>CM076573.1:193219959-193730736 GCA_034641835.2 Pinus albicaulis
ATAGGAATTATCTAAATGGTTCTCACCCCAACAGGGCTGCTGGCTCAAGATACTGGAAAGCCACAGGTGTAGATAAACCCATCACTGCTAAGGGCAGCAATAGGCATGTTGGAATCAAGAAGGCTCTGGTTTTCTATGACAGAAAAGCACCTAAAGGAAACAAGACTAATTGGATTATGCACAAATACCGCCTTGCTGATGTCAATAGATCTACAAAGAAGAAGGGCAGCTTAAGGGTAAGCAATTGTTCCTGTGTATTGTCTTCTGTGCATATTCCTGTGTTTCAATAGACAGTGTAGTTCTTGTTTGGTTTAAAACACCTGTTAGGCTGGATGCCATTGTGGCCTAGTCGTGACAGGGCCCAAGTCAACTAGACTCGTCACTCTAGGGAATAAATCTATTTGGGAAACAGGGGTTTATCATTTAAGTTATAAAATCAAGGGTTTTCTCACGATTAGATAATGATGAATTGATGCTACACTGATATCATAATGAGTCTGTGGATAAAGTCTGACTGTGGATATCATAAGGAGACTCTGCCCACAAATGTTATAAAAAAGCTCAGACAGAGCTCTTCAACTGGAGAGGCTCAGTGATGAGATAACTTGGATTGTAGATACCATTTTCATTGTTGAACTCCACTACTACTAGAACTGGAAGATTATATGATCGGTTCGTGGGCAGCACAGTTACTCTGGCGTGGCTCAAGTAAGGTTAAATTCCTTTTCTGTTTTCGCAAAGTATCCTCTGCTACGGAAAATGTAATTATATTAATTTTTTTCCATCGATATATGGATTGGATCTAATTAGATGTAAACCCTTGCTACAGTGGTTATTCGAATGGGTTAGAATGTGCATTGTTATTTGTTTCTTTTGAAATACATGCATTACCACTATGCGAGATCTTTGCATTAATTTTGAAATGTTGAGATCTTTGCATTGATGTTGCCTCTGCTTGGTGGTGTCTCTGAGATTGAGCTGATCCAAAGGCAATGGATGTGCATCAGCGGTCGATTTCTCTTTGCTAGTACTGTAATCCAAATCCTCTAGCATGCAAACAGGTGCCACAACAATTATATCTAGGATTGATCGTTTTTTTCTCACCTTCACTTTAGGCTTGGAAAACTTTGTTCCATATTTTTTAGCATTTGACTCACCTGATAGACAGTGATCTATGTGGGAATTTAAGGCTATATTGGATGTAGATGAGAAAGATCTACAAACAGGACAAACATTTGGTATCATGGCCTCTGGAAGAGATCCCGGATTCCCAAATTCTTCGTTCTTCCCAGGATCTGCCTTGCTCTTCTCCAAAGTTTGGATCTGCCTTGTAGGCTCCTGCCTCTTCTACACTGCTTGAATTGGAGCACCTCCATTATGATATCAAATCATCTGCTACTATGAAATGACACAGGTCACAGATGCTTTGATAGACTTGCCTTTTGGGCACTTCACCATGAACCAAGTTTTAAAATGTCACAACCCACTTGATATTTATCCCTAGCAAAAGTGTCACATGTGAAGATCAGGCTTTTGATGAAGCGAATAACTTGGTAAAAAGAATTTTTGATTACTTATGTATTCGGCCCAAAAATATAGATTTTGATGCACTATCATTTTTAACCATGTGCTGAAAAACATACAAAAAACTATGTTTTTAGTGAAATTTGAGTTCACAAGAATCGATGCCAGTCAAAATCTAGACCTTGCTCCCAACTTACTGGTAAAAGGCAGTACTCATATTTCATGCAAGTAATGGAATGCATTTTTCGTTGTTTTATCTCGTCTTATTCGAACTTCCAAGTCTAGCATCAATGATTGTCTTATGCTTCAGAAAAATGGTATTATGCTTTAGAGAAGTGTATCTACTTCTTATTATACTTCTTAACTTCCAAGTCTAGCATCAATGATTATTTTATGCTTCACACATAATCTAGTTTTCATTATACTCCTTGAAACATTTTTTATTAGTTGAATGAGACAAACTTAAAAGGAGTAAGATAATATATTAGCAAAAGGATTTCTGTCACAAATCTAAGATTCTTATAGGAATTCAATGGAAATTTCAGGCATCACCTGAGTAATCTTCAGTGTCTACAAATTTTGACATCCAGAGAGAAGTTTGTTACAAAATTAGGCAGCTCCTACTTGAAAACATGTTGATGTTGATGTGTAGCAATCTCCTTCATTTATAGCCATGTTGAGTCTTAACATATATTAGTAAGGAGTATTATAGTAGTTCACACCTATAATACTCACAAAGGGAACTCGGACAAACCATCATCTCTCCAAAACAGTGACTAAGATTTTCACAATTGGTTTCTTCATATTTATTGATGCCACAATGCCATGTCTCTTTCAGATTACTTCAAATTCACTGAATGCTTTCAAGCGATTGTCATTATGAATTAGTCAAAATAGGTTTCAGCATACGACAAGGATTTATATGCACTGGATTTGGATAGTTTAACTACCACATCGCACATTTCCAGGAGTTTATATGCCAAGAACTACTACACTTTTAATCAGGCTGTTGGAAAATTTTGTTTCATATTTTGACATTATTAATGCCAACCCTGACTTGCGACTCTTCGAAATGAAGATTCAAACAATTGAGTAATGTGGTTATTAAGGGACAAGAGTCAGATTATACATGTATCAAGGTAGGCTTGATCCAGATGAACTCCACCTACAGATTACAGATGTCTATAAACACTTGTATCCTTCAATAGTGTAGTTTTCAATACCATCTCATTTAGTCTTTCAAGTTTCACTATGCCTCTTTTCATGAATTTGTAAGACCCACAAATGCAACTTCTTTTACCAACTTAAAAACTTGTCAAATACCTTGAACAAGCATTCTTTTAAGAGTCTTTCCCCCTCATAAGCTATTAGTTTCTCATTTAGATTGAATAAGAAAATGTATGATAAACATCTCATACCTTCAAGTTGATTACTTAAATGCTTGTAGATTCCTCTTCAAGATTGTGATCATGGAACGACGATAAACTAAACTTTTCTCCTCGGCCATCATTGCTTTAGCTTTGTTGTCATACTTTATGAGATATTGAAAGCCTTCATTACTCTATTTTCCTTCTAGTATGAACTGAGATGACATCCTTCATACTCTCATCTAGTACTTAATATGGTATTCTTGGTCTTCGAGCTCCATACCTGCATAGTCTAGACTCCATCCTAGAACTCCATTTGCTTTTTCCAATTTTTCTTCATACTTGGGTCAATGTTCTTCTCACTTATGGTTTTTCAAAGGTCCTTCAAGCTGAGACATAGGTTTTAGATGGATCAAGAATTCTATTTCTTGGCATATGACAGAATACTAGCTACTCTTGCATGTATTATTACTCTTACTATATGGAAGACTGGAGAGTCACAAGTACAAAAAGGTGTGTACATCAATCAAGGCCCTTATGTAATTTTTGTATTAACTGAAATATATATGTGTGTGGTGGGGGAAAGGGGATTGAAGTAGAAATATGTTGATATCTGGATTTCCCTTTCCATATGTTCACACAGTGACAAAAGTATGGTATATTATTTCCTGTGAAGAGTTTTTAACTTGTACATATTTTAGGGATTGAATTTTTCAAGACACAAGTTGGAAAAATAGAGGAGGAGGCTGATAGCCACAGGCCAAGTGGATTTGAAATAGTATTCCCTACAATGCTAAAAGAAGCTAAAGCCTTAGGTCTGGATTTGCCTTATGAATTGCCTTTCATCAAGCAAACCATTGAAAAGCGGGAGGCTAAGCTTCAAAAGTTAGAATCTGATCACCATTCTCCTCTGTCATTGATAAATTTTCCATCTCTCAAAGTGATAACTGACTAACTTTACCTTTTACCTTGGTGGTGTTTGGATCAGGCTTCCTCCTAATCTTCTCTATGCCTTACCAACAACGTTACTCTATTCTTTGGAAGGCCTACAAGAAATAGTAGACTGGGAGAAAATAATGAAACTTCAATCCAAGGATGGATCATTCCTCAGCTCGCCGGCATCTACAGTGGCTGTGTTCATGCGTACAGGGAACAAAAAATGCTTGGATTTCTTGAATTTTGTCTTGAAGAAATTCAGAAACCATGGTATGAAAAATTACAATATGATTTCAGGAAGGCCCTTTTATTTTTATATACTCTGTGAAAAATGTTAAATTTTAAATTTAAGATTGCGAATGAAGAATTTAGGGTCTCTAACTTCAGAAATAAGCATGTAGCCTGGAATTTAGGGTCTGTCTAATGCATTTCTCCATTATTTTGGCTTCGAACAATGCCTCCACTATGGTGAGTGAGGGGGTTGGGAAGCCCGAGTCACATGTACCCAAATATTTAGAGTTTTTTGTTGCATTTTCATCCCCTATTTGAATAAAGCCTGTTGGGATTTCATCTCCTCGTGCATATTTTCAATGATTAAAATTTTTCATATTGTATTGTGGTGTAGCCCTTGAGTGAGTTTTGGATTTGTAAGTTTTCTTGGTGTTTCATTTATAAAAACAACTGTTTCAAATTGAGACTTATGGATTCCACTTCAATATTTGGATATAACTTGTTATTTCAAATTTAAGGCATTCCATTCTCACACAAAAGAATTCGTCACCATCCCCTAACTCTATCCCACATTGGAGGGTTCATTCCGTGACCTGTGGGCAGAGTTAAGACTTGAAAATACTTTCATTGCATCCCTCTGAAGATGAGCTTTAATTGCCCTGAAGACATCTCCTTGCCAAAAACCCTAAAAATAGCTCTTTTTCCATTGGCGCGGTTCCATAGTTCAGCCCTCGCGCCAAGAGGGAAAATCCTCCAAAGAGGGCGCGCCAATTGGCGCTCTGTCATAGAGCCGCACCCGCGCCAACCATATTAAGAGGTGTTTTTTAAAAATAAAAGGCGGAAGTTTCATCTTAACAAATTCCTGGACTGATATCTATCTTGAGTTGGGTGGTTTGGCTACGGATTTCCATAGAGAGGAAGTGGTTTGCCACCTCTCATGGAAGCTTCCTTGATGATAGGGCCAATCCCATAATTATAGGGATCCCAACTCCCCTTCCTCCTTCTATAAAAGCTTGCCCATTTCCATTGCAATCTAGTTCCAAAGAGTGGCAAAATTTCTAAGTTCCCAAGAGCTTTCATGCCGCAAAAGCCTTCTTGATTCCCTAAGGCCAAATCCAAGCAAGGAGACTATTGCCAAGTATCCGGAGAGAGAGGCTTGTCCCATCCCTGACAGGCTTTATCGAGACATGTTGTGCTGACGACCCGCCAAAGGAGAATTCGACGTCGAAGCTTTGGTTGTATTCTTCTTTTTGACTCATTAATATTAAGCGACTATTGGTTATGGTTCCACTCTTGTTCTTGATCATGTTCATGAGTTATGTCCTCTTCGACTGACATATAGTTGTATATACTGGATTTTATGCTTGCGTTTGTGTTGTTTCTTGCATGTGCAGGTGTCCGATCACGGAGATCGTGAGGATTGTGATCTGCCAGGGCAAAGGAACGAGAGCACCACCTCTTCTACAGACGATAGCGTTGGATTCCAGGTAAGCCTTCCTCGCAAGTCGGTTTATTTACAATTAGGAACCTGCACTGTAGCGTGTTTGATTGTTGCTAGACCCGATCTGGGCTAGTAGGGATTGCCTCTGTCCACAGAGGGGATTTACCTCCTCAACAATTTGGTGACTCCACTGGGGACTCAGCTTGTTGTTTGATATGTAAGCTATAGACGGAGCCTGAAGTGCAGCCAGATAGCCTTCGAAACGCTTTTGTTCTGCATTAGCGGAGTAGATCAACGCTGCTTCAGTAAATCTCCGGTTTAGTTTACGGACTAAACAACTTGGAGTACTGTCTTGTCTTTTCGATTGTTTCTTGATTCTCCTTGCTTGATTGGCTCTTTTGGCTGGCTCTTTTCTAAGTGTTTGGCTTTTGGTTTAGCCCCAGAGGATCAGATCTGACCTCTGCTTTTCCGAATTTTCACCTTTTCATAGTTGGCTTGATTGGCGCGAGTTTAGCCCTGACAGTCGCGCCAGTTGGCGCAGGTTGCCTGTTCATCACTCGCGCCATCCCCTATCTGGTGCGGATTACAGCCAAATAGTCGCGCCATCTTCTATAGGTGCTAGGGTTTACCCTTGTTCGGAAGCTTCTTTTGGTTAGTACTTTGCTTCTGGGTTTGTTTTGGATTCTGCTTGAAGTGGTGAGTCTGGTTTTGGTTGGGAGAAATTCTTTGTTTTTTCATTTTCAGGCGTTGGCGCTAGTTTTCAGTGAGCAAATCGTGCCAGTTGGTGCTTCTTGTCCATGTGCAAGTCGAGCCAATTTTAGGGTGTATGAAAATTGAGACTTTTTCCCTAAATCCTTAACCAGTGTGTCTTTCCCTTCCGGTCTTTTCACTGTATGAGCATAGATTACATTGCTCATTGTTTGAAATGTCTTCTTTCCATGATTGTTTGATGTAAAAGGGAATGAATGCCTTGTTTTGATCTCTTGCTTTGGAAGTCCTCTTTGTGTTTGACCTTATATGTCTTGTCGCCTTTTGAGGGATTTCGTTACAAAGTGTTTGAAACAACGATTGCATTCTTAGTGTTTGTTTACATCTCTTTTGCATTCATCCTTCATTAAGAAGATTTGCGTTTATTTAGTTTTCATCTCAAAGTGTTCTTTTTGTTAAAATGCATTAGATCACATTGCATTGAAAAGTATTTTGAGATTTATCATTGAACTTAGATCACATTGTTTAATGATTGAAAGCTAAAAATCGCTTTGAGTGCATTCTCTTTCATTAAAAGCATGCATTAAGTAGATTCTCATTTCATCGAAAAATGTATTGAGTGCATTCTTATAATTTGAAAAGGAAAAGGATATTGTGCATAGATTACAATTGCATAGTTTTCGAAAAAGAGGATTTTGCATAGATTACATTGCATTATTCGCATCGTTGAGTGTTTGAAATTACTTTTGGATAGTGAAAGTCATCTAGTTTGGAAAAGATTTCGTTTGCAGTGTTGTTTTATGTCGCATCATTGTTTGAAGCTCTTCCCTTAACTAGATAGCATTCATCGAATTGAAAGTTTTCTTTTCTCATATAGCTGCATACAGGAGATTGTCATATGACATGCGGTAGGGCCTTGAAACCAAAACATAATTGAAGATCAACCTTAAAATTTACTCAATTTACCTAAGGAGGCATTGAAACATTAACGAAACATTTAGAGGTCTAGGTTAGAGACGTGTTCCGGCGTCGTTAAACCTAGTAGTTGTCGTTCGCCTCTTGGCTTTAGACAGCGCTAGTACGTACCTGTGCTCCCTGTACCGTCGCGTATATAAAGGGAGACCCCTCTAGGTTTTCAATCCTTTATCCACAGGAAGCCGAGTCTGCCGCCCTATACCCGTGATACACCGAACACAGCATTCAGGGAGATTGCCTGCACGTACGGAAAGTCCTTGGTTGATTTCTTTTTCATTATTAAAACCAAGGTGTATATTGCAGTTCACGGTTATTTGGTACACCCTTTTGCCTAGTATTCCTGAGTAGTCATTTCGATATTTTCTGACTCTTTAAATTTGAAAAGGTCATCAAGCGCTTGTCCTTTCACGCTTGTTTCCAATCTGAAAGTGATAGAGTCACCTTTTTCCTGTTTCTCGACTCTTAAAAGATGAAATGGTAGAGTTTTGTTTCAATGTTTTAAAAATTAACTGCCCATGAAATATTCCTAGTTAAAGTTAGTTTCCTTAGAGTGTTGTTCTAAATTCGTTTCCAATGGCAACTTTTCCGAAGTTCACCAACCAAGTAATCCCCTCAGATGGGAATCCGGGTCATTTTCCTCCTTTTGGGAATGTTGGTGCTCCTTACATGGCAACATTGTCCCTTCCTGGGTTAGCTATTGGGTTGCCTGTTTGGCTGTTTTCAACCTCTGTGGTCCTGAATGTCCCGGATACTGGTCAATCAGTTCCTCCATCTGAACAACATCATGTTGATTCTAAAGTGGACCTCTCTTTCGTACAGCCAGATCCTCCTTCTTCTATCACTGTGAAAGTCCTGATTCGGAAAATCTGTGGCTAAGAAGAATAAGAAGAAGACAAATAAGAAGAATTCTGATAAGAGAGAGGCTAAAAACGCGGCTACTGCCTCTGAAACGTCTCCTTTAGATAAACCTTCCAACACTCCGCGGAAAGTCAAGTTCCCTTGCATGTTGTGCATGGGAGACCATCTTCTTCGAGACTGCCCTGGCATTCCCAAGGTGCTTGAAGCATGGTCCAATGGCCGCCCGCCATTGTCTGTGACTTCCGGGAGTCAGGTTGGAGGCACATCTCCAACTTGTGCTGGTAAGGCTCCTAAGAAGCAGGGTAAGATTACCAATCCCTGTAAGTTGTGTGGAGGGCACCATGCCATTCACCTTTGTCTGTATATGGATGAAGCCAAGCGAGTTTTGGACAACTCAGCTATTTCTACACCATGCCTTCCAGCTGGTTATAAGCAGCTTTCTTTGAGTCCTCCACCAGCTAACCCTACGATTGATCAAGAGTCATCCTTGGTCAATCCCCCTCCCCCGGAAATTCAAATTCAGGAATCTGTTCCTGACCAACCATTGGTCGTAGGATCGGTCAAGCTGGCCCCGTCTATGGTGCACCAGGTCTTTTCCATAGAGAGTGGCTCTCACACCCCCCATGTTCTTCTGGTCTCTTCAGATTCTTCAGACTTGGAGAGAGATTCTCCTGTCCCTACACCTCAAGAAGCAGCTCCTCCACCTCCCGTGATGGAGGTTCCAGAGGATACTCCTCCTGCCTTCGAGATGGAGGTCATGGAGGAGGCTCCTTCTTCCGTAACATCAGGGGATGACCTTCTCTGTTCGATGGTAGCCCATCTGAGTAGTTTGGTCGCGTCCTTTGATTGGAGTCGATTCATAGGATTTCGCCTTCCGTCTTATGTGCCTTTCGAGACCACAATACAGGCTCTTGGTCTGGTTGTACCCAGCACCTTTATAGACGAAGGCGCCTCTGTTAGTATTCTATCCTCAACTACCTGGCAAGCTTTCGGTTCGCCACCGCTTGCGCCTGTTACGCAGAATCTGTTGTCATTCAATAGAAGAATGAGTCAACCGTTGGGGATCCTTCCAAGGTTACCTATTACATTGGGAGGTAAAACTGTCCATATGTACGTGATGGTCATTCCTAGCCCCTTGGATTTTAATCTTCTTTTGGGGCGAGATTACACCTATGCCATGGGAGCGCTTGTCTCCTCCCTTTTTCATGTGATGTGTTTTCCACATGAAGGACGGATCGTGACTATTGATTAGCTTACGTTCTTCGGTCACGATGTGTGTGGTGCTTCATCATCACCCTCTTATTTTGTCCACACAGGTGTGCCCCAGCTCTCAATTGAAGCTGTGTGACCCATACAGTGCTTGTGCTTGGATAAACTGCATTGGTGCCTGCTGATGTCATTGGGGGCATTGGGTCTGACTTCCAGATGTTTTTCCTTCCATCGGGAGTGGAACTCTTGGAGGCTTGCCTGAAGCTTCTTGTTCGTCTGATGAAGGTTGGTTAGAGCATGGTTCCCACCCTATGTGAAGCTCTTTAAAATGAAACCGGGTTCTCGGAGCAGGGTTCATTGTCTTATGTCAAGCTCCTTAAAAAATGAAACAAAATTTGGTTGGAGCAGAGTTCCTTGTCTTGTGTCAAACTCCTTAAAAAATGAAACAAGGTTGTTGGAGCATAGTTCCTTGTCTTGTGTCAAGCTCCTTAAAAAATGAAACAAGGGTGTCTGAGGATAGTTCTTTTAATGTGTCAACCTCGTTAAAACAATGAAACATGTTCCTGTTCAATTCGAGTCTTTGATAAGATCTCGTAAAATCCCAGTCGAGTCTTTCTCTTGATCTCGTAACTTGAACCTTCACTCCATATGCCTTTCATATGGATTGAATCTTGGGGGAAATGTACCTCGAATTGAGTCACCATGTTGGGGGCATGCAAAAATTTTCAAGCATAGTTTGTTTCCGTTTCAAGCTTGTGTAAAAATGAAACCGGTTTCAAGCATAGTTTATCTTTGTTTCAAGCTTGTGTAAAAATGAAACCAACTTCAAGCAGAGTTTCCTGATTTCAAGCTTGTGTAAAAATGAAACCTTTCCCATTTTACCCCTTGTGATTGCCATTTTATTAGCCTATTTTTTCCAGATGAGCCTTGGTTTTCTCACTCCATCGTCACTATCTGCTTGGCCGATCATATGCCTTCACTTGGTTGTTTTACCCGTTCCTGAGGAACCGCTGCGATGAGTGGTCTTGTTAGCTAGCCTCTTGACTTTTATCATGTTTTGAGCAGTTCCACCATTACCGGAACCAGTTGCTACCCTTTATACCACTCGTTCCTCCAGGAGGAGTCAACTTTCAGCTCTTTTCTGACTCTCTAAACATGAAAAGATTGCCGAGTCCCTTGTCGTTTTGATCTCGTTAAAGTGGCTGCGAAATGACATCTACCCAGTATACGTTTACCCCTTTTTCGGGCTGGGATAGATTATTTACGAAAAAGGAATACCCTAGCCTATCGCGACTAGGAGGTTTTCTCGGATATTGTTTTCTACCTTTTCGGATCTGAGGAACTATCTACGAAAAGGGACCTGTGGAGTTTACTTTTCTGCTGTCTTTTCAAACTCTCTAAACATGAAAAGACGCCGAGTTCTCCCTTTGTCAGACTCGTTAAACCATGATGACATCGGATCCAGTCGAAATGACGTTCTCCGAGTTTCTCCTTCCTAGGACTCGTTAAATGCACTAGGATGGATTCGCCCGAAGGGCGGACTTATATTACAAGCATATGTTATCCCCTTCAAGCTTGTTATAAAAAATAATTGGGGTACTCGCCAGAAATGGTGGGGGAAAATGGAACCAACATCGTTGTCGTGTCGGCAGTATGTCACCCTTGAACATGGCACTTGTCTGCATTCGTGTCGGGTTGGGGACATCTCATCTCATTCTTCACTTGCCTCCATGGGTTTGGATAATCCCTTTTGACCTCTCATCTGCTCATTGCCTCGTCACCATGACCTCTGATTCGTTGATGTCAAATACTGCCAAGTCCACTGTCGTGCCATTTACATGTTCAAGAGAAGTTGACCTCTGCAAGTATCAACCTCCCTCTGATTCTCATTTGATCCTGATTCACAAAAACATCATGTTCCTCTGTCTCGTGTCGATGATGTGGGAAACATCATGGCCCACCTTCGATCAAGGTCACTTCCCGTCGACTTCAACTCATTATCCAGGAAGCTGATCTAGAGACTCCCTTATGGTACCTTGGAGCCTGCATGCCTCAATGGCAGGTTCGTCGCATTCGACGTGAGGTTTTCATCATTGGCCTCCGATCGAGTGATTCTACGGGTGTTCGACGCCAGCTCATTGATTCACATGCCATAGATTGTACCTGTAGTACCTTGAGGGCCATTGTCATTATTGGTGGTTCCTCTCGCGTCTGTTAACAGCTTTCATCATTGGCTGGTAATCAGACGATGTTCTTGCATGTTCGACTTCAGCTCACACATTCGCATGCTTGAACTTGTACTTTTTTCGGGTCGAGATGGAGCGCAAGACCCTGGATTGTGTCTGTTGTAATCCAGGCTGCGATATTGTGGATTATTATGATTATTTACATGACTCACTGATTGGATGGCTGCGACCATACCTGAGTCTATTTATCGATCTTCATTGGATGGCTGCGTCCATGCCTTGGATCTAGATTATTGTAAACTCTGTTATGGATGGTTGCGCCCATACCACGCATATATATCATGTATTTGAGACATCAGTTGTACTTCGCTCTGCAGGTTTTCCGATGGCGGTGTTTTCGGTCGGCATGTTCTCGTAAAGCATTTCACCCCTCTCTCTCTCTTTCGGGCCTCATGCTTTAGGGGGCATCTGTTACACAGCAATTTGTCACCGTCCCTACAATCCCCATCCCGCACATTGGAGGGCTAATTCCGTGACCTGTGGGCAGAGTTAAGACTTGAAAATACTTTCATTGCATCCCTCTGAAGATGAGCTTTAATTGCCCTAAAGGCATCTCCCTGCAGAAAACCTTAAAAATAGCTCTTTTTCCATTGGCGCGGTTCCATAGTTCAGCCCTCGCGCCAAGAGGGAAATCCTCCAAAGAGGGTGCACCAATTGGCGCTCTGTCATAGAGCCGCACCCGCGCCAACCATATTAAGAGGTGTTTTTTAAAAATAAAAGGCGGAAGTTTCATCCTAACAAATTCCTGGACTGATATCTATCTTGAGTTGGGTGGTTTGGCTACGGATTTCCATAGAGAGGAAGTGGTTTGCCACCTCTCATGGAAGCTTCCTTGATGATAGGGAAAATCCCATAATTATAGGGATCCCAACTTCCCTTCCTCCTTCTATAAAATCTTGCCCATTTCCCTTGCAAGCTAGTTCCAGAATCTCCAAGTTCCCAAGAGCTTTCATATCTTTATGTTGCAAGAGCCTTCTTGATTCCCTAAGGCTAAATCCAAGCAAGGAGACTATTGCCAAGTATCCGGAGAGAGAGGCTTGTCCCATCCTTGACAGGCTTTATCGAGACATGTTCTGCTGATGACCCGCCAAAGGAGAATTCAGCGTCGAAGCTTTGGTTGTATTCTTCTTTTTGACTCATTAATATTAAGCGACTATTGGTTATGGTTCCACTCTTGTTCTTGATCATGTTCATGAGTTATGTCCTCTTCGACTGACATATAGTTGTATATTTTGGGTTTTATGCTTGCGTTTGTGTTGTTTCTTGCATGTGCAGGTGTCCGATCACGGAGATCGTGAGGATTGTGATCTGCCAGGGCAAAGGAACGGGAGCACCACCTCTTCTACAAACAACAGCGTTGGATTCTAGGTAAGCCTTCCTCGCAAGTTGGTTTATTTTGCAGGTGCAACAACACCGCACTTAGTAGCGTGTACGATTGTTTACTAGACAGATCTCATCTAAAATTTCTTCTTGCCTCCATGGGTTTGGATAATCCCTTTTGACCTCTCATATGCTCATTGCCTCGTCACCATGACCTCTGATCCGTTGATGTCAAATACTGACAAGTCCACTGTTGTGCCGTTTACATGTTCAAGAGAAGTTGACCTTTGCAAGAATCAACCTTCCTCTGATTCTCATATGATCCTGATTCACAACAAAACACCATGTTCCTCTGTCTCGCGTCGATGATGTGGGAATCATTATGGCCCACCTTCGATCAAGGTCACTTCCTATCGACATCAGCTCATTATCCAGGAAGCTGATCTAGAGACTCCTTTATGGTACCTTGGAGCCTGCATGCCTCAATGGCAGGTTCGTCGCATTCGACGTGAGGTTTTCATTATTGGCCTCCGATCGAGTGATTCTGCGGGTGTTCGACACCAACTCATTGATTCACACGCCGTAGATTGTACCTGTAGTACCTTGAGGGCCATTGTCATTATTGGTGGTTCCTCTCGCGTCTGTTAACAGCTTTCATCATTGGCTGGTAATCAGACGATGTTCTTGCATGTTCGACTTCAGCTCACATATTTGCATGCTTGAACTTGTACTTTGTTCGGGTCAAGATGGAGCGCAAGACCCTGGATTGTGTCTGTTGTAATCCAGGCTGCGATATTGTGGATTATTATGATTATTTACATGACTCACTGATTGGATGGTTGCGACCATACCTGAGTCTATTTATCAATCCTCACTG
The DNA here is from genome assembly GCA_034641835.2 of Pinus albicaulis. NCBI lineage: Eukaryota > Viridiplantae > Streptophyta > Pinopsida > Pinales > Pinaceae > Pinus > Pinus albicaulis. Next base: position 193,233,652 of record CM076573.1, read on the forward strand.
GATGGTTGCGTCCATGCCTTGGATCTAGATTATTGTAAACTCTGTTATGGATGGCTGCGCCCATACCACGTATATATATCATGTATCTGAGACATCAGTTGTACTTCGCTCCGCAGGTTTTCCGATGGCGGTGTTTTCAGTCGGCATGATCTCGTAAAGCATTTCACCCCTCTCTCTCTCTCGGGCCTCATGCTTTAGGGGGCATCTGTTACACAGCAATTTGTCACCATCCCTGCAATCCCCATCCCGCACATTGGAGGGTTCATTCCGTGACCTGTGGGCAGATTTAAGACTTGAAAATACTTTCATTGCATCCCTCTGAAGATGAGCTTTAATTTCCCTGAAGACATCTCCTTGCAAAAAACCCTAAAAATAGCTCTTTTTCCATTGGCGCGGTTCCATAGTTCAACCCTCGCGCCAAGAGGGAAAATCCTCCAAAGAGGGCACGCCAATTGGTTCTCTGTCATAGAGCTGCACTTGTGCCAACCATATTAAGAGGTGTTTTTTAAAAATAAGAGGCGGAATTTTCATCCTAACAAATTCCTGGACTGCTATCTATCTGGAGTTGGGTGGTTTGGCTACGGATTTCCATAGAGAGGAAGTGGTTTGCCACCTCTCATGGAAGCTTCCTTGATGATAGGGCCAATCCCATAATTATAGGAATCCCAACTTCCCTTCCTCCTCCTATAAAGGCTTGCCCATCTCCATAGCAAGCTAGTTCCAGAATCTCCAAGTTCCCAAGAGCTTTCATATCCTTATGCTGCAAGAGCCTTCTTGATTCCCTAAGGCCAAATCCAAGCAAGGAGACTATTGCCAAGTATCCGGAGAGAGAGGCTTGTCCCATCCTTGACAGGCTTTATCGAGACATGTTCTGCTGACGACCCGCCAAAGGAGAATTCGGCGTCGAAGCTTTGGTTGTATTCTTCTTTTTGACTCATTAATATTAAGCGACTATCGGTTATGGTTCCACTCTTGTTCTTGATCATGTTCATGAGTTATGTCCTCTTCGACTGACATATAGTTGTATGTACTGGATTTTATGCTTGCGTTTGTGTTGTTTCTTGCATGTGTAGGTGTCCGATCATGGAGATCGTGAGGATTGTGATCTGCCAGGGCAAAGGAACGAGAGCACCACCTCTTCTACAAACGACATCGTCGGATTCCAGGTAAGCCTTCCTCACAAGTCGGTTTATTTATGATTAGGAACATGCACTGTAGCGTTTTTTATTGTTGCTAGACCCGATCTGGGCTAGTAGGGATCGCCTCTGTCCACAGAAGGGATTTACCTCCTCAGCATTCTCACTAGCAGATTTTTGATGTGTGCTACCTAGTATGAGAAATCCGTTGGAGGTGAGAAGGCATATTGTCTACCAGTAGATTGACCGTGGAGTTTCCATCTCCTTGCTTCTCGTTGTTACCACTATCTATCATGTTGTTAATTTTAGGGAATTTGTTGCAAATAGACAATTTTAGATTTTTATTTTTATTTTTATCACAGTAATTTCCTTCCACCATTATCAGCAGTATAAGGCAATAATTCCATGCAATAAATTCCATGCTAAGACATATTACAGTATTCCAATACTTTTTGTATTATGTATTCCAATACAGTATAGACCCTCAATTTACGTGACTTGAATTGGGTAAGAATGCATAAGACTTTAGTTACAACATCCTCTTAGTAAAGTAGGACAGTCATATAAAAAGCCCACAATTTGTAAAAATCCCACAATTTTGTAAAAATCCCACATTTTATTAAAAATATAAACAATTTTGGAAAAAGCCCACAATTTGTAAAAAACCCACAATTTTGTAAAAAGCCCACATTTTGTAAAAAGCTCACAATTTGAAAAAAGCCCACTTTTATTTTCTTTTTGATTATATATTGAGCTCCCATTGAGTTCAAAAAGTCTTGGGTTTTCTACACCATTAAGAGATATATATATATATATATATATATATATATATATTTTTATAGGATAATTTGCATCAATGGAAGAAAACATTAGAGGTGGAAAAAAAATTCAAAAGGGTGAAAGGGGTGATGGTAGAGTTTATTTCCCTTGCAAAAAATGTTGTATGAGAAATAATGTTAGAGTTTTAATAGCAACAACAACAATGCATTGTAGGAAATATGGGCACATTGATGGTGGATCGAATGACTATCATCCCATGGTAATTAATTATCTATCTTCATTTTGATTATATCGTAAAATTTTATATTATTTTAAATTTTTAATATTTTTTATATGCACACTAATGTTTAATTATTAATGTTTGTAATTTTCATAAAGGCACAGTTGCCCCCAAACTTTTTGCAGATGATCAACCAACTTCCACAGCAAAATAGTAGTAGATTATATGATGTTGCACCAGTACAAGAGAATATTGCAGCAAATATTAGTATTGGAAATGATGTTGTACAAGGTGAAGAACATGAAGCGAATGATGAAGGTAATTTTAATGATCCCATGGAGGTAGATCATGATGACAGTAATGAGACAGTTCACATTAATGACGGGACAAATCAAATGCTCCAAGACTTGTATGATGATTCAGATGATGATGGTGGAGATAGCAGTGACGGTATTTATGATGTACCTCTGATTGAAAGGTCAAGTGAACGACTTTTTGAACACTCAAATGCAACTCTTCTCTCTGCTACATTGTTGCTGGTGAACTTAAAGGTTATGAATAATTTGTCGAACAGATGTATGACACAACACCTAAGGTATGCAATATGTATATATGATCACATATATTTAAATGTTGATTATTTTCCCTTTTTTTAGTTGTAATAAATGTGTAAAATAATAACTTACACACACACACACACACACACACACACACACACACACACACACACACACACACACACACACATATATGTATATGTATATATATACATATATCATAGTTATCAAAACCGGCCGGTCAGGACGGCTGCCGCTTGGAACCGGCCTTGCAACCCGGTCAATAGCCTATTCTCACCTGTTTTGGCTGGTTAAGTAAGGAACCGGCCGGTTTATGCATAAACCGGCCAGTTCCGTACTTAACCGACCGGTTAGGTGCTCCTCCATGAGTTGCAAATTCCTTAGTGTCTCCTCCATGAGCTGCAAATTCCTCTATTATACTAGCAACAAACTTGTCTAATAACTCATACTCAACACCTTATAGTAGCAACAATACACATGATGACTGATAAATACAAGGCTGGCTAGCATAAAATACCTGGCAGCATGCAACTCATCAAGTGTACTTGATGACAATTTCTATTCTCAAAACAATCAGCAGCAACCTTATTTCACACTCAGCTAGGAACTGTCAGACCCTCTCTCTCTGCTCACACATAGCAGCAGCATAAATACAAAACCTTTCACACAGCATACAAGCAATTTGATCATGGCATCAAGACTGATGCAAATGGTATGACGCCACTCAAGGGACAACAACATACAACCTAATGAAAATGTGACTGGCAATAATAATTTGACCACTAGAAAATTCCCGCTTGGAAATGCACTAAACTGGCCACTGAGTTTTCTGGGTTTTAATGAATCTTATCAGTGATAAATTTCGTCAAACACATTGTGAGCAGACTGTTGAAGTTGTAATGCTCTCTCAACTTGTTACAAATAGCACTAATAGTGGGTTTCATAAACCAATTCAATACCTCTAAGTGTTGTAGATGTTTTTCTAGAAATTTATTGGCAAGAAAACATAGATAATGAAGAATACAAGATCTTCAAAATGCTGGTCTGATATATATATATATATATATATATATATATATATACTGAACCCAGAATTGTCTTTAAGGTTGATACAATGAATTGACAACAGATCTGAGCAGGGACAGATTGTATATTATAATATTAACTCAACAATAAAACACAATGAATAATATAAGAGAAACCTGATACATTACTTCAACAAGTTTTCTTATGTATTTTTCGATGATATCTATTGCACTTAGTTCCATTTTGATATATTCACCTTTGCATCTTATATAAATGAGAAACATTTTCATATTTTGTCTCTATTGGCTTGGAATCATGGTTGAAAATATTAAAAATAGTTTTTTTTAATTAAAAAATAATTATTTAATGTATTTTTTTTAAAATCGATTCATTGAGATCTGACCGCTACCGGTTAGACCGGTTCCGGTTCGATACCCGGTTCATTAGCTCCACCGGTCCGGTCACCGGTTCCGGTTTTAATAACTATGATATATGTGTATATATATATATATATATATATATATATGATTAATAATCTTTACATTAACTAGTTTTTGTTTATGTTGTAGATTGTTGGGTGAATATTTGTTACCATTGCCAAATACTTTACCTTGAACATATCGAGATCTACGTGCTATTATGAAACACTTTGGAATGGAATATAACACTATAGATGCATGTCCTAAAGATCATATTATATATTACGAAGAACATGCGTTGAAAACAGAATGTCCAAAATGTGGTACCAGTAGATATCGAACAGATCAACTAACCAAAAAGGTGCCTCAAAAGGTTCTTCGTCATATTCCCATAATTCCACGTTTGCAGCGAATGTTCAGGTGTAACAGCATAGCACATTTTATGGATTACCATTCAAAGAATAGAAGTGGAGATGGTGTTCTTCGAATGCCTGCAGATGGTTCTGCATTTAGAGAAATCGAGGAAAAATATGTAGATTTTAAAAATGAACCTCGTAATGTCAGGCTTTCATTGGCAGCTAATGGTGTTAATCCATTCAGAGAGCTTAGATCTACTTACTCAGTGTGGCCTATTTTCGTTATCAACAATAACATTCCTCCTTGGATTTCAATAAAGAGGGAGCACATAATGTTGACTATGATTATTCCAGGTATTTGATACATTATTTTTTTGAATGTAACATTTTCATTTCTCTCGTTGTTTGCATAAATATATATTTTATTTATTTACTTACTTTTATATACATATATCATGGTAGTAATTATTATGTACCGTAATTTTGAACAATTAGGTAAGTACCAGGTCAAAGATATGAATGTATATATTGAGCCTCTTATCGATGAGCTAATACAATTATGGCATGGCATCACTATGTATGACATCACTAAACCAATCAAGTAGAAGAGATTTCAATGTCGTGGAATGCTTGTATGGACAATTCATGATGCCCCAGGACTAACACATGTTTTTGGTATGTAATATTTCGTTGCACTTTAATATAATACATAATTATCTAAATTAGATATACCATATTGCATGTTTTAAAAATGATCTCATAATATATTAATTGTTATTGATCCATCTATTGCAGGTCTTCAAACAAAGGGTAGATTTGCATGTCCAGTTTGTGGCCCTAAGATGAAGTATCGTCATTCGCCAGACTTAAGAAAGATGGTGTTTGATGAGTTTAGGCACTTCCTCTCTAGGAACCATAAGTATCGTACTACTAAAAAACATATTTTCAATGATAAAGAAGAAACTGGATTAAAACCACAAAGAATGACACCTCAGTTGTGGAAGTTGGAATATAACAGAATTAATAATCGTCAAGCAGCTGGTACGTAATTTGTGTGTGTGTATATATATATATATATATATATATATATATATATTGTTTATGTAATTTTTGGAATTTTTGTTTTAACTAATGAATTTATTTTATTGTATTTTATAATTATTGTTCTAATTTATTTTATTCTTTGATATAAAGGTCATTGTCGTGGTGAAGGTACTAATATTGTACTTCCACCTGGAATGAAATGTTATCCTTCTCAATTCGCGAGGTTCCCCTACTATGAGGACCTAAAAATAGCTCATTTGTTTGATACAATGCATTTCGGGAAGAATGTGACAGAAACATTATGGCAAACCATAGATGGTGCACATGATAGAGATAAAATTGACAAAAATTTTGCTGACATTGAGAAATCGAATCATGCAATGAAAAGCGTGATCGACAGATCAAATAACAATGGAGGTTGAAATTATAATAATATTCCATGGTTATTAACAGAACAACAAAGCAATGATGTAAAAGAGGTCGTTAGAAGAATTAAATTTCCAACAGGTTTTTCTTCAAACATAAATAATATCTGAACGAAGAAAGGTGACTTCAATGGGGCGAAAACACATGATTGGCATACCTTTGTTAAGGTAATTTTTTTGGTATATGTTTTTGTATGTTATTACTTGAATACATATTTTAAATTTTCCTTTTTTCTGTTTAATTTGGAAACCAATAATGATTCATTTTTTAATGTTATAGTATGTTCTACCTGTATCTCTCCCAAACGACTTCAACAACAATGTTAAACAAGTTATATATGGTCTTAGTAAATACATGAGGTAAGTAGTTTTGATTTATACGAAAAATCTAATTTCTACAATTTCTTTTCGTACTTAATGAAATGATGTATTAATTTACTTGTAATGAAATATATATTATGTTTCATTGAAACAACCTTGTGTAATGATTTGAAGATGGTTGTCATTGAAAGAAATCCATCAAGATGAAATAAAGTATTGGAAAAGAGAAATTCCTCGGCTAATGTGTGAAATGAAAAAGTATCTACCTCCAACATTTTTCAATGCACAAGAACACTACTTGATACACCAAGTTGAGGAGATTGAAATGTGTGGACCAGTACACACAAGGTCAATGTGGATGTTCGAGAGGCACCTGAAATCCTTGAAGGCTTTGGTTAGACAAAGAGCATGACCTGAGGGTTCTATGGTGGAGGGATATGTGGTATATCAATCCATGGTGTATATTAGTCATTATCTTCCTATATTAGCTGCGCCAGCCATGAAGGCGGTGGATTGCATTTGGGATGTGAACTCCATCAAAAAATTTGAAGTGGAGCACCTGTTGGGAAAAGGTAGAATGAAGAAAGTGAGAGGTAAAATATTTATTATGTATAATACATATATTGTTTCATTTTTTTACATCATGTATATGATCATTATATTCATTTAGGTCTTATTCTTTCATAGTTTATTAGTTAATATAATTTACCATGGTTATAAGTAATATTTATTAATATTGGTGAATTATTGTTTTTTTATTCAGGTGCTCAAGATTATGAGGCACTACTTTTATACATTGCAAACAATCTTGAGTGGATGAGTGAATGGATTGAAACATGTAAAGCACGTAACGATGGTAGGTTATCATGACAACTACTGTCTGAATTGATTAGAGAAGCGTATCGTAGTGGAGATGGAAACGTTACGGACAGGGAAATCGATTTAGCATATGGTTTGAAAGATAGAAAGGTAAGCAATTAATTCACCTATTTTATTCTAATTATTTTATATTATATTTATAATGTGACAACAAGTTTGATTTTTCAGATAATTTTCATGCTTTGTAAATTATATGATTAATTATTAATTGAGAATGCATCTTTTTCATGTTTGGCATATTGTAGTTGAAACACCACAAGGCTATGTGGTGCAATGGTCGTAAATTTCGCGTTAAACAGTTGGATGATAACAGGAAAACTTCTGATAGTGGGATAACTGCAGTATTCCAGGTCACTAATGTTTCCTCCAGGAGTGATAGACATCCTCGAGAATCTGAAAATAGATATTATGGGTTCTTAGATGATATAGTTGAGTGTGAATTTAATTCCTTCAAAATAGTTTTGTTCGACGTCAAATGGTATAGGCTACGAATGAATGTACGTGATGATGATAGAACACTTATTCAACATGAAAATGGATTTCCAATGGTTAAAACATCGCAGTTTAAAGTAGGAAAAGATCGTTAAATGTAACCAGCTCCAAAAATAGAAGAAAAGAGATATCCACGCCTTAGAAATAGGCCACTTCGAGGGGGCAACCTCCAATACATTACATAAATGAACAATTCTTGGATGATACAATTTACAAAACCTCCTTTCTATATATAGGAGTCCATGAGGCCATAATGTAATCCTAGTGGGCCACAATGTAATCCTAGCCGACCTAACAATAATAATTTAAGGGCACAATAATAACAAAATGGGAGTTACAAGGGTACAATAATAACAATAAGGGGGTTACACTAACAACAATAAGGGACTATACTAGTAATATAGGGACCTAAAATGCCCCTCTCCTTCAAAAAAGTGTTGTCCTCAATGCTTGAGTAGCTCTGGGTGCTTCTGTATAAAATTCTCATCCTCCCATGTAGAATCTTCAGTGGGTAAGTTCTTCCACTTGATGAGATACTCTGAAATTGATCAATTCCGTAGTTGTCGAGTTCTTGTTTCCATGACCGCTTCAGGTTCCAATATGATTTTTCCTTCCTCATCAAGTTCTGGAAATATTGTTTGAATTGGAATATTTTCACCTATAACCTTCTTTAAGCATGAAACATGGAAAACTGGATGCACTCGCGAAGAAGCAGGAAGCTCCAATTTGTATGCCATAGTACCAATCTTTTGCAACACCTTGTAAGGACCATAGTACTTTGACGATAATTTATTATCCTTCTTAGCTTGCTTGAGGGACATTTGTTTGTATGGTTGTAGCCGTAAAAATACCCAATCTCCTACATCAAAACTTCTCTCGCTGCGATGTTGATCTGCCTGTTGTTTCATTCGATTTTGTGCCAAATTAGGGTTATCCTTTAAGAGTTGGAAAACTTCTTGTTGATGCTCGATGTGATCTTCCACTGCTTGAACCTTCGAATTTTCCCTTAAAGATGATGTGATCGATGGTGGATGATATCCATAAAGTGCCATAAATGGGGTCATTTTTGCTGCAGTATGGAAGGAAGTGTTATACCACCATTCAGCGAGAGGTAACCACTTGACCCATTGTGTTTGTTTATCGGATACAAAACAACGAAGATATCCTTCCAAAAATTTATTTACTATCTCAGTTTGACCATCAGATTGAGGATGATAAGATGAGCTATGAGCTAATTGAGTACCCAAACAAGAAAATAACTCCGTCCAAAAATTTCTAGTAAAAATGGGATCTATGTCGCTCACAATAACCCTTGGGCTTCCATGTAGCTTTTGAATTCTGTCCATAAATGTAGTAGCAACTGTACTTGCTTTAAATGGATGAGATAATGCACAAAAGTGTGCATACTTGGTAAGTCTATCAACTACCACCATGATGACATTCTTTCCTTCGGACTTAGGTAAACCTGTGATAAAATCCATTCAAATCTCCTCCCAACATTGACTTGGAATGGATAAAGGTTGTAGAAGTCCCGGGGTCTTAATTGTCTCCACTTTATTCTGCTGGCAAACCAAACATTCCGCCACAAACTTTTGAATATCAGATTTCAGGCCATCCCAAAAAAATTCTTTCTTCACCCTGTGGTAAGTTTTTAAAAATCCTGAGTGTCCTCCTAAAGGAGAAGTGTGCAATTCCAGAAGAATCTTTTGTTTTAGTTGGGAATTATTACAAAGATATAATCGATCTTTGTACCATAAGGAATCATTTTTCCAACTAAATGTATCTGATGTACTAGGATCTTGCTGCAACTTTTGAATGAGTATCCATACGTCTTTGTCCTTCTTCCATTCATCTCTTGCTTCAGTTATCCAATCTGGTTGGATAATAGAAATGGCACAAAGCAATGCTTCCACCTCTTCATTCTTTCTTGAGAGTGCATCTGCAACAACATTAAGCTTTCCTTTTTTATATTATTTCAAAGTCATAACCCAACATCTTTGTGACCCATTTTTGCTGCTCTTCTGAAGATAGTCTTTGCTCCAAAAAGTGTTTAAGACTATCATGATCAGTTTTTACCTTGAAGTGTCTTCCCATTAGGCAAGTTCGCCATTTCTTTAGTGCATGCAGTATTGCTAACATTTCCTTCTCATAAATAGGTTTTTGTAAATACTTTCCTTTGATTGGACGACTTTCAAAAGCAATGGGTCTTCCTTCCTGCATTAAAACAACACCAATTCCATTTCCTGAGGCATCACATTCCATAATAAAGGTTTTTTTGAAGTCTGGCATAGCTAATACCGGTGCTAGGCACAATGCCTCTTTAAGATGTTCAAAGGCCTTAGTTGCTTCAGGAGTCCATGAAAATTCATATTTCTTTAATAATGTTGTTAGAGGTGCTGCTATTCTCCCATAATTCTTAACAAAATTGTGATAATACCTTGTTAAGCAGAGAAATCCTCGCAACTGCTTTATGGTCGTGGGGACTTTCCATTCCTTAATGGCTTCAATTTTGTTAGGGTCTACTTTAACACCCTCGTGAGATACAATATGACCCAAATATTCCACCTCTTGTACTCCAAAGAAACATTTGGATTTTTTTGCATATAATTGTTTCTCCTGCAATAGTTTGAGCACCATGTCAACATGTTCAACATGATCCTTCCAAGACCTGCTGTAGATTAGTATATCATCAAAAAATACTAGAACAAATTTTCTAAGGAAGGGTTTGAAAATGGAATTCATCAAACCTTGAAATGTAGAAGGTGCATTGTTAAGGCCAAAAGGCATGACCAAAAATTCATAATGACCCTCATGAGTTCGAAATGCTGTTTTTGGAATATCTTCAGTCTTCATTCTAATTTGATGATATCCTGAATGAAGATCCAACTTGGTAAAATAAATTGCTCCATGTAATTCATCCAATAATTCATCGATCACAGGAATGGGAAATTTATCTTTAATGGTGAGCTTATTGAGCTCCCTATAATCCGGACACATTCGCCATGATCCATCCTTCTTGTGTACCAATACTACAGGAGCAGAGAAAGAACTTTGACTAGTTTGAATTATACCCGCCTCTAACATTTCTGCAATCATACGTTCAATTTCGCTCTTTTGGAAGTAAGGATATCTATAAGGCCTGATGTTTGGAGGAACACTTCCTGGAATCGAATGAATAGCATGATCATGATCACGAATAGGTGGGAGTCCTTTGGGAGTTTCAAACACCTTGGAATGATTGTCCAAGACTTGTTGGAGATCTGCAGAAATAGATGATTTTGATGTCGGAACTTCTAGTGAGCATAATTGTGCAATTACGCCTCGTTGTTATTTCTTTAGAAGATTTGTCATGACATTAGAGCTTATTATCCTTCCTGGCTTCCCTTCAATACCCCGTAATTCGACTTCCTTTCCTTCTGAAAAAAATTTCAAGAAAATTTCTTGAAAATTAAAAGCTACCGTCCCCAAGATTGTAACCATTGTACTCCTAGTACAACATCAGCACCTCCCATAGGAATGGAAAGCATTGGACTAGTCAATACATATTCCCCCATGGTTAGCTTGATATTATGGCATTTTCCAGAGCAATTTATAGTTCCTCCATTTGCAACCATCACTTGACATTCTGGTGCTAGGTATAGGAAATAATTTAATTCCTTGGCTACCTTACAATGAATAAAATTATGGGTGCTACCTGAATCAATCAACACTATTACCTTTTTCTTCTTGATTTGTCCTTCTATATTGAGAGTTTGAGGAGTGGTAATTCCTGTGAGTGCATTACACGATATGGTCGGATTCATTTCTTCCTCTTCTAGGGTTGGTTCGTGGTGTATATCCTCTTCCTGTTCATTTTATTCTTCCTCTTCACAATCTATGTAAAATAATTTCTTCTCAATACACTTATGACCTTTGGTGTATTTGCTATCACAACTGTAGCAAAGCCCTTTTGCTCTTTTTTCTTCCAATTGTTGTGGTGTCAACCTTGTAGGTTGTGGAAATCTAGACGTAGCAATACTTCCTTCTTTATATAATTGAGTGGTAGGCTTCCTTGTCGCCATAATTTTACATTCAACTTTTCTTGCCAACCTGAATGCCTTCTCCAATGAATCAGGTTCCAGAACGTGAACTTCATGTTGTATGTTATCCTTTAAAGTGCCTATGAAGAGATCAATCCTGTGTTCCTCTGGAATATCAGTTACCCTTATATTCAATTTTTGGAAGTCCTCAATGTGCTGCCCCACTAAACCCTTTTGTTTGAGATTTACCAATTGGCTAAAGAAGGTGTTGCTCTTTGTATCCTCATAATGTGCTATCATTTCCTCCGTAAAAATTGACCAAGTGACAATTTTTTTACGGGAGCAAAGCCATTGATACCATACAAATGTATTTTGTTCTAAATGTAAAGTTGCAATGCGTACCTTTTGTGTGTTTTGCACGTTATCGAGATCAAAATATTGCTCCATCTGTAGTATCCATGTTACAGGATCCTTTCCATCAAACTTCCTCATATCCATTTTTGGAATATGGTGGTTCTTCCCGCCAACATTATAGTTTATCAAATCACAATTAACATTGATTTTGTTCTCATCATGAGGTTCTTCTACTATCTTTTCACCATTAGGAAACCTTTCTTGTATCAACTTTGTCAAACCTTCGATGTATGTTTTTAGATCATTCTTCATGTTTTCCATCTTAGCTTCCATGCCAACTTCCATGCCATCCATCTTAGCTTCCACTCCATCCATCTTCTCTTCCATGCCTTTCTTCAAAACTTCCATTTCATTTTTTGTTTCTCTTTGCGAGAGTGAAATTTGTTGCACTTGCTCTTGTAATTTTGATAGATCATGTTGCAATTCTTCATCTTCATGAGTCATAGTAGAGCCTTTTGAAGGCTTAATAGGTGTTGAATTATTTTTACGGGGCATATTTTAGAACCCAATACTGATATCTATTCTACAATATGCCCTTGGAATCAATTCAAATTGATTCTTCAAACAAGACTTATGCAATTCGGAAAAAAAATACACACATTTTTCTTGCTTTTGAGGAGCTCGATATTGAAATTGGATTATCTTTGTGATTGCAGCACTTCAATATCTGAAATTCAGCAATGAAATACCCCTCTGAATTATCTTTTCAATGCCACAGGTCTGACCTGATTTGGATTCTCCAAGACAAAGTTGTGTCCAATCTCCCACAATGACCTAATTATGGACTAGTTAAGTAGAGCGAACTTGTACGACTTGCCACGTGTCACTGTTTCGTCTTTTGTCTCTAAAATTGATAGCCAAGAAACTACAGTCCGTGTACTTGTGACCACTTTTTACAGCACTCCAATCCGATGCCCAAAGAGAGAGTTATTGAACTTTTCCCACGATCACCTCTTTGAGATGAAATTCAGGAGCCTGAAAAAGCACTACCTTCCACAGATCATATCTCCAAAAATATTGCGAACCAAGCTCTGAAATTTTTTGAAAAATTTCCTCAGGATTTCAGATTCACACCATACGAATTTCAGATTCTAAACCTTCGTAGAAAAAAAATTTATAGCGAAAATGCCACGATGACCTGTTTAGGAGCTTGAAAAAAGACCTAACTTCCTCAGATGATATCTCCGAAAATATTGCGAACCAAGCTCTGAAATTTTTAGAAAATCTTCCTCGGGATTTCAGCTTCGTACCCTAACAATTTCAGCTTCTGAAACTTCATAGAAAAAAAGTTATAGTGAAAATACCATGATGACCTCTTTGGAGCAGCGAAACCCTAGAATCCAAAGCTCTGATACCAAATGTTGTGTAACCAACTCCAAAAATAGAAGAAATGAGATATCAACGCCTTATAAATGAGCCACTTCAAAGGGGGAAACCTCAAATACATTACATAAATGAACAATTCTTGGGTGATACAATTTACAAAACCTCCTTTCTATATATAGGAGTCCATGGGGCCATAATGTAATCCTAGTGGGCCACAATGTAATCCTAACCGACCTAACAATAATAATTTAAGAGCACAATTATAACAAAATGGGGGTTACAAGGGTAGAATAATAAAAATAAGGGGTTACACCTAACAATAATAAGGGACTATACTAGTCATATAGGGACCTAACAATTTCAGAGTTGCTGTTCCATTTCAGAATTGTGGTTTAATCCTTTATTTCCTTTGCTGTTCTATTTATCTGCATTTGATGGTTTGCTGTGAGAGAGGATCTAAGACTGTAGTGAGCAGTATCAGTCACTGTTTAGCTCCCAGGCTTGTGATCTATGCTTTAGTTCTTTTTCCATCAGTTTCTGAAGGGATGGTTTATCATTACCGAACCCTTGACTGATGAGTTATTGAGTTTCCTGAGTGTGTGATTTATTTCTTTAAAGTAATTTGATTTCAGTTAAGCATCCGTTTACTCTTGTATTTCTTAAGCACTGTACTACTAGCATTACTCTGACGAATGAGCCTCTGATTGAGTCACTCTTTGTAATGACAAAACGCTCTCGGGTTGACATATTAATGTGAGGTGAATAGAGGTGAAAGAGACCCTTTTTATAGCTCTACAATTTCTACGTCATATTCTTGTAAGGCAGTAACCAAATTGGCTCTTTTCTCACCCGCATCTTTCTGTACTAAGAGATTTCTTACCGCTGGAAACAGTACTATGATTTTTGTATGGGTTTTAAGTAGAAAGGGTCTGAAATACTTAATTGCTTTGAAAACAGCATAAGCTTGTTTCTCTACATCTGAATAATTTAACTCAGCCCCCTGTAAATTTGAACTGAAAAAAGCAATTGGGGCTTATGCCTTGTCTTGATTTTCTTGAGTGAGTATCACAACATATGATCTATCAGAGGCAAATGTATATAAAATAAAAGGATTGAAAAAATTTGGAGTTGCTAAAGATGGAGCATTAACAATTGCTTGTTTGATCAGATTGAATGCCTCATATTTGTCTTGGCCCCATTTGAAGTTTGAGTTCTTTTTAATCATTGCTTGTAAAGGAGATACAATTATTGAAAAATCTGGCACAAATCTCTTTACAAAATTAATCTGACCAAGGAAATATTGCATAGCTTTCTTGTTGTGAGGTAGGGGTATTTCGGAAATCTCCTTGATTCTGTCAGGATCAATATCAATTCCAGATTTTGATACTATGAATCCAAGAAGTTTACCTTAACTTAATGCAAAAAAAGATTTTTTTCGGGTTAAGTGAAATTCCATACTTTTGACAACGCTGGAAGATCTATTTTAAATCTCTAAGATGATTCCCTCGTTTCTTGGAATATACAGTTATATCATCCAAGTAAATTACCACTGATTTGTTAACTAATCCCTTGACTGCAATGTCCATGACTCTTTGAAATGTGGCACCAGCGTTGATCAGACCAAAGGGCATCTTTTGATATGCGTAAGTGCCCCATTTGGTTCTGAATGTGGTTTTCAATTGATCATCAGGATGGACCAACACTTGGTTGTAACCAGAGAAACCATCTAAGAAGGACATTACCCGATCCGCGACTATGTGCGTATTGATGCAGGAGCATTAGCTCCGAAAAACACCTTATATTTTATCTAAGCTAGGGGGTTTCATGTTTTGAAGAAATATTAAATTTCATGTAAATATTAATATTATTTTGAGTGATTAATTATATTTTAATTAATCATTTGTGAGAATTTGTAAATGTGAGAGAAATTAGTTTCTAGATTATTTAGAATTAATGATGGAGCCTAAGTTGGAATTAGTTTCTAAGTTTTAGGGATAAGAATCTATCTTTTAGGGATGTTGAGAGATAATAGGATTTGTTGAGATATTAAGGGGATTGAACATTTAATTATATCATTTTAAAAATTGTATAAATTCAGCAAAGCCTCAAAGGCAAAAAAAAACAAGTAGAATAGAGTTTAAGAGGTGAAATTAGGAAAGAGGTTATAAGCCTCCAGTATTTGTAAAGGGCCATGAGTGTCGAATATCGGGCCAAAGATAAGTTTGTAAGTAGTCTCATTTTTGTTTATATGAAAGTATTTTTCCTAAGTTATATGTGTGGATCGATTGATAAATTGCTGACATTGAGGTTTCAATAAAAAGTGTGAAAGAGCACTGTTGATGTAATTACAGATTTAAAATCGATTTTGTGAATCTGAGTGAATGAACGCTAAATTTCACTTCTATATGGAAATACCCTGTTTGGATTTGACAAGAAAACGTTGAATAAGCTTTATAAACAAAACTCTGCACATAGGTTGAAAAATTGATGTTGTTAATATCGGCATTCAAGTTGAAATGGTTTGCAGATAGTGTACTCTTTGAAATGAATGTAAATTGAAATGGTTGAATGGTAATCCAAAAACCATTAATTATTAATCAGAAGTATAAACACCTTGAAGAACTATGGCATTGGCAAGAATGCTGGCGCAGATGAATTGATGAAGACCTGCGAAGTAGAAACGATTGATTTGAAGAATTGATGTAGAGTAATTGCAACGAATTTATATAAGGTTGGTTGTAATGTTAATGTCGAATTATGCAGTTGCAGATTGAATGAAAGCGTTAACCATAAGGCGCATTATGACATTCCATAAATGTTCATAAAGGTGAGCGAGCCATTGTGTCAGAAGGACAAGCAGTTGGTTGTCAAAGACTGTTGAACGCAGGTGAAAAATTGTCAGAACTTTGTCTGTTCTAATTAAATAAAACAGTAATTGTTTAATACCAGATGTGCAGAGGAAAGTTTTCAAGAGTTGATTTGTGTTTCAGCTGACATATAGAATACGTGAAAGAAATGTCGGAAGGGTGGTTTGAAGGACTGAACAACATTTGAAATCAGCGCAGAACTTCTTGAATTGTTGAGTTAAAGTTACAACTGACGGTGTGGTTATGAATGCAGGTCGTGTTGTGGAGCAGTAATCCAACACAACGATATTAACGCAAAGAAAAGATCGATATAAGATTAAATATTCACGTTCTGGTAGTGTGAATGCTGGAAAAGAGGACGTAAAGTCTTCAAATGATAAACGCTGGAAATGAGTCTTAAATTGATATGCCACTTCGTTGTTGAGAAAGTGTGTGAAGCGTTGCTTGAAACCTGTCAGCGCTGGAAACAAAACGAAGGATCCAAGCAGTATCGAGTATCTTGAGAAAGCATGCACAAGTAAATATGATTCAGTAAGTTAAATGATAGAGAGTGCCGTTATATATACAATGGATATTGGTTTGACCAAAGTGAAAGGGTCGAAAATACATAGACTGTTGTAGGTATGAGCAGCATCATTCTCTGAATTAAATGAACACGTTGAAGAATGTATGGAGATAAATTGAATTGCTTGGCAAAATCAACTGTAAATATTGAAATGCCTGTGTTGATGTGAGACTGCTGGGTACGCTGAAAGGGAAGAGCGCGCATATATATTTGGTACTTTGATTGGTTGAAACATGTAATTTTGTGCATGCAAATGATATTGGTGATGTTTGCCATGTCCACTTGAGGTTGAAAAATATAAGTTCATTTTTTTTATTGAACCCCGCCATATCTCGAATGTTGATGTTAAATTGTCTCTGATGAAAGAAGTTACTCCTAAATTGGGATTGCAATAAAGTTTGGGGTTGAGTGTATGAAGATGGATTTGAAGCATGAGTTTTTTTTCTAACACATAAAATTTTGTGAACAAGATATTAAAGCTTCCACAAATTTAAGAATCAATTTTCCGTGTATTGAAGTGTGATTGGGCAATTGTTTGAGGTGCATGTTTTATATGCAC
The DNA here is from genome assembly GCA_034641835.2 of Pinus albicaulis. Classification (NCBI taxonomy): domain Eukaryota; kingdom Viridiplantae; phylum Streptophyta; class Pinopsida; order Pinales; family Pinaceae; genus Pinus; species Pinus albicaulis. The sequence goes on from CM076573.1 coordinate 193,251,078, forward strand.
GGGAATTTGTGAAAAAATTCTGGGTATGCAGGTCACCCTGCATCATTTTTGGTATCAGAGCTTGGCTCTGAATGAAAGTTTCTTGAAAAGCGTTGAAGACTGAATTTGAATTTATATCAAATTTTGTGTGGAGAAGTAACTCTCGGTTATGCATTCGAACAGAATAGAATTATGTTTTGATTGGTAAAATTCGATATGAGTTGATTGACAAATTGCAGGCGATAAGTGCAGGAATAAATTATGACAGCGTTTATGAAGTAGCAGATGTGCATGCAGGCAAAGGAGATCAGATTCTAATCTGACATTCAAGCAACCAGAATGCAGCTGAATGAATGAAGAATCGTGCAGGTATTGTGTTTGTTTAATTTTGAATTGAGTTTTACTAACAAAGAAATGGAATGAGGATTGATGGTTGCAGCAATGAAGTATCTCAGCAAAGGAGATCAAGGGATAGTAATGAAAGAAGATGTTAATGATTTTTGAGTGGAAGAAACTCAGCAAAGAAGGAATTATTGCTGACAGCTGAAGTTTGCCAGATAAAGCCAGAAGATTGGAAGATTTTAAAATCTGATTGATAGTAGTTGAATATCGAGAAATTGTGCAGAGGAAGCATAAAGATTTGCTAAAACAGATTTGCAGGAATGATGAGATTCTGAAGGTAATTGAAGTGTAGGTGAATGGAAGGACAAGATCAGACGAGATCTTGGAGGTAAGATGATATGGTTTTTTTTTGGATAGAATATTGTAGTCTTTGCATTGAAGTATTATTGCAACTCCCAAAAGGAAATGTGATTAGAATTGCTAACAGATAAAGGAAGCTGGTGAAAGTTTCTAAGTGAAAACATAGATGTGGCAGAACCTTGAGGAATTCCAATAGAGATTGGATAAGGAGGATAGTTGTGAACAGGCAGATGAGTTGAAGCCAGGAAGAGCAAAGAGAAGTGCTCAAAGGAGGTTCCGAAGATAGAGAACCAATTGCTTGCCAAAAGACTGAGTGAGGAGAGCTTGGTGAGGTAAGTGGCGGTAGGACAGGACTTGCTGCTGAAGAGGCTTTAGTGCAACTCATAGTAAAGTGAGTGAGGGACTCATAGAGATGGAAAGGATGATGACTAGTGACAGTCGTAACAGAGGTTCTGAAATAAACCACAGCAGAGGACAAAAGGAGAAGGATGCCAAGGCAATTGGCATACAGAGACAGTTAAGCAAAGAGGAATATGAGAGGGAGAAGGCTGAGATAGCAGTTCAGCTTGAGGTGTTAATGGAGATGTTGCAAAGAAATGAGGTAGACCAGAAGTATGGTTATGTCATGAGAAAGAAGCTGAAGTGGCAGAGGCTACAAGAGAAGAGGAATCATCAGGTGAATATGCAGTTGATAAAGGAACTAAGGGAACTTGAACAGGTTATTGATGCTAGACAGAGGATAGAGAAGCTCGAAACAGTTGAGCTACAGCAAAAGGAAGATGCTGAAGAAGATGTTGAAGTTTTGATATGTTACCCAGAGAGTGGACCATTACTTTTTGAAAGTGATGAAGAGCTAGAGGAGTTGAATCATATGAATGATTCGAAGCAGCCCGAAGATTTGATGACTGAAGCATCAAATAAGACCGTAAGGTCTTGTGATTTTAAAACTAATGATTTGTGTGTGATTGCAGGTTTGGAAGAAGATAGGCAGTCTTTTGAAGTTGTCAAAGATGTGAAAGAGTACCTTCCAGAAGATGAAAGTTTTGAAGCAGAATATGATAAAGAGGCTGGGAAAGAATCAGTTCACTACAGTGGACAAACACTGGAAGACATCATTGAAATAGCTGATGAGAAGGGGAGACTAGCTGATAGTCTCAAGAGTTCTTTGAGTTTGGATCAGCATACTGATATGCTGACAGAAGAAGAGAAATCAACACAACATACTGAAATGTTGCTAAAGGGAAAAGAGGTACAGAGGCCTTATATTTTTTATAATGATTGTCTTATAATTGAAGATGTTGTTGCAGACGCTGGAACATATTTGACACAAGTGGATAGCCAAATGGAAGAAGAAGAGAAAGAACATCTACTGAAGGATGTTAAGGATAGATTGCTGAAGAAGGATGACAAAGCAGTTGTCATAAATAATAATCAAGAAGAAATTGACAGATGCAGAAAACAGAGGCAAGAAATTGTTCTAAAAGACAATGTAGCAGCAGCAGAAAATGTGCAAAACAGCAGTAAGGGTGAAAAGGAAGCAATCAAAACAAGTGAAGAACAAGTAAGAATGAGAGTTCAACAATCAAGAGATGGAAACAATCAGCAGACAGAGGACATACTGGACAGATAAATTGAGTTGATAAGGAGGTTAATGATAAAAACATCCCAGAGAAAGACAGCAGCAAGAAAGAAAAGGAGAGACAACAAGAGAAAGACTGTAGAAAACTTGGAAGGCAGAGCAAGTGGAGCACTACAACACAAAATATGGAAACCTGGAGGACAAGAGCAGATAACAACAGCAGTAAAGCAATTGACAAGCAAGGAAAGATTACAAAATAAAATTTGGGATCCAGGAGGAAATAATTATCCAGACTTATGACCAGGTGGTCATGAATTTTCTTACATGGGGAGTCTGATGCAGGAGCATTAGCTCCGAAAAACACCTTATATTTTATCTAAGCTAGGGGGTTTCATGTTTTGAAGAAATATTAAATTTCATGTAAATATTAATATTATTTTGAGTGATTAATTATATTTTAATTAATCATTTGTGAGAATTTGTAAATGTGAGAGAAATTAGTTTCTAGATTATTTAGAATTAATGATGGAGCCTAAGTTGGAATTAGTTTCTAAGTTTTAGGGATAAGAATCTATATTTTAGGGATGTTGAGAGATAATAGGATTTGTTGAGATATTAAGGGGATTGAACATTTAATTAGATCATTTTAAAAATTGTATAAATTCAGCAAAGCCTCAAAGGCAAAAAAAAACAAGTAGAATAGAGTTTGAGAGGTGAAATTAGGGTGTGAAATTAGGAAAGAGGCTATAAGCCTCCAGTATTTGTAAAGGGCCATGAGTGTCGAATATCGTGCCAAAGATAAGTTTGTAAGTAGTCTCATTTTTGTTTATATGAAAGTATTTTTCCTAAGTCATATGTGTGGATCGATTGATAAATTGCTGACATTGAGGTTTCAATTAAAAGTGTGAAAGAGCACTGTTGATGTAATTACAGATTTAAAATCGATTTTGTGAATCTGAGTGAATGAACGCTAACTTTCACTTCTGTATGGAAATACCCTGTTTGGATTTGACAAGAAAACGCTGAATAAGCTTTATAAACAAAACTCTGCACATAGGTTGAAAAATTGATGTTGTTAATATCGGCATTCAAGTTGAAATGGTTTGTAGATAGTGTACTGTTTGAAATGAATGTAAATTGAAATGGTTGAATGGTAATCCGAAAACCATTAATTATTAATCGGAAGTATAAACACCTTGAAGAACTGTGGCATTGGCAAGAACGCTGGCGCAGATGAATTGATGAAGACCTGCGAAGTAGAAACGATTGATTTGAAGAATTGATGTAGAGTAATTGCAACGAATTTATATAAGGTTGGTTGTAATGTTAATGTCGAATTATGCAGTTGCAGATTGAATGAAAGCGTTAACCATAAGGCGCATTATGACATTCCATAAATGTTCATAAAGGTGAGCGAGCCATTGTGTCAGAAGGACAAGCAGTTGGTTGTCAAAGACTGTTGAACGCAGGTGAAAAATTGTCGGAACTTTGTCTGTTCTAAATCAATAAAACAGTAATTGTTTAATACCGGATGTGCAGAGGGAAGTTTTCAAGAGTTGATTTGTGTTTCAGCTGACATATAGAATACGTGAAAGAAATGCCGGAAGGGCGGTTTGAAGGACTGAATAGCATTTGAAATCAGCGCAGAACTTCTTGAATTGTTGAGTTAAAGTTACAACTGACGGTGTGGTTATGAATGCAGGTCATGTTGTGGAGCAGTAATCCAACACAGCGATCTTAACGCAAAGCAAAGATCGATATAAGATTAAATATTCACGTTCTGGTAGTGTGAATGCTGGAAAAGAGGACGTAAAGTCTTCAAATGATAAACGCTGGAAATGAGTCTTAAATTGATATGCCACTTCGTTGTTGAGAAAGCGTGTGAAGCGTTGCTTGAAACCTGTCAGCGCTGGAAACAAAACGAAGGATCCAAGCAGTATCGAGTATCTTGAGAAAGCGTGCACAGGTAAATATGATTCAGTAAGTTAAATGATAGAGAGTGCCGTTATATATACAATGGATATTGGTTTGACCAAAGTGAAAGGGTCGAAAATACATAATCTGTTGCAGGTATGAGCAGCATCATTCTTTGAATTAAATGAACATGGTGAGTGAAGAATGTATAGAGATAAATTGAATTGCTTGGCAAAATCAACTATAAATATTGAAATGCCTGACCGCTGGATAAGCTGAAAGGGAAGAGGGCGCATATATATTTGGTACTTTGATTGGTTGAAACATGTAATTTTGTGCATGCAAATGATATTGGTGATGTTTGCCATATCCACTTGAGGTTGAAAACATAAGTTCATTTTTTTATTGAACCCCGTCATATCTGAATGTTGATGTTAAATGGAATTGATGAAAGAAGTTACTTAAATTGGGAGTGAAATGAAGTTTGGAGTTGAGTGTATGAAGATGGATTTGAAGCATGAGTTTTTTTTCTAACACATAAAATTTTGTGAACAAGATATTAAAGCTTCCGCAAATTTAAGAATCAATTTGCTGTGTATTGAAGTGTGATTGGGCAATTGTTTGAGGCGCATGTTTTATATGCACGGGCATTTGTGAAAATATTCGCGCGTGTGTCTTCCTCGCATCAAGTATTTATTTGCTACATGGGAGGCAAAGGAAAATTATATTTTTCGCAGGCTTTGTTAAGATTTCGAAATTCAATGAAAATTCTAATGTCTCCATTCTTCTTTCTAACGAGAACCATATTGGAAACCCATTTAGAATGTCGAACGGGAAAAATGATTTTGACTTTCAATAACTTATTGAGTTCATATTTGATCTGATTTTCTAAATTGGGATGGATCTTTCTCAACTTTTGCTGCACAGGTTTTTCATCGTTTATCATTGGGATAGTATGTTGGATGATAGAAGTGTCATAAGTTTTTAGTTCATCGTAGTTCCAAGAAAAGACACTTTTGTATTGTTTCAAAAGATGAACATACGCTAATTTTTCTTCAGGAGCTAGGCCACGGCCTAGGTTGATATTCTATGGTTTGGTATCAGTTCCTAGATTTACTAATTCATAGTTCAAAGTTGAACTTTGCAGTTTTGAATTGGTAGATCTTTTGAATCGATCTTTCAAATCATGAAGCTCTTCTAACTTGACTACTAAATTTGGCATAGCATTATTAGTGCTATCTTGTTGCAATTGTCTATCATGTTGGTCGTCATCAATTATCTGATTGGTGTAAGATCCTTAAGATGTGAGGAAGCTTACAATATCAGGATAATCGTTGAAAATTATCCAATTGGTAATGTTATCAGGAATTGAGGGTCTAAAGATTAATTCGATTGAAAATCGATCAGGGCTATAGTCTTCTGAAGGAATGAGCTTGGAAGCTACGTTAGCTAGGAGGTCTGCACTAGCATTCTGGAGTCTGGGGATTGATGAAATATTGAATGCTATAAAGTGTTCAGTTAGATGTTGAACTAAATATTGGTAATTCTTTAAATGAACTGATAAACAATGTATAGTATTGCATACCTATTTGATTACAATTTCAGAATCTCTGAAAACTTGTAGATATTTGATGTCTAATCCGATTTCTTTGTATAATCCTTGGACTAAAGCTTCGTATTCTGTGGTATTATTGGTGCAATCGAACTCAAGTCTACAAGTTAGCATAGTTTTGTTTCCTTTTGGACTAATTAACACGCATCCTACTCCTGCTCCTTCGTTAGACTTAGAACCGTAAAAAAATAACTTTCAAAATAAAGATTTATTTATAGGAGCATCTATAAAATTAATACATTTAGAACGATCTGTTTGAGAAAAAGTTTCTACTTGAGGTAAAATAGAATGTTCTAAGTAAGGTGAAGTATGAGCATTAAAATTTCCTACGAAAGAATCAACTCAGTAGTTGCCAATGATATTATTGCTGTATGCTACCGGTTCATTTTCTCCTTCCAGTTCTGTTACTATGTATTTCTGATATCTTTCTCGCTCAACCTTTATCTGATTTGGTTTACAATTGTAAAGGAGCCACATGTGCAACCAATCAGTTGAAAAATATCCGTGAAGTTTTTATGACCAATCTCTGCTAAGAATTAAGCCATAAAATTCTGGAATATTTGCAACTAAAATGTCGATAACTTGACATACCTTTGGATTAGATGACAGCCTTATGGTAACCTAATTTAATTTGCCGATCACTTCAACTTGCGATCAATCTAGTTGAAATATGCGCACAACAGATTTTTGCAGTTGAACGTTCAACTTTGCACATATTGATTTTGGTAAAATATTAGATGAAGCTCCAGAAGCCACTAAGCAATTATGCAAATTTTTATTGAAAACTTCATAAGTAGGAAGAAATGGGCGAGTATGAGATCTCGACCTTCCTCCAATTAAAGAAATATTGTTTGGATCAACTTTATTAATCACATTAGTTGGAGGTCTTCCCATTTCATGGGAAGCTTGAGAGATTACAGCGGCGGGCAGAGGTTTTTTTGGTACAACATTTAATTCTTTCAAAAGTACCTTTTGCTGGTGTTTTAACTTGCTCAATTCATAAAAAGTGATGTTAGCCCTAGTCTTCTTCATGTCTTCTATCATATTATACTCCATTTCATTCAAAACGATCAACGTTTTGCGTAGTTGATGAATCCGTTTGTACTGGGCTGGTTTGAGTCACTTTAGATGTCGTTTTCTTGGCTGCGACTTTATCCTTAGTCATTGAGCTTGCGCTCTTTGTCTTAGGAGTCGGTTGAGGAGGATCAAGTTGATTTCTACTTCGAGTGTTAACCAGGGACACCTCTTAATCTTCTTCATCTAGGAGGATAAAATCCCACATACCTTGTACCTCTACAACTTCTTCTTCATCAGTAGTTTCTTCAGTAGCAATCTCATCTTCTTCTTCTTCTGATTCAACACTTGTGATAGCATTTGGCGGCTTTGAATCGATCGAAGGGTTTCTCCTATAAGGCTTGTACGACTTTTTAGAAGATGTTTCTGCCACTTTTTTCTTAATGTCAACCATTTCATTGGACATGGTTTTCAAAACTTTCTACAATCCTTCTAAATCGAATGGATCTTTCGATTTTTTTTTCTTGGGGTCATCCTTAAAAGTAACCTTCTTGGATTTTCATTCCTCTATCGCGTTTTATCTTTTCTAGGGCTATGATACATTTCTCTACCACTATTGCTTCCTTCATATTGTCAGCTAAATTTGTTTTGTTAGCCCTATCAACGAAGATTGCTATGTTTGATTGTAAAGCAGAGATGTACCATTCACTTCGCACTTCTTCGCTAGCCTTGGAAGCAGTAGGAATTTTATTTAACAGTTTATTGAAACGTGAATTAAAATATTTGATAGGTTCTTTTGACTTGGCCCTAAGGTTAGACAGGTCATTGATCAATGTCGCCGTAGACCTGTCATCACCGCACTTAGTCAAAAATTGATCTTGGAAGATATCCCAATTAGTGATAGATCCAGACGGTAATGAGAAATACCATGATCCGACTGCTCCTTGTAGAGTATAGGGAAAAAGTCGGACGACAACGTCTTCATTGGTAACTCCATTGAGATTTATGGACAACACAAAGTTATTTATATGTTCTTCCGTTAGCATGCCTGCTTCAGGATTAAACTTAGGCAACCATTTTTCAGGATGGGCCAGTATTTGACTCAAGGGCACAGGCATTAAGACTACCCCTAGGTTATTCCATGGAGATTGGGCCATCACTGAACTACCAACAGAGGAAAGCGTAGAAGATGATCCCTGTGGTTGGGAAGATGAGGATATTACGATTCCAGATGTTTGAGAAGGAGATGTGGAAGTTCTAGTGGACTAACGGAAAATAATCTGAAGTGGAGGGGTGGATGGTTGAATTCATGGTGAAGAGGTTGAGATGGATGATGAATTTGAAAGAGTCTCGCTATCAGACCCTTTAGGTGATTTCCTTGCTCTCTTTCTTGTAGGTAGAGGTAACTCGGTTGGCTGAACACAAAAATTTTCACTCTTTAATATGATGAGAGGATGAGCAGGGTTATATTGCGAAGTCACGCTGCCTTGAGATTTATCAGATCTTTGACGTCATATTTAAAATCATTGAAGTTTATGGATCAAAGATTCAACTTTAGAAGGTTCAATAGCAGATTCTTCTGAAATGTCAGGGTTTGTGGCAGTGGTTGTTGTTCTTTCGACTTCTGGCTCTATATTTAAAGATTATAAGTGCGATGGGGAAGTCAGGGGAGATGGTGAGGGAGATTTACTCTCAGAATGGTATTTATATTTTGACTTACTTTCCATTCATAGTTCGAGGCCCTCCTTCTAGCGCCAAATATGCTGAAGCCCCGAAAATCAGGTCTACAACAAGGGGGGTACCCACTCGGTCCAGACCTTGGTTAGCAGCTCCTTTTCCATTTGGTATAGTGGGTCTGACTGGGGATATGGGACCAGTTTCCCAATATGTGTGTGTGTGTGTTTTAAGAATTGATATTTCCTTTATAAAAGTTCCTAAGTGAAATTATTTTATTCTAACCCTAATCTAATAACATGAAATTGTATTCTAATAAACAGAAATATCTAGTTCTACACTAACCTGGGATGTAATCTCTCCATTATGTGATCTAAAATGATTTCAAATAACAATCGGTAATAAATATCATTCAACTATTATGAGAAAATAATTCAATGGAGATAAACCACTTCGTATAAAAAGTTGGACGAAACAGTTGTGAAAAACATATCACATAATAAGCTACTTATATATTAAGCATAAATAAATAGATATCACTGTAAAGAAGTGCCAAATGATAACTCAAACATTCACGCATCAATATATAAACAACTGAACATGAATATAACTTTAACACAAAGGCAGGTATAGTTAAGAGATAAAAGTACCATTTATAACTAGTTCTACTCATGAGCTTCAAGCAATAGTGATTTATCTCTTCTTAATCCAACATCCTTTAAGAGTACAAAAGTGCAACATCAGTAGTAGATTTTAAATGCAGATATCAATAAATCATGTTCCATTCATTCATCAAAACCTCCTCGGAGGGTGAAAAAGTGCATGTTCTGAGGATGAGTTTTTGAAAATTTTTAGGACCCTTCTCTAAATGCATGAGAAGGGTTTAAATACTACTAACTAAATATAAAAATAATTTATTACAAAAATGTAGGATACGGTTTAAATGAACGTCCTCATTTCAGGAAAAAATAAAGAAAAATTAATACTAACACTGAATCTAAAATTAAAACTAACAACTAACTATTTGTGTATCTGTTCCTTGAAATCGCAAGCGTTCAGAATTTGTTTGAGAAGTGTCAGCTGGCCGACTTTCGACTTTAACTGTCCTGTGAAAATGGAATCAGCAAGAGCTAGCGCCATCTTCTCGGTGGAATTGATGATACATTTGAGTGTCATGCACTGGCTGTGTGGTTTTACCAAATACGCCCAGTAAGAATCCCAATTCAACTTAGTTAATCTTTTGATTGATTCTGCCTTTTCTTGAGCCTTCTTTCTCTAGCCTATCTACAGTTGCTATACTTTCGGTAGATACCCTAGAGTGGTTTCTGAGGTCATATTTTCCCTATGCAAATTTTCATTTATGCAGTCAATAACACTGTTTGCTACTGTGGCTGCTTTTTATGCCGCTTGCTCTACGTTCCTTATTTGTGCGTCCCACTTGTTAAAGAGCATTTCTTTGTGATTGTCGTTGATTATTGGTGCGCCTGGTATTTTCCCCTCCTCTATTTCTTGCCAAGCCAAATATTCGGTGACTCTTTTATCAATTAAATTGTAATCATGTCGTAAGTCTATGACTTGATTTGTGATTTTATCGCTTATTTCACAATAAGAGTTCCACTATGATATTCTTTGGAACAATGCTTCCTGTTGCTGTAGTAGTTGATCATTTAAGGAAATGGATTCTGTGATGAATTATGTAAGCTTAGGATCATCCTTCTGCATCTCTTGCATAACCTGTAACTATTTTTCTCTTTCATCCAAACTATTTTGGTACCCTATCTGCATTTGTTGGAAGTCCTGATGTAATCTTTCAAGCTGTTTCTGTGCTTCGTTGTTGGCGTTGGCTTGTTGCAGTTGTTGTTGCAAAACCTATATTTGATATTCTTTCTCTTTCAGTAGTTTTTGTACCTCAAATTATTTATCAATGGTTGCAGAGGCATATGCTCCTGCGATCTGAGATAATTTGGTGAGATTTTCAGTGGGATCAATGATAGGATTTTGCTATAGGATGTCTAATTGCTCTGCATTATGAGAGAGCGCATTTTCTAATTTTATTTTCTTTCTTTGTCTTCTCACTACTTCCTTGTGTTGTGGACTATAAAATACATCAAGAGGAGGAATTTCCTCTATTTTGAGCATAAGTTTAGAGGATGGGGAAATGGAAATATGTTCCATTTCTGAGACATTGCTAATTATTTCTGTGACTATATCTTTTGTTGCCCGTACATTACTCACAGGTGTCTTTGTGCTCTATCCTTCAATATTGATTAAATCATTGAATGTATCCCATTCTTTATCTAGCTCGGTTCTGACTGATGGTGGCTGGACAATGACAGGTGGAGGATCTAGTTGTGGAGAGGTCAAAACATGTTGTTGTGGGAGCTCCTTTGACTGGGAAGTATCCCTTACTATCCCTTCACTTTTATCATGGTCACTTTCATACCTCTTAGAGTGTTCTGACATTTCTCTCCCGGACTTAGATTTAGATCTGTCTGTGCTTGAACTTCCACTGAGACTAATACTGGGAGTTGGTTCCCTTATGGGTTCCAAACGTAATTTATCCAAAGGGATATTAGCTAACCTCCTTTCCCTATATATCTTGAACTCTTGAAATGATGTTGGAGGAAATCACATCTGGGCTGAATGTAGAACCTCTTTAAGTGTACCTTTCTATTGGAACATGTCATCAAAAAGATCATCTTCTTTAGAAAACACCTTTATTTTGACTGCAATAGTGAAATTTTTAGCAATATCATAAGGGTCGAATGGTATTCCTGGAAATTTGAACAATCATAGACATGTTATGTTGTTTACTTCTTTGAATGCATGGCCTACATCAAATAATGAAAAGGCCCCACAGGCCATAGGAAATTGTGGCCAAATATCCTTCTTTTTGTCCTTCAAATCTTTAGTCAAACCTCTTTCTCTGTAGGTTTGATAAGAAATTTCTCGTGCCATGATTTTATCAAGAACATATAAAGGTAAGCCATGAGGGGAAGAAATACTTCCGAATACCCTGAAATATGTAAATAGTTCTTCTCCGAACCATCTTGCGACAGGGAAAATATCTACCTCTGCTTCGGGAGAAAATCTTGGAGCGTCTTTATCATATAACATTTTGTACAAGGGCAACATGATTCCATGACAAATCTTGTAAAAGTACGGAGTGAACTTGGAATCCCAAAATTCTTTATGATAAATATGAATGGGTAAGGGGTCTTGAGTCCTCCATTTCCAACCCATTAAAGGAAACTTGGAAATATAACAGATTGCATCCATCACATATGCAAATAAGTAGAAAGGGGGATAAATTCTCTGAGAAATAGTTCTTTTAGACTGATAATTTAAAATGGCTGTGGCTAAGTTGTCAGATAATATCTTAGTCCAATGCACAACAATAGCATTAATGAAGGCATTCAATAATGGTAGCCATTCAGATGAAAATTTATTAATGTATGGCTTCCCAAAAATTCTACAAAGCATAGCAGCAGCAAAGAAATATGGGGAGGTGAGAGAACCAGTACTATACATACCATTTTTATCCTTTTTTAGTGGTTCGTCCCTCCTTGACCAGTCCTTGGTGCATTCTGCCAGGTCTTCATTTTCTTTAGCAAACTTCTCCATGCACTGTTTGTTATAAGTTGCTTGTGGCTCTGGTAAATGATACATGAGTCTCAAATCTTATGGAGTGAATGAGCCAATGAGTCCTTGACCCTGAGTCTTAAATTTTCTGTTTTTGATGTCAGCGCTGTCCAGTATCCATTTAACCATGTCTGTGTATGGAAGAGTTTTGGGCCTCACCACTATCCGGTGCAAGAACGAGCAAGCTAGCTCTGTAATAGACACCTCAGAAGATCCATGTGAGCATGCAGTAGTTGTAACCTCCATTATTTTGGGATTCTCTTCCTCAAGTAGACGTACATGCCTTCCCAAGTAGTAATACCAACATCTTTATTACAGGCGGTGTCTGTATACAAAGGCGTCATTTCTTTGTCTTCAGAACTCAGAGCTTTGCCTTTCTTTATCATAATATCTTGAATACTGCTTTGCATATTTTTATGTTCTTCGTTCCTGAAGTTTACAAATGAGGTGAGAATAATGATAAGAAAAAGGTGACGGGAAAGCTTTAAATGCCGAAGACATATAAAATATACCACCTTATGTGAAATGGCTCTTCGATCAGAAAAAAAACCATATTTCATTAATGATTGAAAACTAACTCATTGATTAACATTAAAGCACATAACTAGGTCTCAGTTTATGGAAAAAAAAAATTCGTACAATGAGCCCTAAAGATCTGCGATAAGGTGATCTGCGATTTACTTCGCAATATCGCAGATCACACTATCGCAGATCGCAATATCGTGGAATTTCAATATCGCAATACTGCAATATCACTAGAGTGTAGCATATGACAATCATCCATGTGTTTTCTATGAAATGCTATTTGCGATATGTGCCATTTCATATCGGCTGTTTGAGGTTTTTTAGCGTAAGTGATATTTAAGGCATGCGATGCGATGAATGTTTTTAGTGCATAGTTTCGCATCGAGATCTTGCAATCTTAGAATTCCGCTTGTAAGGAGGTATCCATTACCTTTTTTGATTTGCGATATTTCTTAAGGAATGATTTTATCCTACCTTGTCATAAAAATTAAGCCTTTTTAGATTTTTCAAGGAGTATTCTCCTAAGTTTATGATAGTAAGTTGTTGTCAAAAAAAGGAAATACAAGCACTAATCGAATTTTTTAAAATTTTTTGACTAAGGGTCCCAGTTATTTAGTATTAGTGATAATACTAAATAAGAAGGGGGGTTGTTGTCACTGCTGTCAGAGCATAATGCTAATATCATTCATGATAGATCTAAGAAATTTGCTTTAGCAGAACACTGAAAAAATCCAAACGCCACATATTCTTGGAGAATTTCAAAATCATTTCCTCTATTGATCATTATTCTAAAAGAAAAAGAAGAAAAGCCTTAGAGATATAAAAAAACCCTAACAACTTAAATCGTGATGATGGATGGAAACTTAGAAAATATTGGTCTCCCATTATTAACCATATGAACTAATCAAATTTATCATACTACATCATCTATTTAATTACAATATTCGATTCACATGATCTTCATTATCATTATTATTACAATAAACTACATTAATTTACTTATCATTGTTATTAATGTACCTTAATATTAATTATTATAATTAACATTCTTTTTAATAACATTTAATTTACTAACTATTATTTTAATTATTATTACATTAATTCATATTATTATTTATAATTAATTAGTTTACCTTATTGTTAATCTTTATTATTTAACCTTATCATTAATCTTTATTTAATAACCTTAATGGTCACATTTATTAGTGATATACTTTTATCTACTTTAGTAATTAATAAAAATTACATAATTGGATTAACTTTATTAATACTATATTTAATATTTTTGTATTCTTAAATTAAATTAACCTTATTAGTATTTTTTATTAGCTTAATACATTATTAATTAATTTTAAAATTTCAATTATTTTTTCTATCAATTTACTACATTATTAATCATTTTTTGAATTAAACTAACTTTATTATTATTCATTTCTTTTAATTAAATATCCTATCCTATTCATTAAGAGTCAACATAAAATCTTCAGCAATTCTATGCTAATTATTATTTATCCACATCTGTTGATAAGCTAAATGAAAATTTAAGATTCTTTCATAGATCTCCTGATAATGGGTTGTGATACCTAGCCTGAAACATTGATAAAAAAATTTACCATGTAGGACTCCAAATGCTCTACAACAAGTACATTTACTCATCAAGGTAAGCGAAACTTCGCTGTTATTAATCATATGAAAAATCCAACTAGGTCCGAGACTTCCACACACCACCCGACCATAGATTGGGTTAAACCAAATCTTTATTTCATCCAATCACCCCCTGTGCCATATTCCAAGCATGAATGTGGGATCTCATAGGATAAACCAATCCATAAAAAAACAAGGGAATCCTAAGGTTAATCCACCTCCACCCTCACCATACCGTGATCTCACCAAAACCGATCCCGAGATCACAAAACTAAACCAAGCTTGGATCCCTCAGATTTCCTTTACCATCCCTTGAGGAATTTTCTTGTCTATACACATCCACTTAGGGCTTTCCGGAGAAAACCATCTCCACCCCCAACCCTTGGGATTTTCCTAATATCACCTCACCTAGATCCAAAATCTTCAAGTAATCCAAAGCTCGACCAATAATGAATCCCATCACACCATGGATATCCAAAAATGTCAAGGAAATGCTAAAACCATTGTCGAAACCCGAAAAAATCCATGTCATAGATAGAAAATTAAAAAAATATACACATGCATATGTTATCATGACAAAACCATCTAGGAAATCATACATGCGGTATGTTACCTACAAGTATTCCAGTTGAAGCTGCTTGATCCAACCTTTTCTTACTTGTTCCTTGCTTTCCTACTTCTTCCTTTCCTTTCATTGTCCTTCCTTGACTTGATTTCTTTCCTCCTCCTCTTTGTGCACTTCTCCTCTCTAAGACTAATCCTGAAATTGAACTAACAAAAGGCTACAAATTTATTCTCTAATGTATTTTTATTATTGATGCCTCTAATTTCTTCATTTTGCTTAATTTTGCTTCAATTTCCTCCTCACATGAAAATTGTGACCTTTCACCTTATTTATCTCCTAATTTCATTTATTTCATAAATAAAATACCAATAATACCTTTTTGTCTTTCCAAAGCCTTTTCCATTTCATTTTCCAATTTCCCCTTAGCCATATTAAAAAACAAGTGATTCCCACTAGGATATTTCTCCCAACATTCATATTGGAATACGTGTCCCATGACCTTGGTCTTATTTTTCCTTATTAACTTTACTACATGAAATTTTAAACTGGGGATGTTACAAACATCTCCCGCTTAGGGGAACACCATCCTCGGTTTTACATGACACCTACAACCAAAAAAATCGTTGAAAAACAAAAACATATTTCTTATGGAGCTTCATAACCCCGCTCATTGTAGTATTTATAATAACATCTTGCTCAAAAGCAAAACCATAATGTCAAATATGACAACGTGACAACCATAGCGCTTATTGGAGTTTGATAACATAACTCATTACATTATTTACAATAGAAACCATACATAAATATTCTAAAATACCAAAAATTATTTTCCTCAATCGAAAAAAAATAAAGGATACATAACCCAGATCTAATCATCCATCTCCCATGTAGCTTCATCAGGCTCAAAGTACTTCCACTGCACTTTAACTTGCTATATTTCTCAGTTCTCGAGAAAGAGATGTTTCCACTGCAATATGCACAGAGGTTCTGGATGGAATTATCCTTTTATCTCCACCTACAATAAATACCGATCAATTAGAACACCATGTAACATCACTATCTCCCTGATGAATACCTATGCTACCTTATTAGATGAATAAGTAGTCTTCATTGGAATGAAGTGGTCTACCTTTCTTAATCTATCAACCACAACCCTGATGGAATCATGTTATCTCAATGTCCTCAGAATATCTATAATGAAATCCATGGAAATGACCTCCCATTTCCACTTGAGAATCAGAATAGGCTGAACCAATCCTCCTGGATACTTACACTCTACTTTCACCTAGTGACAGTACGAACATATAGCCACAAACTCTACCACTTACTTCTTTAGATTCAACCAATAGTAGAACTTCATCATTTTCGTCAACGTCTTCTGATATCTTGGGTGACCTAAATATGGATTGACATCAAATTCCCTCAAAATAAGATTCTTGAGTTCACTGTCATCCGACACATAGATCATGTCTTTGAATCTCACCAAGCCATCTTTCATGATATGATAGTCCATGTCCTGATCACGTGTACCTTTCTGTAACATGTGCATAAGCTCCCCATACATGTCATCCTGCTATCCTCCCTATAAGATCTGATCCTGTAAATCTATCCCATATGAGCTCACTGGTGCAACATGGTTCACTTGCACTCTCTTGCCGAGATCATTTGTAACCATTTTCTCCTTACCCTTGATGTATAATATATTGAAGTCAAACTCACTAAGGGTATCCAACCACCTAGGCCTGACCTTCGTATTCAATTAATCAAACTGATATCTTAACCCATTGTGGTCGCCCATTAATACAAACCTCTTTCCAAGAATATAATGCCTCCACGTCTTCAAGGCATGAATAATAACTACCAACTCAAGATCCTGAGTAACATAGTTCTGTTCATGCTTATTCAGTTTCCTAGACTCATATCATATCACATGTCCCTCCTGCATAAGGACTCAACCAATCCCTCTCTTGCAATCATCTGTACACACTACCAAACCTTTATCTGTATCTGCAATCTTAAGAACTAAAGTGTTTGTCAACAATTGCTTTAAATGTTCAAAAAATTCTCCACATTCCTATGTCCATTCATATTTTTTACCTTTCCTCTACAATGATATAATAGGATATGTAATGTGTGAGAAGTTCCTGATGAACTTGCTATAGTAACTTGCTACCCCTATAAATGATTTAACTACATCAAAATTTCTAGGAGTTTCCACTCCATGATAGCCCTTATCTTTTATAGCTTTACCGTTATGCCTTCTGAGACAACATGTCCCATGTAATGTACCTTTGTCTAAAAGAAGTTGCATTTACTAAGCTTGGCGTACAATTGATTCTCTTTTAGCAATCTCAATATTATTTTTAATTGTTCGACATGCACTTCCTCATTCTTATAATATATCAATATATCATCAATGAATACAATACCAAACTTTTACAAATAATAACGTAACACACTATTCATTAAACACACGAAAGTAGCCGGGGCATTAATCAAACCAAAAGGAACCACAACAAACTCATAATTTCCATACCTAGTCTGGAGGTAGTCTTTGTCATTGTAGATGTCCTATTATGCACATGGTCTTGTAGATTTCCTCTATTTTTGATTCATACGTGACAGTATTATAATCTCAAGCCTATCCTTCGAACACCGTTTCTCCTCTCAAATGATCAACAAGTCATTCATCCTCAGTATCATGTACATGTTTCATCACCTTGTTCAGTCAGCTCGTAATCAATGCACAATTTGAGAGTACCATCTTATTCTTCACATGAACAATACTAATGCACCCCAAAGGCTATACACTTGGCCTAATGTATCCCTTATTAAGAATTTCCTTCAGTTGGAACTTCGATTCCACTAACTTTTATGTGCTCATCCTGTAAGGTACATTTGATGCCGGTGCTACCACTGGTACCAACTCAATAGAAAACTCCACTTCCCTATGAGGAGGAAACTATGGATTATCTACTGAAAACACATATTGAAATTGTTTCAATACAGGTTACCTATTGAATATTTCTACATCCTCTACATCCTTACCCTTGTCACAGGAAATATGATTGTAAACATCACACACCCTTCCCTACAACTGTGCTTATTGTGCATAGTTGTGACCATTCTAACTGATGTAGTCTTCTTCTTTCCATATAAGATTCTCTTTCCTCCATTATCATCCAATAACTCAATAGAATTTTCTTATAAATCTACTTTGGTAATGTGAAGGTATAACCAATCCATATCAAAATCATGTTATATGATCCCAATAGTAGTACATTCAAATGGGTTGTTGTAGGCATATAATTCAGTTCAAATGCACAAGCTCTTTCCCAATGAAAAACTCTCTTCTTAGTACTTGTAGCTAACTTCACCAACCAAGAATCTGCATGCACTTATTTTCTCAAGCCACACTTATCCTCTAGGTCAGGATCAACATAACTATAATTAGATCCATGATAAATCAAAATAGAATCAACCCGACCACAAAACCTACCTCCCATCTCAATAATAGATTCCTGATGATGTGTCTTCTTGTTTTCAACAGCTGCATAAATATGAGGAATGCTATGAACAACACCTCCAACTGTTTGCGCCTCCTGAGCACTATAAATATGAGGCCTTACACCCTGATACAATGGAAAATCCTTATTTTGATGATCTTTACCACATATCCAACACTCCAACGGTCCCCTACCATCACTTATATTATGGCGTTCTCTAGGCTGCGACCCATGCCCCTTCTCTAGTGCACTCAACTTCTTGTAAGGAACCATATTTTATTTCTCACCTGCATCTTGAGGTCTTCCCTGCTTTGGTGGCCACTTCCCTTTATCATTTCCTTTCAAATTATGCTTAGGCTCAACTTTTCACTTTGACTTCTCATAACAATGCTTCAACTTCCGGATGGCATCTTCTAATGATCTAGGATCATCAAACTAAATCTCGTCTCTATATGTTGTTGGAAATCCACCAATGAATATCTGAATCTTAGCCTTCTCATCCTTTAGGTAAGTCACATACCTCAACAACTCCAAGAATATGCTAGTGTACTCATCATATATCATATAATCCACATGAAACTCATAAAACGCCTTAGCTTTGTCATCATATTACCTCTCCGATAGGTACTTCTTCTTGAAGAGTCTCTAAAACTGATCCCAAATCAAGTCTTATTCCCAAATTCCCTTTACATTATTCACATATTTCCACCAAATATCTACTTTCGCTTTAAGCCTGAAGGTGGCTATCTTGGCTTTCATGTTATTTGAATACCTATGCAATATGAAGAATTTATTCATCCCAAGAAACCATGCCTCTCCATATTCTCACTTCTTCATCTCTCCATCTAATGTAGGGGTCTTCACTTTCTTTAAATCCTCTGGAAAATACTCCCTCCTCCTATAAGGATGATAATAGTGATGACTATGATAATGTCTCCTGGATGAAGAACTTGAATGATGCCCATACATACCAGTCTTCCCATCCAGTGTATCCAATGATCTTCCACCTCTAACTATGTCCCCTCTATCTAACTTGTATCCAAACCGAGACCTTCTACCATGGGCTCTATTATTTTTCTCTTCCTGCTCTTAACTAATCCTCTATTGTCCCTATCTCTGCAATCCCGACAAGCTAGGAAGAATCGTTGCATTGAATTCTACCTACTTCTATTGAGCCCTTGCAAGTATTTCATGAGCCTTAACCAACCTATCATTTTCTTCTTTGCAACTTATGATCTCTGCCCTCAAATTCCTCAATGTGTCTTCTATACTAGGAGAATATTTACCTCATTTCTACCCAACCGATCTCTAGGGAGAGTCATGAGAAGCATAGTCTATCATTTTGCTCATCATTTTTTATTCTCTTCTTCCTGCAAGTGTACCATGTTAGATAAACCAAATAGATACAAAAATCAAATCCATACCTCATTAATGTTCACGGGAGGCTTATCTCATCTAAAATATCAATCCACATTAGCATGATACATATATAATCATAACCATAAAAATATAACAACATCATGCAAGGCCATATCAATTGTATACCATGTCGCATGCATGACAACCATAACCATACCAACATCAGATTTTACCCAAAGAGAGCGCAACCCACTCTGATGCCACCTTGTAACTAGCCATCTCCCACATTTACCCAATTTCACTGGTTTCCCAGGGTAAACATGAGCTGAGGATCACTATGATAAGAATCAACCTCCTATATGACCTTAAGGAAACGAATTTGATAACTTAAGACTTTACTGACTTCCCTCAGGTGCTACAAGACATCCAGGAGCAACACAACCCCTCCAAGTGTCCAACCCCTGATGTAAATATCTCTTTCACTATCTTAGAGCCTCATTTGTTTAATTTCCAAGGCGCACAAGAAACTATAGGCCTCCAATCACACCCATATGCCTACCTTCCAACACCTGTGGAATTTTCTAGTTAGTCTATGCCAGTGACCGCGAATTCTGAGCCGCTTTTTCAGGGCCAGAAATCATGCTTTTTCTCAGAACTCACTGAAACTTTGAGAAATAATGAGTGAAATATAAACAAATATTATAAACCAAAACTTGAACCATTACTTAACCTGACCCTTCCCAACCGGGACTGACATTTCGTCAAAATTATGATAAACATGCAACCTATAGGTCATGAATGCATATCTGAGAATAGGGATCTAAAAAATTATTTGAGGCTTAATAAGAAGGAGCAATTCCTTCTCACAATAGATTTTATAACACCATTTAGGTCATACATTCATGAACTAGACATTCATTAATGAAAATATAATAATAGCCATACTTAGATCTTTTAAATAACCATGCTTATAACCAACATATAACCAGATAAATACCAATGGTAAAACAACCATTAAAGCCGCAAAACAATAAGTACATTTACTCATCAAATCAAGAGAAACATATCTCTTATTAACCATACACAAAATTCAACCAGGTCTGGGACTTCCACATACCACTCGAGAATATATTAAATTTGAAACAAGCATGGAAAATTTTAAGGATGGAAAGTTATCCTGAAGTTTCAAACATTGGTGAATCTCACTAGTCCATAATATGTAAATTATAAAATATTTATTTATATAAGTGTAAAATTATTCAAATTTATAATGATTTTATATATAATATCTATATAATTTTGGCGATTTTTAAGGTAAAATACTTTTATATTGTAAAATTTGGGCGAATAATTTTTAGAAAAAATGGATATTGGCGAATATTTTTTAGGGAAAAATCATGGAAAATTAGCCCACCTGCGAATATTAGCCCCTAAAATTTTCCATGGAAACAAGTCTTTATTTTAACCATTTACCCCTGTGCCATATTCCAAGGATGAATGTAGGATCTCAATGGGATAAACCAATCCGCAAGGAACCAAAGACCCGAGAGGTTAAACCACCTCCACCCTATGGAACCACAAATTAAGGTTAAATCCTTATTAAGTCACAATTTGTTAATATGAAATGGTTTGGAAGGTGTACCATAAGGAAATCATTTAAGTCACGAGTGATTAGTGACCCCAACAACATGTGTGGTTGTTCATACTTCATATCTAAAGCAAATATCGAGAGAAACATCCTTGAAAAAATGGATGTATACAAATCTAGAAGAAGAAACAACATATATGAATTTGATGTAAAAACCCAATCTTGGAAAAACTTTTTGAATTATATTAATACACATGGTGAAGGAGATTTATAGAAATTTCATAAGTCCCCCTCGATGGGATGGGTCTTTTTATGTCCTTGTCGCTTTAGGAAGACACATCAACACTTTAGGAAGACACATCAACAATAAATCGAGATTAAACAAAAAGAATAACATTTAAAGTTTTAATTTGTTTTCTTTGTTTGTTAAGATCGAAGCTATAGTGATGTCCTCAATTGCAATGTAATAAGTAGTATTAATAGTTTAGGTACTCGAAGTAGTTTCAAGAAGTTCTAGCAGTTATGAAATGTTTTTGAGGTATTTAAGAAAGATAGAAAGAAATAAGAGGAGTTCTGAGTTCTAGACCTCTTAGAGACTACATTTTGTACTTATTTTTCTGATGGGTGAATGAAAGAAGAAGAAATTTTCCTGCAACTGTTGATGGTGATTCGTATTTCTTGTGTCATTTTATATTGTTTCTTCCTTCAATGAAGTAAATTAAAGAAGCAAATGGTCTCTGATTTACATTTTTAAGTACGATTTAAATAGCCTTAATAAGCACTCCTTCACTCCAACTCCTCTCCCTTCACAAATTCTCTCTGGAACTTAAAAGTAATAGATCTCGTGTTTACAACATATTATTATGAGTTTCCTCTCTCTCCATGAATTCTCTCTAAAACTTAAAATTAACAGATTTTGTGTTTACAACATATTATTTTGAGTTTACTCTCTCTCCATAAATTCTCTCTTAAAATTAAAAGTAATAGATTCCGTGTTTACAACATATTACTTTGATTTTCCTCTATAGTTCTTCTTTTCAATTCAGTTATTAGCAGTCAATGGCATTGTGAAATATTTTATTATTCCATATCATTAAGGGTTTTAGAAAACTAGTTTCTAGATGGATAGAACAAATACCTCATGATAAAATTATTTTTGTGACACACTTTTAAAATGTCTTAAGCACGATTCCTTTCACAACCAAGGGATTGTCTCTTAATAACCAACATTTTCTGGCGCCTTTGCCGAGGATGAAGGCATGCAGTTATTCTTCCCTAGGTATTGAGATCTATTTCTTGATGGTGAATAAGATTTAGATATAAAATTTGGTTGTTTATTATTCACCCGGTGACTCCACTGATGAAGATTTCATTAGATAATAAATTTTGCTGGCAAGAAAATGAGAAAGCATCGTGGAAAAAATGGGTATCAGAGTTTGAATCTTTTAAAGGAAGTTTTATTTTTCACTATCAGTTTAGTGGTCTATTTTCCCTTACATATCAAGAAGATTGTTTCCTGATTTATATTCTCAAAAGATTATAAGGTCAAAAAAGTACATTCTTTATTGGAGAAAGGATATTTTTCTTCTGCTTGTATTATTGATCTTGACACAACTTTATCTACAAAATATGAGAGGAGAGATGATTGTTGCATTACAATTCCTGAAAATAATTTGTCACAGTCTGGGCATAAAGGTGAGGATTCATCATGTTTGGGTGATAATATTCTACCTCATAAACAATCTGCTTCTTTCCAGCGTGGAACCAAGGTGATTTTCAAACACTTGGTGCTGCATACAGTTCTTCATCAATATCCTTTAAAAAGCTTTAAGTTTCTGCCAAGATTTTATGGAGAAAGTGATGAGGTTACAGTCGAACAACACCTACTAGAATTTGAATACTTTCTAGACAAATTTAAAATTATCTATGAATATGTGGCTTTAAGGATGTTTTTCCATTTATTAAAGTGGGGCGCTCAGGATTGGTTCCAATGTTTGGAGGAAGGTTCAATTAATTCATGGCAGAATTTTCAAGACGTCTTTCTTAGATATTAGGGCGAGCACAAGCCATACGAAAAGCACATTTTGGAGTTATATTCTATCCAGAGGCAGAGTAATGAATCAATCACTACGTTTAATAGGAAGTTTCAAAAAATCTATTTTAACATGATGAAGTAAATTCGACCTCCTGAAGGTGCAACTATGATATACTATTTGAGGGCTCTTTCTAGTGTCTTGGATTTTTATCTTAAGGAGAGAAAGCCTTGCACTCTGGAGCTGATGTTTCTTTATGCACAGGAAATCGAAGATAATGTGTTGGCTTGTAGAAATTTTTCCTTTCGTGTTGAGAGAACAAGTTTTGTTGAAGACAAGAGGGCCTATCAAGAAAACGTTGGAATTTCTTTACAAGAGAATGCAAATTCAGAGATGAAAAAGGATTTTCAAAAGGTGTCATAGGATTTATGTATTTTTGAAACACAATAATTTAAGAATTCTGAAGATTCTGGTCAAAAATTCATTGCAACAACTGAACTACACATTGGAAGCCTGGAAGATCAATATAATTTTCATAATTTTAATGATTTTGTGAATAGAGGAGAAACTAGTGGAGCTCCTCAGGTGTGTTTGCAGAAGGGGGAAGACTTTTGTCAAGAATTGGAATTATACAAAGAACATCAGGATTATGAGGAACAAACCTTAGATTTCTCTTTTTGGCCTAAATGGTTGTCAACAGAAAAAAAAATAAAAAAAATTTAAAAAAAATTTAAAAAATAAAAAAAAAAATCAATATTCTCACATACAACCTCAAATTGAGGAGTCAAACAGTGAAGGAAGTTGCCCTGTTCAAAGAAGTTTACATCAGCAAGATGTTCAAGAAAAGCAGGCTGCAGAAAATTGGTCTCATCAGTTCTATGATCCAGTATCTGACTATATGAAAACTTTCTTTTGTCAACAACAAGCATTTAAGCAAAGGTATGTGAAAATCTTTGTATATGGAAACATTTCATGATACCTCCCTATTGTGATCTTCAAATTTCAACAGTATGGAGACATTAGGTATAACATGCAGATGTTGGATTGGTGCCATTGGAAGGATGAATTCACTTGATTAAGTTCAGACATGAATATATATATAGGAGTTGTGCATAAATAAGCTTAGAAGTTGAGAATTTTTAGTTGTAGTATTTCTAGTTTGGTATTTTCAGTTTAAGAATAAAGGAACAAGTGAAAAGTGTAGCAGGTTTCGGGAGGATTTCATACTGGATCAACTCCCATTTGGGATTGAATCCATGCCCAATAATGGCTACTGATCTACAAGTTCTCTTTGACTCCATGCCCAACAAAGGCTACTGATCTACAAGTTCTCAACACTTTGCTACCAAAGTGTTGTCCCAAATTGGATCTAGATGTTGTAGCATAATTTGACTTAGCTAAAAGTCAAGAGAGGTTCTAAGAAATTCAAGGTTGTTGAGGAACAGTTGTTGAAATTTCAAGAATGCTTGCAAAAGGCTCAAAAGGATAACCACAAGCTCAACAAGGATTCATCATCACATGTGCACTGGAACCAAAATCAAGAAAGTAGCAGCATTGGAGGTGTAATCTAAGCCAAAGGATAATCAAAGAGGAAAAGTGTGTAGCAAGGGTCAAGTCGGGCTTATTTGTGTGCATAAAAGTTCAAGAGTCGGGCCGATTGATGCGTTTAGAACATTGCACACATGTTAGGGTCGAGTCGTGCAAATATATGTGTAGAACAATGTTCAGAGGGTTAAACGTAATCACATGTGGAAGGCCTGATTGCATATCGTAAATCACAATCGAAAAAGCTCATAGGACTATAACAAGGTTGAATCGCCGAAATGAAAAATGTGATATGAGGACCAGATGTGATATAGTTCGAAGCTCAAATCTAAAGTGCTTAAATTTCGGTCGTGGGACCCTCTCGCATATCACACATCGAAAGCTTAGAATGGATAGTGATCATAAGATAACGAGATTCCCTAAAGTGTGAAGTGCGATAACGAAGTGGACGTGATGAAATTTATTGCTAAAGTATAAAGGTTTTTAAGTCTGGGTACATGGGTTTTTACTTTGTAAAAATCGCATCGGAGGGAAAAAGTAGATTATAACGTAGGACGTTGGAATGCCGAAATGTGAAGTACAAAAAGGGCCAGATGCAATGCATCTCACAACTATGATTTATTATAATCCAATCGCACATTGCGTATCACAAGCTCAGGAGGAATGGAGCTCATGAATATGTTATGAATGTCGAAATGAGAAATGCAACAAGGTTTTATATCGTCGATTGCGATTGGCCCCACCTCCACTTGCCACGTCATCCCTACCTTTATCGCACATCACACATCACACATCGCAAGCTTAGGAGGAATGGCGCTCATGAATATGTTATTAATTTCAAAATGAGATAAAGGGACATATGCGATAGTTTTCAAAGGAAATTTTGAATTTATTTAAATTCAAGGATTATGTGCAGTTGTGTTGTTTAATGAAGAAACATGAATGCGGGTAGTAGACTTGTGTAAGTGAACCAACGCAGAGAAAAGGAGAAGAAAAGAGAAAATTTTGTGGGCACGAGAAAAAGAGGATGAGTCAGGAAAAAGGAGACATGATAACATTGTTTTAAACGTAGAGGCATAGGCAGATTCAGAAAAAGGGAGCATATGGTGGCACTATTGGAAACGCAACATCTAGGTCAAGTCGAGAAAATCTGCGTTATTACAGAACTGTTCGAATACCACATCAGAAATAGAATAGACATGACAACAACAAGAAAAGACAAATATTGAAATCTGGAAGAAATGCAGGGCAAGGATGTTTGATCTGTTAGGGAGACACATCAGCACTTCAGGGAGACGCATCAACAACAAATCAGATTCAGCAAAAAGAATAACATTTCAAGTTTTAATTGGTTTTCTTTGTTTGTTAAGATCGAAGCTATAGTGATGTCCTTAATTGCAATGTAATAAGTAGTATTAACAGTTTAGGTAGTCAAAGTAGTTTCAAGAAGTCCTAGCAATTATGAACTGTTTTTGAGGTATTTAAGCAAGACAGAAAGAAAGAAGAGGGGTTCCGAGTTCTGGACCCCTTGGAGACTAAATTTTGTACTTTTTTTTCTGATGGGTGAATGAAAGAAGAAACAATTTTCTTGCAACTGTTGATGGTGATTCTTATTTCTTGTGTAATTTTATGTTGTTTCTCCCTTGAATGAAGTGAATTAAAGAAGTAGTTGGTCTCTTATTTACGTTTGTAAGTAAGATTTAAATAGCCTTAATAAGCACTCCTTCACTCCAACTCCGCTCCCTTCACAAATTATCTCTAGAACTTAAAAGAAATATATTATGTGTTTACAACATATTATTTTGAGTTTCCTCTATCTTCATGAATTCTCTCTGAAACTTAAAAGTAATAGATTTTTTATTTACAACTTATTATTTGGAGTTTCCTCTCTCTCCATGAATTCTCTCTGAAACTTAAAAGTAATAGATTTTGTGTTTACAACATATTACTTTGAGTTTCCTCTACAGTTCTTCTTTTCCATTCAAATATCAGTAGTCAATGGCATTGTGAAATATTTTATTATTCCAGATCATTAAGGGTTTTAGAAAACTAGTTTCCAGAGGGATAGAACAAAGACCTCATGATAAAATTATTTCTGTGACACACTTTTAAAATGTCTTAAGCACTAATTCCTTTCACAACCAAGGGATTGTCTCTTAAGAATCAACACATTCCTTGCCTGAATTTTAAGTTGAATTTCCTTTTCTCTATTTTAAGATTGGTGATACCAATGTAGTGATAGGAATTTATTTATTTAAAGAATGGTATGTGCTCAAGTTGATCAGTATTGATAGGTCGGGACTATGTTTTTCAACGTGATACTTTTATGTACTCTGAAATCTATTGTCTGGGATATAAATGCTTTACTGTGAATTTGTTTCTTTGTGGGATGTGAATCTATTTTCAAATTTGTGATCTATTGTATTGCTAGAAACTGCTTGTAGCCAAAGGTCTTCTGAAATTCTTTGAAATTGTTTTTAGCCAGAAATCTTGCCAAAATATCTTAAATGTTTTTATAAGGCTTACCATTACGTTTTTTTTAACTAAAATAAAATGTTGGAATGAAAAACATTTAAAGAATATTTTTTTCATGAAACTTTAGAGTTGGAAAATTATTCAGTAATTGTGTTTGAAAAATTTGTTAAAGGACATGAAAAAAATTCCTAATAATATCAAGGATATTGAAATTCAGACTACTCCAATTATTTTTTTTTGGAGGAAAATCCTACACCAAATTCAGTCTTAGAGAAATCATGTTTAAAATGGAAGTTCATTGTCAACCTCTAAAAGTATATCGAGGCATTTTTCAGATCAATGTTTTTTTAAACTTCTAGAATTTCAAAATATGTTTTAATGTTTCTCGTCTAAACTTATAATTGATGAATGTGGGCATTAACATTACTTATAATAAGAAATTTGAATTCCTATATCAATTAAAGTTATGGTTCTTGCATATTTATGAAGGGCAACCCTTTTTTCTGGTAACCATTTTTTTTGGAGAGTAATGCAACACTTTTAGCATGTTTCAGAGATGATAATTCATGCTTTTATGATACTCATGCAATTTTGGTGTTGATAATGTTATATGGTTTAGTGGTGGCCTCTATATAATAAAGGAAATTAGGGTAGTTTATATTTCTTTGAGATTCTACATGGTATCACTATCACCACATCGAGATTAATTAGTTTAATTACTTTGACAAGATATTGATATTTAATGAAAGATAAAGTTTCATTGTACATTCATATATATTGATTAGTTCCAAGTGGGTTAGAATTTTACAAATAAATGAACACAACCTCAAAAATTATTCAAGATACCAAATACATTGGTTCAATCACTGCTATAATAGCTCAGAATTTAGTCCAGGACATGTCATCTTCAAAAAAGGGTTGGGAATGGATTAGTGTCCAAATCCATGAAAACTATGAATTTTCTCATCTCAATTTATTTCCATTCTCAACACAAGACAATCGAGCATTAAGCCAGTGTAATCAACCAAGGGTTGTACCTTCTACACTCATCAATGATATTCACAAGTATACAAAATATGGTTTTGAGTTTGAGATCAATAAGAGAGTTCATTTTAGTTTCATCATTTCATCTAAGCACAAACATAAATCTTGAGTATGCTATGAAGCTAGAGTTCATTGGTTACTTTTCAGTTTCTTTAAGATGTTTCTTGCAAGCCTACATTAGACCTTCTAGGATTGTGAGGTATTAAGTATTTTCTAGGTCCATTTGGTAGGTATATTTATTGAGTTAACTAATTTTCATTATATTCAATCAAATTAATCTGAATGGAGGTGGGACCTTGGAATTTCAAAGTGAACATAACTTCTTGTCTACTGTACATTCAAATCTTATCTCAACAACTGGAAGTTAAAATAGATAAATATGTAGATGGATACACATAAAGGTCTAATGATGTTGGGAATATTGATACATGCACAGTGAAAAATATCTCCTAATGTGATGGAAATTCAAACTCTTATCCCAAAAACTGGAAGTTAATACATAGTGCTCTAAAAAATTGTCATATGAAGTGAGTTATGGTTTTTTGGGCATGTGATATTGATCAGTCAAGGTATTATAACAAAGTCTCTTTGCATATTAAAAAGCTTCATGGTAAAGTAGGATTAAATCTCCATCTTTAAGAATATTGTTCCGTAAGTCAACATTTTAATGATATCAATCAAGAATACCATGGAACTATGTTATTGAAGAGATCACTTCCCTTTCTTTCCTAAATATTTTCATAATATTTTTAATGTTTTCTTGCCTTGAAAGGAGCTATCCACCAAATGTTCATTAGGAAGGACGAAGTCTCCCAAAATAGTGATAGATGTTACATGTTTTTCAAGGGATGACTGAATCTCGTGGTAAAGGGCATAACCTTTACCTTTGATTGTTTGTCACGCATTACCCCATGAATACTCTGCAACTTCAACTTCCAGTAATCCAAGGTCTATTATGAGGTAATTATTTTTATGTTATCCATGTTTAGTAGTCATTATATATATATATATATATATATATATATAGATATAGATATATAATTTTTTAATTTTGGCAATGTGGTATGTATCATGAGGTAGGTTTTTTAATACATATCAATGTTTACGTACCATTTAATTTATATGAATGTGATATTTATGAGAGAAATGGTAGGTATTTAAACTCCATGGAATATTCTAAAACATTCTGAGTAGTAGTCACAAATCAAAGGTTGATATTCATCTTGAAAGTAGTTATGCCATTTTATTAAAATTCATTAATCAAGAAAATATAACGATTTTTTTGGACATCTGGTATACTTAAGCCATGACATAATAACAATGTCTTTCAAGGGTCTTCATGTTACATGTTTTTCCAAATGTATATATTTTTTACTCATTTTACCATTATAAATAATAATAATAATTTAAAATAGAGTTATAATTTAGTTAATTTTATGTCTTTTTTTTTATCCATAGGAATCTAAAGTGTATTTTTGTTTTAAAATTAGAATGCTAATTTCATATTTATATGCAAGTTTGCGAGTAGATTGGAAAATATATCATAGTACATATCTATATATTCAAAAATTATTCCAAAACCCTCTTATTTAGCAAAATTGCAAGTTTCTCGAGAGGGACTCCATACTAAAAAGAAGAAGAGGAGGAAGAAGAAGGTTTTGTAGGTATATACCTTACAAAACTGGTCGAATTAAAAAGAAAATTGCATGTCATAATTGATAATGTGGTCCATTCCAATTCATTTATTTGGGTCTAATTTGGCCATTGATTTTTAAATATCCCAATCTTAATTTACACCCTTGAGTAACACATGATTAAGCATTTTATGGAGAACGGTCACTAAGAACATAGAAAATTTCCATTGAAGAGAACATCCCTTTCTTTCCTAATATTTTTCATCAGAATTTTAATGTCTTTTTTCCTTGAAAGGAGCTCTCCACCAAATGTTCATTAAGAAGGAGGGAGCCTCCCAAAACAATAACATATGTTAGATGTTTTTCTTTAGTTAATTGAATCTTGTGGTAGAAAGCATAAACATGACCCCATGAATACTCTCCAACTTTATTATGAGGTAGTTATTTTGATTTTAGCCATGTTTTGTAGTCATTAAGGAGAGAAGCATGTGTATTTTGTAATATCGCTTCTAGAATTTTAATCTAATTATTAATAATTATGAAGTTGGTAAGGATTTTACCTCCATAGAATATTCTAGAATATTCATAGTAGTATACACAAATCAAAAGTTTAGATTTATCTCCAAAGTGGTTGCGTCCTTTTTTTCCTTCCAATTAAATTGATTAATTAAAACAATTTCTATATGAACAAGTGTCAAATGAAGTGAGTTATGATTTTTGGGCATGTGGTATTGATAAGCCATGATATTGTAATGTACAACCTATTTGTATATTATGAAAACTTCCTAGGTAAAATAGGTGTAAATACGCATATTTACACTTTTTTTCAAATGTATAAATATTTATTTTATATTAAATAATCAATAAAATAATAATAATATAAAATAAAGTTATAATTTAGCTATTTGTTATATATATATATATATATATATATATATATATATATATATATATATATATATATATATATATATAAGTGAGATGGAAATAACTATTTTGACTCTTATTATGGATTGGTACTTATAGACGATTATATGATTTCATTAATTTAATCATAAAATTTCAATCATAAATTTGGAAGTATTGAATTAAAATATTAAGTATTTTATAGTACTGAATTTTAAAATAGTGAGATATGAGAAACTCATAATTTTTTTTAAATATTTGTAAAGGATCGCTTACACATGGCTATCAACGGATTAACTTCTCATGAGTTTCAAGAGATCACTCTCAAATTGTTGTCTTATTATTATTTTTTTTTTATGTAGGACTCATCTTTTCCCTAAAATGACAGTAAAATAAATAAAATATATCCATACCATAAGTATTATGATCAGGTCTATTTGAATAAGTATGATATTAAAGAAAATAGTTACCATTAGATAATGAAATACATCAATTGCATAACCATAAATATATTTTAATAATTCACTTTATTTTTAAAATCTTAAAATTTAAAATAATGTTACGATTAAGAAATTTTGAAAAAATAAAACCCAATGAAATTAATATTAAAAAAAATGGCTAACCATTAAATATATCTAATTCACAATACTAAAATCAAGTGGCCACGGGGAGAATGAGATTACGAAAGAGAGCCCAAGATGGTAGCAGTAATTTGAGGATGGTAGAATGATTGAAGCTTTTGTTTGTCTTTGTGACTTTATATGGGGATTATTACTGTTAGAGGTGATATTATTTGATTTTCCATGTGAATCGATTGTTATTATTTCATTAAAACCAACCATACGAAAGTGGAAATGCTTCCTCCAAGTGTTTCTAGAACAAAACATTTCCTCTCGCAGTCCATCTATTAGGTAGTTTTGGGTAGTTTTCGAGGACCGCCGACGCCCTCTTGGAAAATTGCAGCACCACTGGTGGTGGTATGAAACTTGCAATGTGACACTCTCTTACTCTGACTGCACCATTCACGTTGCTGGTGGCCCCATCGCCCTCTTGGAAAATTGCAATGCCAACGGTGTTCACATTTTTGTAGGTTACCACATCAATTCTTACCTCTCCTATGAGCAATACCAGTTCTTATAGTATCAACTACGCTACAACACGGGGCTATACCAAATGCATCATCTAATATCTCTCTTTAAATAAAACCATGGGGAATATCTCATCTCTATATCGATATCGTTGTTTGCTGGTTTAGCATTTACCTCTTTTTTAAGAAAGAAAATTGTGTCTATAACAACTCACAAGTATACATAGTCTTGCTTAAGATTGGACCAAAGGACTAGTGGGACTAAATTTTCTCACCAACCATTAATCACAAGACTTGTGAGACCAAACTTTCCCACCTAACCATTGGACCACATCCCTGAAACTATGAATATTCTATATTGTTATAGGTTTAAATATATTTTAGAATATATTTTTATAAGTTTAAGTCTCTTTTAGAATATGTGTGTTCAGTGTAGTTTTCAAATATAAGAGTGAGTTATAGTTTCAAATATGAGTCATTATCTTCATATTGTTGCTGCTATTTTTTTCTAGAACTTTGTGTATTTTAAACATAAATATGATTTAATAGAATTTTATTTTATTTTTCTCTAATATCTCGTTAATGTACTTTTCCAAATATTGAATTATAGTTTCAAATATGAGTCTTTATCTGTTAGGATATTCCGACACATAGGAAATAGTTAAGAATAACTTAGTCTAGTGTAGAGTTAGGTAAAGTGTGTTTCTTTGTATAAACCATGTACATTTGTAACTTATAATCCGACAGTCACGATTTCTAGTGATCTGACGGTTATCTCTGTCCTTGGTATTAAAGACACTTGATCCATGGCTTAACACCCGATTGGTCCATGATCTCTATTTAAAGAGCATGGAGGGTCATTTTTCCGGTAACTGTTTATGAGAGAAACATATGTAACTTTTCTTTTTATATTAATAAATTGCCTAAAGTGGTCGTGTTGGCTCAATTCGTGGAATGTTTCCCTCTTTGAGGGTTTTAACCACGTGATTATACTGGTGTACTGATTTGTGATCTATCTGTGAGCGGTGACCTTTAGTTCTTGATCTAAGGAACTTACCCTATAAATTCCTACATTATCTTCAAATTCTTACTGATATTTTTTATAGATTTATTTGTATTTCAAGTACAAATCTGATTTAATAAAATCTTATTTTCTTGTGCTTTAATTTTTTGTTATGTTTGTAGATTTATGCTGACTCTTTCTATCTATGTGTGTGTATGTGCCATGTATCTACTTCATGCTACATGGAAAGAATTAGACATAAGTAGCACACTAATAAAATGTTTTATCTATAGTTTTTTTCAGTTATTTTGTATAATTACACCTACAAGTATGTCTATTTCATAATAGACCTTTATGAGTAATTATTAATATACCAAAATATTCATAGTAGTATTCGAAAATAAACTCTACTACATAGAGAGGGGTTTTAAGACATTTTTCGAGTAAATTATCTTAACTTGAGAGTAAAGGAAATTGTAAATTGTCTTAAATATTGTCTTTAAGCTAATGTCACAAAATATTGTCTTAAAAATTTGTCTATATAAAGAGAATATAGAAAACACATATTATTGTCTCTTAAGAGACAATTAATTATTGTCTCTCAGGAGACAATTCATTCTTTGTCTCTCAAGAGACTATAGCTAAATATTTTCTATATAGAGACTATGTCTTTAATCCAAGTTATTGCCTCTAAAGAGACACCAAAATATTCTCTTTAGACACAATATATAGAATGCTAATATTTTTATTTCTCCAATAATTAATTCATGTTAGGGCACGATGGAATTGAACTACCAACCTCCTGCTTGCAAGAGAGTTGTTCTTCCATTGAGTTAGCACTCTTTAAAAAAAAGTGTTATCTCGATTATAAAAGATTAAAATAAATGAGAAAAAATGTATCATCATATTAGTAAAGAAAAATTGTGTTACCTATTGCTACATGATGAATTTCAAAAAAAAGGAAAGGACCGTACATGGTATTGAGTCTTAGGTCATCTAATGGGCTAAATTTCACAACATTTATTTGTCAACCCAGGGTAGGTACAATCTTTATATTGAAACCAAGTTCAAGATCCCAACAAATATTTTAAGCAAGATCATGGCGAGGTTGGTTGAATAAATATAACAAACCGACAAACTGCCATGGACCTACTGAACTGTCCTTTCTCTTCCTTGGACCTTGTTGCGATGATTTAGGAGGTTTAATGATTTCTGTTGTAGTAGTTAATATTGATCACATGAACAGTGAAAAAATTAAAATCAATTGTATGGGTGCGAGTTTCATTAATTGAATAGCCACAACCATGGATTGATGTCCACGAGTTGCAAAAATGTTGGGTCATATAGAAAAATCCATAAACATGAGCACAAATCATATAGGAATACGACTGATATATCTATGTCATCATTTACAATTTTTCAATCACTCAGATCTTCCATTTAAAATATTTCTTGAATTAAAGTACATTTCCCACTTATTTTACAACCCAATATCCCAATTTTATTCCCCCGAGGAAAGTTGCATGTTATTCTAGTGATATCCTTCGAAATATTTCCATTATGTCACACTTGCAAATTTACTATATTAACAATTCCCTTGAATTTCCAAGAAGGTGGAGGCCACAAAATTTCCACAACTAAAAGAGCCTCACAAGGAATTCAAGAATTCTCTTGAACCTATTCAATCGAAATAAGTTTATATTCTAGTTTACATAGATTCAAATCTGACAAGATTGTCTAGTGCTCAAATTAAGTCCACATGTCACTAGAAGACCAGCAATGCCTCCCACCATTTTGTGTATGAAAATGAGTCGAGTTGTTGTAGCCCCAAGTAATTTCAATATTCCTAAATATAGATCAATTAACTCCTTACTTCTTAAGATGGAAGTGAGGATTAGAAATCCATTTTTTTATGTCAAATCTACTCTGATATTGTAAATACCTTCAATATCCTTGCACATGTTACTAGTTTGGTGTGAAAATTCAGGCATTGGTCTATAGTAAGAAATAAATTTAGTGTATGCATAATATTTCATGCCTACTATTTCTATGTCATATAATGGAAATTATTTTAGAAGGTAGCATAGTTGTACATCAATGTAACACCTAAAACTATTTAGTATTGTACCAAATGAAAATTTACATATTAAGTAGCTCGAAATTTGTAAAATGGAACTGAAACAATAATTTCTTGATATTAATTAATATTTTCAATTAGATATTTAATAGCTACTAGAAGTAACATATACCATTCACATCACATCATATTGAGGATTGTTACGAGGATGAAACCTCATGAACTCACATTCCATGCATTGAGAAGTCAGAAGGAACTAACAATGTGATGGAACTTGTCCAAAAATTATCATTATAGATATAAATATAGCTAAAGAGAGTTGTGCAATGGATACTACTAATTCTAATTTAGTAGTAATTTTTGAAATTTGGATACTTGATAAAGTAACGACATATTTTATGGGAAACATTGCTATTTCATAACAAATGGATATAGTCATGAATAGGAGATCACTAAGATTAATCATAAAATGTTTAATGTGTGTAAATCAATGATCATAGTAAGTTTTGGGCCACAAGTAAAATAATATTTATCATATTAAGGGATGGGTGATGAGGAGAGTACCATAGAATACCAAGATATCTATGGACAAAATCATGTGCAGGTAAACTAATAAAAACCAATAAGTATATTTCCATGATGAAACTTAAGAAGTAGGCCTGATCTCCCAAGGAAACCCATGGAGAAATTTTTTATGGCTAATAATAGAGAATTTAGTTTTGACTTTGAGCTTAATAAAACGAAAATCAAATTCTTACTAAATTGAATATGCAGGGTTACTGAAAATGTTTGAGTAAGTGTTGGGATTACCTACATAGTTTCCAATCATGACATTAGTGACATCTGCATTAGGTTTGATGATAGGAAATGATTTGGTTATGGTTTGGGATAGTGAAAATGTTCTATTTTTTTTTAACAGAACTATCCTCTCCCTTGCAACCTCCAATGAAAACTAATGATGTTGCTCACTATAAACATTCTAAGGTCCAATATTATCAAATTAGTGCATTGTTGGATTGCTATCAAATACTCCCATATGCATTTAAAAATTGAAAGAGTAGATTAGAGACCCGTCTATTAAGGATTCCTTCAAATTCACAACCTTCACTACCGCTTCTTCATGATCCCCAACGGAGATTCCAAAATTGACATTGAATCCTATTAATCATCCACAAAATATTAATTAATTGACATTATTTTATTCTATACAATTCAATAAGAAAACAAAACCTTCTAGTATTTATGCAACTCACTAGCTTCCATGACATATGCCATTTCTTTTTCAGGATTTGTAGTCTATTGTCAGGTGTTGTACACAACATTTGTTGAATCATAGTAAGATAATATGTGTCTACATAATACAATTTAGGAAAAAAACTCAGTTACTTTAACAGTTCATGAAAACCATACACATATCTTCTAATTGAAATGCTTAATA
This sequence comes from Pinus albicaulis, assembly GCA_034641835.2. Classification (NCBI taxonomy): domain Eukaryota; kingdom Viridiplantae; phylum Streptophyta; class Pinopsida; order Pinales; family Pinaceae; genus Pinus; species Pinus albicaulis. Next base: position 193,287,623 of record CM076573.1, read on the forward strand.
ACTAAGCAACTATTTTGAAGAAGTACAAAGCTAGCATTCAATGGATGATAATTTAACCATTCAATCCCTATTGTACTTATATAATTCCATTGTGAAGATTTGGGTCTACATAGTTTGGAAATCCATTAACTTTTTTGTAAGAACATATGAAACTTTCAACATGTTCATCCATCACACAACTCTTAAATGGTGGGTAATAAGTGTCCTCTAGGTCCTCTTGTGTAACTTACAATTTGTAGTTCCAACTTTGAGATCATGATCACCACCTAGAAGCATAAATTATATAACAGATGGCTAAATGAATTTTAAATTATAGATCATACTATTTGTAATCTCGCATTGAAATGGAAGCTATTAAAGTGATTCTAATTATCCAAATCATAAGCATTGTAATGCTTACAACAAGAAAAAAACTTATTTTTTTTTATGATTTTGACCACCTACTGACTGTAATACTCTCAAATAGTGGGTGCCATGTATACCAACAGCTAAAGGATCCTCTCCTGGAGTTTCTTGACCACAAACTCGTCTGTGGTCAGGAAATATATTCACATTAGGGCCCTAATATGTCAATTCTACATTATACGTTGCAAGAGCTTCTGTTGATACAACCTGCACATGAAGTACAATTGTAAGAGTACTTTCTAAGTTTTTATCACATTTAATAAATATTTAGAAATTAATTAATGGCAAACTATAAAGATGAAAAATAGTGGAAAATTAAAAATCTAATCAACAAATTCATGGGACTATAACAAATATTAAAATAATAAAACTAAACTTAAACCGATTCATTACAAGTATGTACACATGGTAAAAATTAGTTGCAAACTCAAACTCACAGAGAAAATACAATTAGAAATAGTGTAAAGTTCAACAATAATATGAAAAAAAAGTATTAATCTCAATGTCAAAGTAAATTTTCATGACAATAGTAAAAACATAGAAAAATGTAATGATAACAATCAATATATTACCATCTGTATTGCAAATTATGTGAGTAGAAAAATAACACAAAATTCCAAACTCATGAATATCTTGAAGCCATATGACAATATAACTTAATATTAATTCAATATAATCTCTAGTCCTCCAACATTTGTATACCACAACACACGAATAACACTATGAGAATCATATCAAGAACATATGATACCATCTATGAACTCAACTCCTAGGCTAGGATGAAGACAATCTGGTGCAAATAGGCCATAAGAGAATGTTGATACAATTATGTGTAATATCACATGAGGGAAATTTGAGTGTTAACCCCTTTGACATGTCCCCAGGCCACATAAATGTAAAGGAGTTCCATACCAGATTCCGCGAGAATATCTAGAAGTTGTGGTTCATGCCATAATAGGCGAGATCATGGGATGAGCTCATGTGCAATATATGCTCTATACAATATCTATTATGGAGTTGCATCATTAACAAATAAGTAGACTAAAAATTGGTAGAATAAAATGTTGTAATAATGGAAATTCATCATATTTATCATCTCTTGAATAGCTCCACAAGAATGAAATATCAAAACTCATTGACAACCCTGCAAGGGTCATTATTAACAAGTTAACGACTTCAAAATGATTACTATATATGGATTTTTGTGGGAATGAATTTTTAAACAATAAAAAATGTTGTAATAATGGATATTATCATCCCTAGAATTGGTCCACATGCATGAAATATCAAAACTCACTACAAACCCTACCAGGGTAGTTAATAACAAGTTAACAACTTCAAACAGATTTTTATGGGGATTTTTGTTGGGATTACTTATTCAAGAATAAAAAAACATATAACTAAAATTATTAATTTATTCACAGAAAGATATTACTTCTCGCTTCAAGGTATCCTATTAGGTGGGGTTTTGGGATGCAATGTTGGAAATTTGAAGCTCCCAATATGACCGAAACAAGAATCTTATCATTGAATCCTTGTTAATATTGTTCTTCTTGGAGAAGAGGGATATATTGGGAACAATAACTTGAGTATTGACATGAATTATGTTAAATACAATTTGAATAACCACAAGCTTTCTCAGATAAAATTCCATACATATGCATGTCATAAAGCATCAAATACATGACCATAAATTGCATTTTCCTTACTCAATTTTTGTCTCAGATAATCCAAAACACTATACCACATGGACCCATCATAATGGCCCTCCAGTTTTGAACATACAAAATTATTATTCAATACAATTTGTATAAAAATTATTGCAGATGGAGATAATTAACTAGGCTAAAATATGTGTAATAATAACCTATATGTCAATTGGGTCTAGCTAGTTTGGGTGGTTAAGATGAAATTTGTTATCCTTCCCACCAATGTCCAAATACCACTTGTAACATGTTATCTCATGGGATTATTGGGGCTAGCAAGGTACAGAAAATCTCACTTCGTTTAAGTGCTTGAGGGTGTTGAACGAGTTAGAATATAGGGTATTTTAGTGAACATAAGAAGATTGATTGTTGAAATTCATTATTCTTGAAATTAGAAATTTTTTTATGAACTTTTTGATGCCAATTTGAGATTTAGTAGAATTTTCCAAAAAATTACAGGCTTTCTTGAATGTTCTTCACTTGATAATGATAGGTATATCATATCATGATAGCTAGCAAGAAGTTATAAATAGACTAGCAGTGTCAAATAATAAATAATTTCAACATAAGAAGAAAATTAAGTTATAAATCTGCGTTAAAACATGGTAACATTGAATTCTTGGAAGTGTGGAAAAAATATTACAATTAAATGATGAAAAAGGTTCAAACTCTTGCTTTAAACTTGAGCAATAGAAATAGTTCCCTTTGTCGCTTCAACCTAATAAATAACTCTCCACCAATTTTCAAGCCAACCCTTATAATAATTCTTATTGTAGCTCCTATTCTCCCTTACCTTGGCACCAAATTGTAAAAATAACAGAAACCAATATATTATCACAATAGCAAAGAGCAAAAACAAGACTCAAGTTTTAGCTGGCTTGAACAATCAAAATTATATGGTCAATTTTTTTGCCAATTTTCAATTTGAGAACACACGAATATGTACAAAGTAAATATAGTAATAATACAATTTGGGGACTTTTTGAAATACAATACACTTTATTCTTGGGGTTAAATAGTGTGATCAAAGACAACCTTATTTTCTATATTTAATAGAAAAAAAAAAGCAATCATCATTTTATGCACATTTAATTTAATCTTGATCATGTCATTACCATAGGTAATATCCCATTACCTTGATAAGTAAGGAAACTCTTTGATAATTCCTCCTTAAAATATGATATACCAAGCCATATTCCACATGTAGGCACTATTTATAGAGGTCCATAATGAAGGTATCTTCTTGTACATTTTTTAATGAGTGACTTTAGTAAATATGCCCAATTAGCAACTGTTTGAAACTCTATCATACAGACAGGTCAGATGAACCTTTATTGTTCACTAAAATTCTCATAAATACAAAGGGGAAAATCATGAATTGTTTTTAATGCATATCATAGGGCCCTAAATTACAACAAACATTCCCCCAAATTTCTCATAGGGGATATTTTTCTCAGATACTTCTCATGCAAAATGAAACAACATTTATTCATATTTGTTGTGCTCATTATCAATATCACTTTGATTATCATAATAATCAAATTTAACTTCAATTTTTTGTTCTTATTACCAATATCACTTTGATCATTAACTTCATTTCAAGTTCATTATTTTAATATTGATGCTACTAATGCAGTGATAGGAATTCATTTATTTAAATAATAGTATGTGTTGAAGTTGATCAATATTGATAGGGGACTATGTTTTTCAACATGATACTTTTATGTAGTCTGACATCTATTGTCTTGGATATAAAAAACGTCTATATAAATGATTTACTCTAAAATGGTTTCATTGTGGGATGTGAATCTGTTTTCAAATTTGCAACCAATTATACTGCTAGAAATTGCTTTTGTCAAATTCTCTTAGATGTTGTTACACGACTTATTGTTACATTTTTTTGGGTGTTCCTAGAGTAAAATTTTGCAATGAAAACTTTTTAGAGAACAATTTGTTCATGAAATTTTAGAGTTGAAAAATTATTCAGTAATTATGTTTGAAAAACATGTTGAAGGACTTGAAGAAAATTCCTAAAAATATCAACATTATTAAGACAAATACTACTGCAATTATAATTTTATGCATGAAAATCCATCACCAAATTTAGGCTTGAATACATAATGTTAAAATTAGAAGTTCATTTTCAAACTCTGAAAGTACATCAAAGTATTGCTCAAAGCAATGTTTTTTTAAGTGCTAGCATTTCAAAATATGTTGTAATGTTTCTCATCTAAACTTATAATTGATCAATGTTGGAATTAATGGTACCTGTAATAATAATTTGGAATTCCTATATCAATTATATCTATGGTTCTTGCTTATTTATGAAGGGTAAATGTAACACTTTTAGCTAGAGATGAAATAGATGTTTTTTGTGACATTCGTGGAATCTATTTTACATACTTTTCCCTATGTAATATTGTAGGTTTTCATTTGAGGGCCAAATATTGGCAAGTTAAAATATTTTTTTTTTTGAATAAAATGGAATTTTCATACATTAAAAGATCCAATATTGATCTTTGAAGCATTGAATAAACTACATTTAATGCACTATGTCCATCAATGGCACTCATCTACAGAAACCCTCGAAAACAAAATTAAAGGATAACAAATATGTAAACACATATAGAGACCTAAAATAGGGTGACAAAATTAATTTGATCTAAGAATTACTACGACAAGGTATGTAAGTATCAATGCAACACTCTAAGGAATTTTACAAGAATAGATCTTATCATACCCTTCCTTCTCGAGTATGTTGTCCTCATACATAAAAATTTAAAAAGGAGAGAATAAATTAGGTAAACAAAAAATAATCCTTGTGTGTTTCCCTCTTCTTGAAGTTTCATCATTTTCTTCTTCCAATAATTATTTTCCTCGTCTAATCCTTCCCAGTACACTATACACAGTTTGATCTATGATTCTAGCTCCATGTTCAAAAATCCAAAAACACCAAATCTCCCTTTAACTATTTTATATGTGCAAGATAAAATCTTAGCCCCAAAGAAAACAAAAATAAAATCAAAATAATGTTTTCCATCTGAATGTGATCCTCCATAACCTTATGTCTTGAATTCCACCTCTCTATCACAAACAAGACTAAATTATACAACATCTCAATCCACATGTAGCCAAAAAAACACACAAAAAATTATCATTTGAATCTTATTATTTCCAAAAAATGAATGACTAAGAAAAACATACTACCATTCAAAAGGATAGCAGTTCAGTTTATGACTCATAGGGTTCCTTGAAAGTCACAAAGCAACTTGTGACCAATGTCTAGCCCTACTACCAAAAAAAGGAAACAATAATACTAGGATTTTTTTTCCCTAATTTTACAAACTCTAACTATGGATTTCAATCCAAAATCCTTTAAGATTGGTCTAATTCTATGTAAATCAATGATCTCTAGCTCTAACACCAAAAAATTGAACACGGTAAGGGTTGCTAACTAGTTTGAGATTTCTGGTCTCACTATTGCAAATTCTAACTACATTCACCACATTTTCCTTGAATGACTACTCTTATTAGAAAATTCTCAAACACTTGCATTTGGAAATTTTGAATTTGGCTTTTTGCTAGGTCTCACTATTGCAAATTCTAACTACATTCACCACATTTTCCTTAAATGACTACTCTTATTAGAAAATTTTCAAACACTTGCATTTGGAAATTTTGACATTGGTTTTTTGCTAGATCACTAAAAAATTATTAGGACTTTAATGTGAAACATAGTCATGCTCTCCAACTCTGATAAATCCCATGTTCAGAATTCATTAACAAACTGGGTAGATATAGAAATAGAAAACAAGTAATTTTATGTACAATTCAAAGATTGATAATTGGCTTGAATTTTCCTATACCACTAATGCAAATTCTTATTACATTCACCACCTTTTCATAAATCATTGTTCTTATTTGAAAACTCAACAGTTGCATATGAAAATTTCAACTATTGGGTTTTGGTCAGATCGTATATGAAAATTTCAACTATTGGGTTTTAGTCAGATCGTAGAAAACATTATTATAAGGACTTCACTGTAAAATATATATGTGCTTTCTAACTCTATAAATACCATTTTGACAATCCATTCACAAATTGGGTAGTTATTGAAATGGAAAAAAAGAAATTCAACTTAAAATTCAAGCAAGGAATGCAGTATACACCTTTGTAATTTTTCTTTCTTAACTATGCCAGGGTAAGAGAAGAACTGCTTAACGTCCTCGATAGGTTCTTTGGTACATAAATTACATACATGCACTCTGTAATCATCCATAATGACCATTGTTAACACCGGGGAAAAATTCTATGATGCACAATTTTCTTCTTGCGACTACGATTGTGAGTGACGAACAGATGCTACTTTGATATAAATATTGTCCCATTGAAGATGAACGTGATCAATTCTTCCCTTTTTCGGTTTTCCTGTAAATTTCAATAATGGAAAGAGGGGACCTCGAGTTGAGTGACAGGGGAGGAAACAAGGGAGTCGAGGGGATGAAAATGACTAAAAATTCTTGAAATTGGTTTCGCAATGTTATGCGATGGTGAAGAGACAACGCCAAATGGTTGGGAGATTGTGTCTTATTTTATTAAGGATATTTTTAATGTGAAATTAGATTTTATTACAATATTATTAATTAATATTAATTTTTATCAAAATTATAAATTATGAGTAGAACATGTCTAAAAAAATCATAACTAATTTCATAATATTCCATAAAGTTAATTTTTTATTATTCATTTATTAATTTTTGATAATTAAATTAAAATATACTACCTTTATTCCAAAATGGATATCCCAACAAGTGTGTTAATTTTAGAATAGGGCTTTCACAATTATGATTTAGTAATTAATAACTATGTAGATATGTGTGTCTATTTTGGAATTTGGATTCCATAATTTTATTTTAATTATCAACAATTATTTGGTGGGTGGTAGGAATTGAACCTCCACTATTCTAAAATAGTTTTATTAATAATCACATGTCAAAGATTGACATTTGTCTGAAATGCAGTTATGTCTTTTCTGCTCTTTTAATTAAACTAAATAATTAAAAAAATGTCATATGAACACTTGTTCTATAAACATGAGTTATATTTTTTTTGAGCATGTGGTATTAGTAAGTAAAGTGGAATGAATCACCATGGTTATAAATATTGTTATGTATTTTTTTAAATGTTTATATGTTTAACTCATATATTAATTCTTTTTATAATTAATATAATAATAATAATTTAATTAATTTTTATGATTTGAGAAAAAAAATTAATAATTTTGGCAATGTTTGATGTATCATAAAATAAGTTTTTTAATATATATTATGGACCATTCAATTTATATGGATGAACTAGATATTAGATAGATGAAAGAGATTTAAACTCCATGGCATCTTCTAAAACATTCTTAGTAGTAATCACAAGTCAAAAGTTAAAATTTATCTTAAGAATAATTAGTAAATCATAATAATTAATTAAAAAAATAGAATGGTTTTTTATCTCTGATTAATTATTTGCATGTTCAACTAAATTACTAACTCTAAAAAAGCTGAAATTACATTGTAGGAGACCAGTCTCTCTTCATGGCGATCATGATAAAAATAAAAATAAAATCAGAACTATACGTATCTTTTCTTGTCTATGACTCTCTCTTCAGTGTCTTTACCCAAATAAGCTATAGCCTTTAGATCAATCCTCCTTCGCTAGTCGAGATTCTTCGAGGGATTTCCACTGGTTCCTCACCACAAAGTGTTATTCTATAATTATATATATAGTGGTTGATTTTGATGTGGAAGTATATCATATAAGCACATAATTTACATAATTTAATAACTAGTGTACATGATATTATATATATAGCGGTTGATTTTGATATGGAAATATATCATATAAGCACATAATTTAATAATTAGTGTACATGATATTATATTTATTTTTATTATATTATTTTTTATTTGAATTTTGGTTTTTGTGATCATAGTAATTTTTTAGAAATTTATTGGTTAAATTAAATCCACTTATTAAGTTTATATAATTATTGTAAAAATGACCAAATTAGCAAATTTAATTGATAAAAAAAAATAATAATAAATAAATAAATAAATAATATTTAATTTTAATTTTAAAATTATTATATTAATTTTTTTATAAATTTTAATTAATAATTTCAATCTAATCCAAGTTAAAGAGAAATGAGGGTTGGTCGAAAGATATTAAGTGTAATATCAGAGTTAAAAAAGGTTGCCCCCTCTTCCCTACCCTATTTAGAATTTACATCGACAAGCTAGAAAGTTGTTTAGAGGAAGCAAGATGTGCTGGCATGACCTTAGCTGGGATAGTCATCATCCTTCTTCTCTATGCTGATGATATTGTTCTTCTCGCAAGGTACCCATCTGATCTTGATAAGCAACTTAGAATTCTTAAGGATTTCTGCTCTACCATGGGTATGTCTGTTAACACTGACAAAAAAAAAGTTATGATTATCAAATCCAAGAAGGATACTTATGCTAATTTTATGTATGACAATAGTAACTTGGAGGAAGTTTTTTCTTACAAGTACGTAGGTATTGATATTCATCACAAGCTCAACTGGAACTATAGCATTCAGAAAAGGATTAATGGGGGGTGGAAAGCTTATTTTGGTCTTGAAAATAATTGTAAAACGTCAAACCTCGTAATGTGGGATAGAAAGAAGTTCCTCTTTGAAATTTTAGTCATTCTTGTTATCTTATATGGATGTGAGGTTTGGGGTTGCAGCATCTCTATAGAATCCTGGAGAAATATTGAGCAAATCCAGAAGCGTTTTATAACTTACAACCTTAAAATTAAAAACAATACACCCTATCCTATTCTTCTTATAGAAGTGGGTCTTTCCCCTATCGAGAGCCTCGTTATGACTAGGCTTCTGTTGTACAAGCACAAGCTCAATAGCATAGGAGACCATAGACTTCCTAAGCTAGCTTTAAATTCCAGCCAAAACCACCTAAGGCTTAAACGAGGTTGGTATAAAGACACCAGGGCCTGGTTAAACCATTGGGAGATCAACGAGAATGTTGCATTACCAAACATTAATAACATTAAAAAAATTGTTACTTCTAAGTTCAAAGAGAAAATGTGGTGTGAGAAAGATCTAGCAGCTAAAATAAAATTAAGATATTATAAGGAGGTCATCAACCCCACCCTAGAAGATCAAAAGTCTCTATTTGTTTTAACTAGCTCAAAGAATAAAATTAATATAGCCAAGATTAGAACGAACTCTCATGAGCTCCATAATGAAACAGGTTGTTGGAAAATTCCTAAAACACCATGGATGGAAAGGATCTGTCATCTCTGTGAGAATATGAACATTGAGGATGAAAATCACTTCCTCTTAGAATTCCCTGCATACAACCACATTAGAGCTCAATTTCATAATATTTGTTGCAATACTGACCTTCCTAGCCTTTTAAGATGTCAAAATTATAGTGAGCTCGGGAGGCTTCTCTCCAAGCTTTTTGAGCATAGGAATAAAATCTTAAATCAAACTAAATAACTTTTTTCTTTAGGTCCAATAGACCAAAGATTGGTCTCAGTGGACGTTAACCACCACCACCATCATCATCATCATATATTTTTCTCTATTCTATTCATTTTTTTTTTACAAGAGAAAAACCTACAATCTTTTACTTTTTTTTCACAAGAAAAAAACCTACCATCTTTTATTTAAAAGTAAAAGTTAATTATATATTCATCTATTTATATTGGCAATAGTCCCTGTCGGAAGAGAAAAAATTGTGATTCTAGAGTACAAATTTGTCACTAATTGTCTCTCAAACTATCTCGAACCAAAAACATTTAATTGTATTTTTTATCATTTACTCATAAAGAAGAACCTGTTTTATTATATCTCTTTTTATCTAATACTAAATAAAGGCAAATAAAAAGATTGAGTATGTGGAGAAATAGGTAATTATATATTATTGGAAAATCATCATATTTAATATGATGTAGTTTTACTTTTCATTTTTTGTGATATATCATATTTTTAATTTATATATTGAATTGAAATTATTTATATTATTATTTAAAATAAAATTAAAATATATTTTAAAGTAATAAAAATATAAAATTAATTGATTATTTTTATGTATATAAAATAATATTATTAAATTATTTTAAAATAATAATTAAAAAATAGCTATCATTTATTTTTATTTAGTGTAATGATAAGTATATATAAGATTAAATATTACTTTACTTACTCAAAAGATATTGTATATTTTTACTATACACTACATAAATGGTTTATGATGCAAGTGATTCTTTATAATAAAGGAAAACAAAGATATTGTATAGTTTTATTATAGATAATATAAATAATTTATGATGATGTAAGTTTTTTTAAATATAACGGAAGATATACATGAAAATGATTAGATAATACCTATGTTTCATTGTCTGTTGGGGACGGGGGGGCGAGTTTCTAGGAAGGCTAGAGTGCACCCCCAAATTTTCAAGGGATGGCGGGTTGGGGATGGCAAGTGCGGCAACTATTTATTATATTTATTATTTATTAAAAAATTAAAATTAAAATAAAATTAAACATTAATCAAAATAAATAAAATACAAAAATCATAAATGATAAATCTAAAGACTAATAGTAAATATTAAATACTAAATACTAATAGTATCTAATCATCACTGAGAATTGTGCATCACAAAAAAAAAATTCGTCATCATTGCATAACTTCTACTACTATCAAATATCTACATAATCAGTCTATGATCATTAATGCATGATGAATCATTTCAAAATTTAAATAGCAGCTAAAGCATAAAAGTAAATAGTACTAAAAGTAAAATTTAATAAAGATGTAAACATGAACAATTCATTAAAATTTAAATATAAATCTCAAATTAAGAGTCTAGAAGTAGAAAACCATGGATTATAAATTTATAAATTATAGTCATAGACTATAGTCCAAGAACCAAAATGACAAAAGTTTAAAATTTAAAAATAAAATAGTCACTAGTATAGCTTCCAAATAGAAAATGAAATTCGAAATGTCTCAAGACAACAAAAAAGGAAATATGAGTGAATGTCCAGATTCCATAGTAGCAATGAAGGCTAAAGCTACTCAGAGATTCATATCTTCTACATCAAGTCTATCTAAAAATTCTTGAGCGTCGCTATCTTCTGTCCCATCATCATCAATGCTTTGCAACTGCAGCTCAATGTCACCTAATGGTACATTAACTAATCATGTCTGGATAGATGGCCCGTCATCATCATCATCAATCCATGAAGCATCCTCGAGATCTACATCCCACTATGCTGCAGGTCCCTGTAAATATTGTAGAGTCTTCCTTGTAAGAAGGCGAAGACTGCTATGCACATAAACTAGTTTCTCCGCTCTTTTAGAGGTAAGACTATTCCTCTTAATATAGTGGATAAAATTAAATGTAGACCAATTCCTTTCTACAGCTAAAGAACTAGCAAACTGAGATAGTAAACGCATAGCAAGAGTGTGTATTTATAGTACTTCATCCCCATACATCCTCCACCATCCACTGAGACTTTTTTGTGCCATACCCAACAAATATTCCTTTGCAGCTCTAGCAAAAGTGGGGCTACTGAACAAAGAAAAATCAAGAAACTGTTCTCGAACCATGGTTTCTTGTTTTGATGTATACATCTTTTCTATGGCTGCAATAAATCCTTGTTCCACTTCGAGGTCATCTATTGGTGGAAATCTACCTTCCCTCTCCACATACCACTTTGGATTAAGTGCATAAGCGATCATATGAAGAGGTGTAATTAAATTGTTCTATCTCTTTTTAGTCAACCTTTCGAGTTCATTAAATAACCCCAAAGAGGGTTCCCTTTGAAGAATGATGGACTTGATCTTTCCAATCATGCTATCAATTCTCATATATTTTCCCAAGGCAAGGGGAATCTGAATCTGCATACCTGATTAGCTCCACTATTGGATTAGTGAATGAGATAATGTATTTCACATTGACCCACCAATCATCATTCCACACCAACTGCCTTACTTTCTTTCCTTGATGTGTTTTGGATTTCCCCCATGCAAACCACTCAGAACTTATAACTGTGGCCTTTAGGGCATGTTGCACCTCTAGCACGTGGCCAAGAAGGAGATAGTAGGTGGCATACCTTGTATCTATTGGTTTGAAGAACTCCTTTATTGCATAAATTCTATAAATAGCTAGAGAGGCATGGTGGTTGCAAATGAAAATTTTCACCTCTCTTTCATCCAAAATAATGTGGTGATCCAAGAAATTTTACCAATGTCTTTGAGTGCATTATTTAAAGTATGCACACAACAAGGAGTCCAAAATAGATGCTTGTACCTTCTTTGAATCATCAACCCTGCATACCTACAAACTAGTGTAGAAATATTTTTGATAACTTGAAGTACATTTGTAGGACCAATCTCCTCAATTGCATATTTTAATACCTCATACTGAAAGGTTGCATCCTTCATCTTTCCGGTACAATCAATTTCCCTTAAGAAATATGGTCTAATTGGAGAGGTGACAATGATGTTCAAAAAAGGCCTTTGTTGAATATTTTTCCAGCCATCCATGACAATTGAACATCCATATTGAACCCATGATTTTTAAGGATTTGCATCACCGCTTGCATATTTGTGACCCATCTATCTAACAATGTTTTCCTCAATTTATTGTAACCAGGGGGTTGAAATGATGGACCAATAACAATGACATTCTTTATCATCTATTTTTACCGAGGGGAGCGGGTGACATTAAATGATATTCCATTGGAAAATAATAATTCAGAAATTGCATCCTCTGCCTCAGTCTTGCGTTGCACATTGAACCACTCTGCCACAACACTAGCAACTATGTATTTCTTACTTGAACTAGATTTGTTGGAACTTAAATTAGTGGAATTTTTTTCATTGATTTTTCTTTGAGGGTACTCTTCTTCTATGCTTAAAATTTTTGTTTTTTTGAAGACAGAATAGCTTTCCTCCTCCATCTCTACAATGCCACTTGTGGCAGCCATGTGAAGTTTAGTAAGTTCAATTCTCTTTTCCAATGGGCAAGTGCATGCCTTTACTCCATCTCCCAGATGTTAGCCTCTTTCTCATAAACAATTATAAATCCAAAGTTAAATAAATTAATTAAATATTGAAAATTAGGATTTTATGCCTAATTTTCTAGATTATGTTAGTTCCTCTTGATTAGGAGTTAGTTTAGGCCTACCTAACTTAGTTCCTAGTTTAGTGTGTGAGGTTGAGATGTTTTCTCAACCAAATTGTCCAAGATAGACGCATTATCTTGAGACAACTTCCTCATCTACTTATTTGCATTATTACATTCTTTTAATATTGAATAATATGTGAGGAATGTTGTAAGGCTCTTGGGTATTTTCTGCCAGTTCTATGTCTCTGGTGTTTTTATGTGTTTTATGAGTTGATTTAATTTCTTACATGTGGTATCACAGCTTAGATGATTCCTACCTGGGTACGTTGTTATGCGTGAGATTTTATTTCAATTCAGGATGGGAGCATTGGTGTTCACTGGTGTGAGTTCATGAAGAAATTGGTTGCTTCCACGAGGTGAAAAATAATCCTGTGTCAATATACCAGTTTCGTAGTCAATGGCATATAAGTGAGGATAGAACCAAATCGCAGTAGTTGGCCATCAATGTGGTTGAAGCGGACATAGAAAATCCAAGGTAGCGTCTTTGTGAAATTAATTTCTTCATTTACAATTTTTCACCCAATATTTTCAATGGTTGTCGATTAGAAGGAACTTAGTATCTCAATGTCAGAAAACTATTGCACTTCCATACGCCTGAAAGTGTTCATCTCATCCGTCTTAGAATTTATTGTCTTGGTGCTCATCCTAGCATTATGTGACTCAAAAATTGTCTCAAGATCTATAATATCAATCAAAGGATTCATTTTTTCAATTATCAACTCATAATTTTGTCGCAGATCATTCTCGGTATTTTTTTCTAAAGTCATCTCAAAATTCCTTTGTAGACACTCAAGATTGATATGATATTTTGTTGTCTTAGTATCCTTTTTCAGATTCATCTCAGAATTCATTTCATTATTCTTTAAGACTATGCACTTGTATTTAACGTGAAAGACAACGGATCCAGTCATTTCTCGAATCTTGCCTTCCCCCAATGTAAAAAACATTTACATGAAGCTCAACAATTTTTTATGCAGCCAGAATGTTTTGTTCTCGTATGACGTGTTCCACCTGAATATTATCAATAGCCTCTTGCCCAGCCTGTAAAAATTGTGCAATCTCCTTATTCATTTGATTCAATTGTGTCTCCCTCTTGTTCCCCAACAACTTAATTCGTGAAATAGTCATCTTCAATAAGGTTTTTCATTTAGCTCCAGAGAAGGCCTTTCCAATTAATAAATCCACCAGCAACATCTTCTTGCCTCTGCGATCTGCAATCCCTAGCCCTTTTTTTTTTTTACAAAATCTCAGCACTAGAAATCCACCATGTGGTTTGGAGATGTGGCCTTCTACACCATGTACAATGGCTCGCTTAAATGATTGGTCATTTGAGTGGAAATACAAAGGCTTTCAAATGCTAGTTCTGTAGCATCATTCCATCATATCCAGAAAGGCTGATAAATAGCACTTGCTCCTTCATCGCCAACTCAACACCACGTAGGTTTGTAGTCTATTGTGGCTATCTAATTCAATGTGCAGAGAGACACCACTGTTAGAGAATAACATTTTATTGAGAGGATAGGTATGAGCAACCCTTGTCGACCATGAAACAAATGTGTGGCAGTAGTGCGTGAATTATAATGAAGTGTGGGAAAATAATCATATTGAAGTGAATTAATTTTCACATTCATATTTCGTAATTACCTAAGTATGAAATTCGATATGTGAAGATTTAATTTGAGATACTCACATAATAAGTGGAGAAGAGATATATGATTGTAAAATGTTAAATAAGTATGTCATAAAGGGAGAAAAGCACTCTAGTTTTTAATTTGGAGTCATAAAAGGATAAAAGAGATTTGTATTATTTTAATGAGAGAAAATGAGTGGAGTGTTTAATGTGATAATGAGTGGAGATCTATATTATGATATATAGTTTCACTATGAGAGAGAATAAGTGATTCGAATTATATGGAGGAATAAGGTGAAATTTGTAATTTGGTATATTTTTGGAGTGATAAGTATTTGAGTATGTTTTAATGAGAGTTTTGAGGTGAATTTGGAGTGATAAGTGATTATTTTAGAGAAGGTTATCATTGTAATCCAATGTAATGTTTTACTTTGAGAGAGATTAAGTCATTCCATCTAGTTTTTGAAGACAATGAGTTCTCACAATCTGTGATTGAGAAACTTCAATGAAGATGTTGTATAGATAGAAGGATATATACCTCATACTTAATAAATCATAATTTTTTGGTTCTTTTGTCCTAGATCCGCCCGGAATTGAATAAGGGGATCTTAGGTACACCATGTGTAGTGAATGGATGTAAATCACTTGTGTCCATTTTTTTTGCACTCTCTTTGTAATATGGTACACAACTCCATGCACATAAGAACACTTAAGTACACAAGCTATCAATCTTAAGTAATCAAGCTCATGTAATCAAGCTTAAGTACAAAATCACAAACAATCACATGCATTTGTGCAACACATCATCAAGTTGATAAAGAGGTCTTCTACAACCATATTCCACATCTTCGAATCAAAATAATCAAGTTAAGGATTCTACATAAATCATTCCAATACAAGACAACATCAACAACACATTTTGTGTCACTTGCAGATAAACATTTTTTTAACTGAGTTGAATTATCAGGGTGCATTCTCAGTTGAAACTTAAACCCTATTTTGAATTGATAAGGTGGTCAAACTAAGACAATTAAGTCAAGTCATTATTTTACTGAGTCATATTATTTAAACTTTTCATTTATCTTTTTGGTGCATTTTTTACAGTGTTCGACACTCTTTTCTAATAAGAAAAATCAAGTCAGTACAAAGTTGACAACATCAAGCGAGCCAACGTGAATTTCATCAAAGAAAAAATCAAAGCAGGTGAGAGATTTCAAATCTAACGCAAGTAAATGTAATATTCAAACACCAATCAAGAAATTTGAAATCTACAGCAAGCGAGCGTGAGTTCCAGTGAGCGTGAAACATGAAAAACAAGTTTCACCCTGAAAGAGATCAAGAAAACTCCAAAGCAAGCGAGTGTGTCATTCAAATCAAGCGAGTGAATTCAACAAGTTCAAGTCAAGTGAGAAAGTTCAAGACAAGCGAGCCTGAATTCAAGCAAGTGAGTTCACATTGCGCAACACATCCAGGTGTTACAAGTTCTTCACATTTGATCCTATCAAGTGTTGAAGACATGGTGCAAATCAGCAAAGCAACTCTTGATGATATTTCACGGCATATACAACATAAAAATCAAACGATTGAGTACCTTCAACTATAGTCGCAAATACAAAGAAATTAGTTGCAAGAGATGAGTGATGCTTCCAAGTCTTTGAACCATATAGATAAAGATGATAAGCCATTCATCCAAACAACTTCAAGTGCCGAAGTTGTTCAAGTTCAACTTTCTTCCAATCCGATCATCAATTCATGGGAGGAAATCCAAAGTAACATAAATTGACAAGGATTAGGATATGTCAAATATGACGACAACTTACATATCCCAGATTATTCAAAGCCCATCTAGTTCATCAGTGCAGGCCTTCTTGAACAAATCACATCAACAAATTCTGCGAAAGTTGCAGGAAAACTGACATGCACGCCAACCGAAGTTGCAATCAAACCAAAATTCTCACATTTTCAAAGAATAGTTCACATCAAAGATCATTGTTTTTATCTCCATCCTTGTCGCCATTGTGGCAAGTCGAATCATTCATCATAGAAATGCTGCAACCAAAACCAACCGGCCAAATTGAAGATCAATTAGGAATGGATTGATCTTTGGGAATGGTTGCCAATAGCCAAAATATTTTCTAAGTTATACAATTGAATTCAACCACACCTATTTCATTCAACAGCCAAATGAAAATGGTACTCTCATGCATATGAACGGGGGAGTACACCAGTGCAACACTCCAACACCTGAAGGGGGGAGTTCAGAAATAAATTGACGATTTTTGTCAGATTGAAATTCTTGACAACATCAGCTAAGCAGCCAATGGGAATCTACAGCAGCCAGTGGGCATTCAAGAATCTTCATCAACCAGTGGTCATCAACAAATTTTAGTGGGCAGTCAACATCAAAAGCATCAGTGAGCAGTTTTTGATAACTGCGGTGAGTAGTTTTCGATAGCATCAACAGAAGCAATAGTAAGTTGTTTTTTGACAGCATCAACTGATGGGAAAACATCATCAGCCAGTGGGAAATCATCAAGTAGCCAGTGGGAAGTTTCAACATCAATAAAATTCGCTAGTGGGCATCTTCAATATTTTGTCAGTGGACAAGCAAATTCGCTAGTGGGCGTCATCAAATTTTTTGTCAGTGAATAAAGGATGTTGATTTCAAGAAAATGATAGATGGATACTTTTGCAAGTTGGCATGTGATGGTGTTTTCAAGAAAAATTCAAAGATGAATCAAACATACAAATGAGTCATGGTCTCTTCAAATTGCAGATTTTTTGGCATCCACCTTTGGCAGTTTTTCAGGCAGTGTTTTTGAGGATCAACAATTTCAACATGAGAACTTGGAAGATGGTTCCTCGTTCTTATTTTGGATTTATCATTTAGGGGGGAATGTTAGACTCTTTCTCATAAAAAATTATAAATCCAAAGTTAATTAAATTAATTAAATATTGAAAATTAGGATTTTATGCCTAATTTTCTAGATTATGTTAGTTCCTCTTGATTAGGAGTTAGTTTAGGCCTACCTAACTTAGCTCCTAGTTTAGTGTGTGAGGTTGAGATATTTTATCAATCACGTTTTCCAAGATAG
This sequence comes from Pinus albicaulis, assembly GCA_034641835.2. Taxonomy (NCBI): domain Eukaryota; kingdom Viridiplantae; phylum Streptophyta; class Pinopsida; order Pinales; family Pinaceae; genus Pinus; species Pinus albicaulis. The sequence goes on from CM076573.1 coordinate 193,305,695, forward strand.
ACACACTATATTGAGACAACTTCCTCATCTATTTATTTGTATTATTACATTCTTTTAATAATGAAGAATATGTGAGGAATTTTGGAAGGTTGTCAGGAATTTTCCGCCAGCTCTATGTCTCTGGTGTTTTTATGTGTTTTATGAGTTGATTAATTTATTACACTAGAATAGAAAAAATATGATGGTAAACCCTAGTGTAGCTTCCCTTGAAATGATGACCACAAAGGTTGCATTCCCAATCCTTTGAACCACCACTATTTTTCTTTTTATTCTAGGTGATTTTTTTGACAAACTGAAGCAAGGGTTTCTTTGTGTTGATGAAAACAAAATTTTATGTTACCCATGCTAATGTTTCAGTTTCTCCCTCAGTTTGAGCCATTACTAAAGTTTTGATGTCGATTTTTTTTTTTTTTTAGAGGTGAGGTCTGAAATTTAAAAATATAATAGACTTGTTTTAAAATTTTAAGTAAAAAAAAATTAAAAATATCAGACTATACTATTGATTAAAAAATAAAAATAAAAAATGAAATTTTAAACTTACTTGGCAACAAAAAAATGCAATGTTTCTCCAAGTTTTTTTATAGCTCCCAACAATTACTGGAAACTCTGCTTAAAAAATGAAAAACAGTGAAATTTTTTTAAAAATATATCATTTATGGGTTCTAGTTTTGATAGAGAAGTTATAAAATAAAATTAAAATTTGTGCAACCTTCTAACCTATGTTTTTTGCTACGTGGGTGTGAACCCCTGCCGTGGCTCCTTGTTGGGCTGCTCTCTGCGTGCCAAATAGAAAACCCACTGTCGCGGCACAGTGGCTCCTTGTTGGCTACTCTCTGCATGCGGAATGCCAAATGAAGGTGGTTAAGCTACGATGAGTGTGCTCTACTGTCCACTCTCTGCACGCTCTCAACTCTCTGTAGTCAGCGTGATCTCAGCGTTATGACAAATGTTTCTCTCAACACTCTATTGTATCTTGTCGCGCTGCCTCAGCTCTCTGTTGTCAGGATGCCTCAACTCTCTTTTGTCGCGTTGCCTCAACTCTCTGTTGTCGCGTTGCCTCAACTCTCTGTTGTCGCAACTACTAAAGCTATCTGCTATCTCTCTCTGTCGTCGAAGGAACAACAAAACTCTGATGTTTTAAATTTTATGGCATATCCATTAGGTTTGGCTCTATGTTTTCCACCAATATGCGCTAAGCCTTAGCTTTATGTTAGAGTAAAATAATAAAATTTAAATCATTGTAATTTATGAATTAGAATTTCGTATTTACATTTTATTTAATTTAAAAAAATTTATTCTATTAAAATTTTGTTTTATTTTTATTTTAAATAAAAAAATGAATTATTTGAATATTTTTTAAGTTTATGATGTCAAATTTTATTGGGGATGTCCAGAAGTCCCTGATTTATCGAGGGACATTTTGGAAGTCCCCGAAAAGTCCCCGAATTTTCAAGGGACAGCTAGGGGACAACCTTGAAGGCCCCAAGTCCCCAGTGGAGTCCCCGGAAAATCTGGAACATTTCTGACGAGTTCCACAGTCCCCGGAACGCCGGAACGGAGGGAATGACACGAATTATTGTGAGGATGGGTCCTCATGCAACATAGGATAATACTATTTGTTTTTCCAAAAATATATTATCAATAAAAATTATGCTAGTAATTTTTTATTATACATAAAAAGGTTAGATAATACTTTATTTTTCCAAAAAATATTACTAATATAAATGACTTATGATGACGATGTTGTGATTATTTATAATAAAGGAAGATTTTAAAAGTACCTAAAAATATAAACCTTTAGAAAGGACATAATTATACCTCCTTTATCAATTCTTAGTTAATATTAGTAAAGTAGTTTGACTGGTGACACATGATGGTTTAAAAGACATAAGAAATTTTATTTAATCAATCATTAGTTAACATTAAAGTAGTTTGGATACTGAGACATGAAACTTTAAAAATACATAATTATTATTTATTTATTTATTAATTGTTAGTTAATATCAATTAAGTAATTTGAGTGGTGATTTACAGTTTGACTAAACTTTATATACCATAACTTCCTTATAGATTAACATAATTCATTTTTTTATATGTTGTTAGAATTATCTTATAATGAATTTCACAATGGTAACATTTATAGAAATAATAAAAATTAATGGAAGACACATAAGTGTTATATTGGGCGTAAGTTGTGATTAGGGGCCCAACATGCTCTCCTCTTACCCATAAATATTGTGGGCACCCTTTTAAAATATATTGTATTCCATTTGCATCTAAAACGATTAAATTATTTTTCCCTATGTAAGATGTGTTTATATTAATCGTGTTTTTTTAGGATGTGTTTACATCCATTTTTTTTCTCTTTGGAAATTATAAATGTTTTCTTGAAATGATCTAAGTATTTTCTTATCAAACTCTAATGAGAGAAATAGAGGAGATATTGATTAATGCAATGCTTCCATATCCATAATGTCCTATTGTACTTCATTGGACTCTCTTATGCTTTAATGCTTCAATGGATGAGTTTGAATAGAAAGGGAAATATCACATCCTAAAACTGTTCTTATTAACATAATGGTTCTATGCATGGTAACAAATTGTTGGGTGTGGAGCCTGATTATCTTGTTTACTTTGTATCACAACATTGGACCCCTGTACCTTAAAAGGGGCGGCAACGCCGACCGTAATTAATCACTATCGTGGGGGGTCCAGGGGGGTGGCAGCGCTTTTCGAAGACCCCCCTGGTGGGGGTTTTCGAGGGCAGCGCCCCCGAAGCTAAAAACAGATGTAAAATTGCCTTGTAAAAGTATAGTAATTTCTAGTCAATCTGGGTCGTTCATTAGGCAAATGATCTGACGGTAGAAGTCATGTTTAGATTAGGGTTTTTTGCCCTAGAAGGCAACCCCTCACTTTCATGAGGGCATTGTATTACGGCTATGTATGGTATGTGTATTATCAGAGTGAGAAATAGAGAGGGATACTGTGAGAAAGAATAGAGGATATTACAGCGGATCTGCTGTAGGTTTTGTCTCTTCATTTTTGTTGGATAATAGAAAGGAAGGACTGGCTGTTCGGGGTGGACGTAGCCCAAACTGGGTGAACCACGTATATCTGTGTCTCTCTGGTTTTATGTGTTTTGTGTGCTTGTATTTTCGACATATTTTATGTGTTTCATTGCTCTGTAATATTTAATTTTCTAACAACTGGTATCGGAGCCGAAGGTATATTTGGCTGATAAACTCGTAGGAAAAAAGGGTTCCTGGTTCGAGTGGGAGCAATGGCGAACGATGGTAAGTTTAGGGTCGAGAAATTTAACGGCCAAAACTTTGCGTTGTGGAAGATGCAGATGGAAGATTATCTGTATCAGAAAGATCTGTACCTACCATTGAGCGGAAAAACAAAGAAGCCAACGACCATGACAGAAGCAGAATGGAACATTCTCGATAGAAAGGCACTCGGAACAGTACGGTTGTGTCTTGCGGCGTCAGTCGCCTTCAATATTTCGAAGGAAACAACAACAGAGGGTTTGATGCAGACGTTGGCGAAACTGTATGAAAAGCCCTCGGCCTCAAACAAGGTATTTTTTATGAAACGACTATTTAATATGAAGATGTCGGAAGGTGGATCTGTTGCAGACCATTTAAATGAATTTAATACAGTTACCAGTCAGCTAAGTTCTGTAGGGGTAAAATTTTATGATGAAGTTAGAGCTCTGTTATTCTTGTGCTCATTGCCAGAGAGTTGGAATGGTTTAGTAATGGCCATTAGTAACTCTGTCTCTGGATCTAGTACTTTAAAGTTTGATGATGTTGTTGGTGCTATCCTTAGCGAGGAAATGCGACGAAAAAGCTCCGGTGAGACATCGGGTAATGCTTTGAGTGTAGAGTCTAGGGGAAGAAGAATGGAAAGAGGAAAGAGCTCGGGATATCGCAGTAAATCAAGGAAAGGAAGATCCAAGTCTAGATCAGGAATAGTGTGCTGGAATTGCGGAAAGAAAGGACACCTAAAGAAAGACTGTAGATCTCGGAAGGGAAAAGAAGGAGACACACAGCAAGAAAAAAATCATGAAGCAAATGTGACAGGTGATGTGTTACAAGATGCTTTGATTCTTTCTTTCGAAAATGTTACTGATTCTTGGGTTGTAGATTCAGGTGCTTCATTCCATGCCACACCTGATAAGAAATATTTTCATGACTATGTTCAAGGAGATTTTGGACAAGTTCGTTTGGGTGATGATAAACCCTGTAAAATTGTTGGAATGGGTAAAGTTCTCGTAAAACAACAGAATGGAAACCAATGGCTACTAAAGGAGGTAAGGCATGTTCCAGATCTGAAGAAAAATCTGATTTCAACAGGGCAGTTAGGCGGTGAAGGTTGTGTGACAACTTTCACAGATAAAACTTGGAAGGTCACCAAAGGAGCCCTGGTAATAGAAAAAGGCGAAAAGGTTGGTACATTGTATTTGTGCAATGGTATTTCTAACTCTGTTAATGCTTTAACTTCCAAAGGAGCAGATGCAACATTATGGCATCATAGGCTCGGACACATGAGTGAGAAGGGAATGAAGATTCTTCACTCAAGAAATTTGCTGCCAGGTTTGAAGAACGTTGATTTGGATTTCTGTGAGAATTGCATTTATGGAAAACAAAAGAGAGTCATATTTCTCAGAGTTGGGAAAGAAAAGAAGAGCGAAAAATTGGAGCTTGTGCATACAGATGTATGGGGACCTGCTCAGGTATCATCTCTCGGTGGCTCTCGTTATTATTTTACTTTTATTGATGATGCAACTAGAAAAACATGGATTTATTGTATTCAGAATAAATCTGATGTATTTGATACTTTCAAGAAATGGAAAGCTTTGGTTGAGATTGAGACAGGAAAGAAGTTGAAGTGTCTCAGATTAGACAATGGAGGTGAATATTGCATAAAAGAGTTTGATAGGTACTGTTCAGATCATGGAATTTGCAGAGAGAAGACAGTTCCATGAACACCACAAGAAAATGGTGTGTCAGAAAGAATGAACAGAACAATCATGGAGCGTGCAAGGTGCATGAGATTGCATGTAGGATTGCCTTTACAATTTTGGGCAGATGCTGTAGATACTGCTGTTTATCTAATAAACAGAGGGCCTTCAAGTTCCTTGGATGGTGGTATTCCAGAGGAAGCATGGACAAGTAAAAAGGTAAACTACTCTTTTTTAAATCCTTTTGGTTGTGAGGCCTTTGTCCATATTAATAAAGAAAATAGAACAAAGCTTGAGGAAAAATCAAAGAAATGTACCTTTATTGGATATGGTGCTAATGATTTTGGTTATCGCTTATATGAATATGAAAATCACAAAATCATTAGGAACAGAGACGTAATATTCAATGAAAAGGTCTTGTATAAGAATCAGTGGCAGGAAAAGAAACAGGAAAAAGAAAGCAAGGAATACACGGTTCTTGATGAGATAACTGAAAAATTAAAGGTGCCTGAAAATAATAATAATCAAAAACCACGGCAGCAGCAACCACCACAACAGCAACAAGCACCTCAAACACCTGAAATTGGTGTTAGAAGATCTACCAGGATAAGTAGACCCCCTGAACGATACTCTCCTTCATTATTTATTGTTGACTGATTCTGGTGAACCTGAATGTTATGAAGAAGCAATGCAGGTTGAAAGAAGGAAGAAGTGGGAGCTAGCCATGGATGAAGAGATGGACTCCTTAATGCATAACCAGACTTGGGACTTAGTCAGGTTTCCTGTAAGTAAAACTACATTGCAGAATAAATGGGTTTACAGGCTGAAGGAAGAAGATGGAGGAAAACAGAGGTACAAAGCTAGACTTGTGGTGAAGGGGTTTGCACAGAAGAAAGGTATTGATTTTGATGAAATATTTTCTCCTGTTGTTAAAATGAATTCAATCAGAACCATTTTAAGTCTTGTAGCAGCGAAAGATTTACATCTTGAACAGTTAGATGTAAAGACAACATTTCCCCATGGATATTTGGAGGAAGTGATATACATGCAGCAACCAGAAGGATATGAGGTAAAAGGGAAAGAAAAATTGGTGTGCAGGTTAAATAAGAGCTTGTATGGTTTAAAACAGGCTCCAAGGAAGTGATATCTAAAATTTGACAAGTTCATATCTGAACAAGGATATACTAGATGTCACTTTGATCATTGTGTTTATCTAAAAAGGAAAAATGATGGTAGCTATATTATATTGTTATTGTATGTAGATGACATGCTTATTGCAGGGTCTAACATGCAGGAAATAAATGTGCTCAAAAGAAAATTGGCAAATTCATTTGCAATGAAGGATTTGGGAGCTGCAAAACAAATCCTTGGTATGAGGATAACTAGAGACATGAAAAATCGCAAATTAACACTGTCTCAAAATGAGTACATAGAAAAGGTGTTGAAAAGATTTAATATGCAGAATGCAAAACCAGTTAGTACACCTTTTGCTATCCATTTCAAACTTAGTAAGGATATGTGCCCAAAGACCCAAGAAGACATGGATTATATGTCTAAAGTTCCATATGCATCAGCAGTTGGAAGCTTAATGTATGCAATGGTCTGCACAAGGCCTGATATTGCACATGAAGTGGGAGTTGTAAGCAGGTACATGAAAAATCCAGGAAAAGAACATTGGATGGCAGTAAAATGGATTCTCAAATATTTGAGAGGTACCACAAATCAAGCATTATTCTTTGGTGGTTCAAACATTTCTCTACAGGGATATGTTGATGTAGATATGGTAGGTGACAGAGATAACAAGAGGAGAACTACAGGATATATATTTACTGTAGGTGGAACAATTGTCAGTTGGGTTTCAAAAATCCAAAGTGTTGTTGCACTTTCAACAACAGAAGCCGAGTATGTTGCTTCTACAGAGGCTAGTAAATAAATGATTTGGTTACAAAGGTTTATGGATGAATTGTGTAAGAAGCATGATATGGGCACACTATACAGTGATAGCCAAAGTGCTATTCATCTTGCAAAGAACTCAGCATTTCATTCCAGGACTAAACACATACATCTCAAGTACCATTTCATATGGTCAGTATCGGAAGATGGAGAGTTGAAGTTGGAAAATATACACACTAGCCAGAATCCTACAGATATGCCAACAAAAGTTGTAACCAGGGAGAAATTGAGAATGTGCTCAGTTTCAATTGGTCTTCAAGGATGACGATGAAGATGAGGAAAAGCCAAGTCCAAAGAGGAGTCATTATCTAGCAAATGAAGTAGCGGTGGAGTTGCTACAATCAGTCTCCAAGTTGGGGATTGTTGGGTGTGGAGCCTGATTATCTTGTTTACTTTGTATCACAACATTGGACCCCTATACCTTAAAAGGGGCGGCAACTCAGCCCGTAATTAATCGCTGCCGTGGGGGGTCTTCGGAGCCCCCCCCTGGCGAGGGTTTTCGGGGGCAGCGCCCCCGAAGCTAAAAACAGATGTAAAATTGCCTTGTAAAAGTATAGTAATTTCTAGTCAATCTGGGCCGTTCATTAGGAAAATGATCTGATGGTAGAAGTCATGTTTAGATTAGGGTTTTTTGCCCTAGAAGGTAACCCCTCGCTTTTATGATGGCATTGTATTGCGGCTATATATGGTATTTGTATTCTCAGAGCGAGAAATAGAGAGGGAGAGTGTGAGAAAGAACAGAGGATATTACAGCGGATCTGCTGTAGGTTTTGTCTCTTCATTTTTGTTGGATAATAGAAAGGAAGGACTGGTTGTTCGGGGTGGATGTAGCCCAAACTGGGTGAACCACGTATATCTGTGTCTCTCTGGTTTTGTGTGTTTTGTGTGCTTGTATTTTCCGCATATTTTATGTGTTGCATTGCTCCATAATATATAATTTTATAACACAAATTTGTATAAAAAACATGGAATTTTATTATAAGAAAACATGTCATGTGTTCACATATTTAAAGTAATTTCATATGACCTATTGGTTGTCTAAAATATGAACCTAAACTTATAATATATTGCCCATTCACTCAAGAAAATAGGGTTCTTGAAGGATATATTCACAAAATCGGGTGTTCTTAGTAGAATTTTAAATAGATACATAAATTATAGTGTTTTGTAATGAATTAGTTACCCAAGGGAGGAACATTTATTAACACTTTAGAATTCCAAGCTCTAAAACCCATCAAATCACCCTGTAAGTGTTTAACAATCTTATTGTAGTCCCTTATGCTATCTATTTTTTTGTATGTGAATGATATTGGATAAAGGGGCATGGGTAATCCATCCCTATTGGGTATTGAAAATCCTTTCCTAACCTCCCAACTCTTACAACCCATAGGACTGAAACATGCACACATGGAGGATAGCTAGTAACACACACCATTGATATGAACTAGTTAAAAAATACATGTAAAGAGTTTATTTGGGGTACATGCTAGTAGAATATCGTCATCTCAACATCATAATAGAGTGTCATGTTTCATCACCTAATCCATTCACATCAACATGATGATATCATTAAGACCTATGCATTAGGTGTAGGTGATACCTAACTAAATAGTTACTTAATCTTTCTCTTTCTTTAAACTTTTCAACATTAACAATCTATTTATATTTCTTGTTCCTTTGAAGATAGTGTATGTTTTCAGCATGACTGTAGTATATCCTAACAAACAACCAAAATAACCCCATGGTTTCAATGCACTATATGAATTATGTTATAAATCAAGAACATTAATAATTTCAGCCTTATTTTTTTTCCTTGTAATCTTCCATAGATTAAATCTTAGATTTAATAAATTAATGCATAATCTCTCTTTCCTCATAATCACATAAAAACCATACATCTAGATATGCATGAAACTAAACCCCATTTATATTCTAGATAAATATGTCAGTTTATTTTTAATTTTAATGCTACAATTAACCAATACAAAATAATAATAGTATCTCAATTAATAAAAGGAGATTAGGAGCACAAAATAAATTTATATTTTCCCGTCAAGAATATCTCTTGTTCCTACTCTTACAACATCTAAAGGATAACTATCATAAACAAATATACATTGGGTTATACAATCATTACGACTAAAGAAAAAAAGATTCTATTAAATCCATATGATGACAGGCCCAAAAGTCTAAAAGCCACTTATGATTAGGTTGACATGCCAATGAAAAATGAATATGAGTTTAGAATAAGTAGAAGAAGAGGAAGAATATAAACAAATATTATGCTTCTTCATGACAAATTTTCAAAAGAATTGTTAATCTAGTTTTTCAAGAATCAATGTTTTTCCCAAACCACTTTGAAGCCATGTGAGAAAAATCACATGGTCATAGGATCATTGAAAAACAACAAACATACCAATATACATAGTATATATGTGGTAAAACCCTCTAAATCGAAACACACACAAAGAAAATGAGAAACACTCTTAATTATTTCTTCTCAATTTTCATCTTGTACAATGAGGACATGGTTATTTTATTTATAGAGTGTACACTTGCATGCAAACTATTCTTAACTTTCTAGTTTATCTACCCAATAATTAAAACATTCTTCAAGTTTGTTTAAACTTTGGATTTATCCATGCAATGGATGCTTACAAGTTATTTATTGAATATGAATAATTTAATTGCATCTGTGTAACTTATGTGTACATAATTATGCGACAAAAAAAAACACAATTTACACTCATGATTGAATAATAAGGTCGAAAAATAAGAAAAATAAGAGAAAGGAGAAAATAAATTTAATAAGAATGTGTGTTATAGCAAAATCAATAACGTTAGATTCAACGCATGAGTTATTGAGGAACTAGAGCATATTTACTTGTATATATACTCGTCTTAGGGAAAATCGTATTTTCTCTAATGTATGTAGAATAGTTTATGTTGTAGTTTGGTTAGTATTTATGTAATTTATTTTGTATTCTATTTAGTTTTCATATGCATTAGTGAATTTTCCAAGTCTTTCATGTCTAAGCCATCACATTTCAATGACATTAAAAAGTTCAACAACTCAATTAAATATTTTATAACTAATGTAGATTCATCTTAAGTCTAGATATATCATGTGCCAAGGGAGATCAAATTCATTGAGGTGGAAACTTCCTTTTAGAGTGAAAATTTTGAGGAAAGGTTTGGACCTTAATGTATTTTATCCTTATTTAGTTATGAAAGATACAAAGTTAATATGGATCTATTGGTTCCAATAATGAGTAACAATGTGAAATTTTTAGATGATCATGATTATGTGTATGTAAAGTGCATAGATAATTTTCACAAACATGCTTACATGAATCTTCCATACACCAATGTCATTTTTTTATTCAAATCCAAATCGACGCATCTTGAATCAGGTTAGTACATGTTTTTATTCAACGAGCTTAAAAAATGTTTCATAATAGAAACATAACATACGAAAATTAGATTTCTTTTCATGTCTTTGTATTTTTCATTTAAATGGAAGTTATGAGTGAAAACTATAACCATTAACACCAATTTAGAAATTATTTATATTACATATTTTTAAGTTCTTAGATTGATCACACTTTAAGGCAATAACAAACATTGGTAGAATAATTGATGTGAAACAATAGCATGTAAAAATGATTGTTCCTGTTGAATGAAATTTCCCTTCTCTATCCACAGACATCGATGGATCATAGTATAGTGGACAAAAATATTCCTTATAAATTGGGATGGTTGGCATTTGCATTTATTCAAATTCTAGGAATTGAAAAAATCATCTCTTTGGTTTCTTGGCAAGTTTTAATTATCCTTATACTAGTCACTGCAACTCTCGTTTGGTATCAAGTGAGTAACTTTGCTCGATGAGGACCTTATTAAATTTATAGATTGTAAGCTCCAGAGAAAGTTCCAGGAAAAAACTATATTTTTCATTGTGGGTTAATACATATTACTTATGGACATCTTAAATTAATGACATAAAAGTGCTCCGTAATTTTGGACAAATGAAATAATCATATCTAGTTTAGCTTAGATGTTTCCAAGCTTTTTATAACATTGTATTTTCTATTTTCCTACTAAAACATCAGTTTATATAAAGAATCAAAATGGGGTAGCTAGCAGAAATATTAGTACACTAATACAGTTACATATAATGTAAGCCATGTCTTATTTGAAATAGGATGCAATGATTCTATGGATGCTTGATAATCGATAACAAGATGCACTGATTGTGAACATAACCCTGAAGAGTTGGTGCAAAGACTATAATGCTCTTGCAAAGTTTATTTACATTTGAACTACAACAGATATAGACGATATTGCAGAAGCGTATCGAGCTAGGTAAAATATGGATCTAGAGGAAGATATTGCCTTAGAAACCAGCGATATGATCACCAAGGTACTTTAGTGTATTTTTCTTTTAGGTTAATAAATTAGATGTTTTCTACGGAGAAATTTGACTTTAAACTTAAGCATAATTTTTAAAATATTCCAAAATATATAATCGGAAGATCCACCCTCACCAGATGGTGATTTCTTGATATCGATGTTTGTATTTGTTGTTGGCATTGATATGGTCATCTCACTATTATATATTCAATGTTAATTTGGAGTTGGTCAAATCCGATCCAAGATCATTTTATGAAGCTGGAAGGACAGGGTATATCAAAATGAAAGAACCATTTCCAGTAAATTCATTGTGAGGAGTTGAGAACATCTCCAAGCTAAATTGGAATGTTATCTGTAGATCTTTTACAAATATCTTAAAAAGGTTACTATTATAAATTTCCTGCTTGTGAATGTTTTGGTGCATCCATTATCCCTTTTCCATTTTCTCAGTGATCCAGGAGAGGAAAATATTTTCGATCATCAAAATCTTTTCTAGAACTATACATGTATTTTCTTCTTGTCTATGACTCTCTTAAATGTCTTTACCCAAATATGCTTTGTGCGATCAATAGCCTTCAGATCAATCTACATTCACTAGTCGAGAGTCTTCGAGAGATTTCCACTCATTCCTCTACAAAAAGTGTTATTCTATAATTAATATGACCTTTTATATAATGGGTAATTTATATATGGAATTATTTCATATAAGCACATAGGTTATTAAATCATGTACATAAGAATATATTAATTTTTACTATATTATTCCTTATTCTATTCACTTTTTTTTCCACAAGAGAAAAATCGGCCATCTTTTATCAAAAAGAAAAAGTTAGTAACATATTCATCTATCTATGTTCCCAATAGTCTCAATACAACAAAATTATCCCTCTCAGAACAGGGAAAAATTTTATTCTAAAATACACATTCACCACTGATTCTTTGTCTAAATATATGGAACCAAAAACATTTAATTCTATTTATGATCACTTACTCATAAATATTATACAAATGTGTTTTATTATATCTTTCCTTTTATCTAATACTAAATAAATTCAAATAAAAAGATTGAGTACATGGAGAAATATGTGGATATATATTATTGCAAAATCATGATATTTAATATGATGCACTTTTACTTTGGGTTTTTGTGATACATCATATTTTTAATTTATATTTAATTTATAGATTGAATTTCAATTATTTATATTATTATTTAAAACAAATGAAAATTATATTTTAATGTAATAAAAATACCAAAATTATTGATTATTGTTATGTAATAAAAATACAAAATTAGTTATGATTTATTTTTTCATTTAGCGTGATGATAAGTATATATAAGATTAAAAATTAATTTACTTACCCAAAAGATATTTTATAGTTTTATTATATACCACATAAATTATTTATGATGCAAGCGATTTTTTATAATAAAGGAAAGCAAAGATATTGTATAGTTTTATTAGAGGTAATAAAATACTTTATGATGACCTAAGTAAATTTTATAATAAAGGAAGATATATGTAAAAATATTAGATAATACTTTGTTTGTCCAAAAATATTTTATCAATAAACATGATGTGAGTGATTTTTTATTATACATAAAAAGATTAGATAATACTTTATTTTTCCAAAAAATATTACCAATATAAATGAATTATGATTATGATGTTATGATTCTTTATAATAAAGGAAGATTTAAAAAGTACCTAAAAACCTAACACTTTAGAAGGGACATAATTATTTTTCCTTAACTAATTCTTAGTTAATATCAATAAAATAGTTTGAGTGGTGACATATGATGCTTTAAAATACAAAGGCATTCTTATTTAATTGAAATCATTAGTTAAAATCAATTAAGTAGTTTTAATAGTAAGACATGAAACTTTAAAAAGATATAATTGTTCTTTCTTTATTGATTAACTGTTAGTTAATATCAATTAAGTAATTTTGAGTAGTGATATACACTTTGACTAAATTTTATATACCATAACTTCTTTGTAGATTAAAAAAATATTTTTTTATGTTGTTAGAATTATCTTATAATTAATTTCACAATGGTAACATTTATAAAAATAATAAAAATAAAAGGAAGACACATAAGTTTTATATTGGGTATAGTTTTTTATTAGGGGTCCAACATGCTCTCCTCTTACCCATAAATATTGTGGGCACTCTTTTAAAATATATGGTATTTCATTTGTATCTCAAAAAATAAATTAGTTTTCCCTATGTAAGATGTGTTTAGATTCATTGTGTTTTTTTAGGATGTCTTTACTTCCATTTTTGTTTTCTTTGGAAATTATAAATGTTTTCGTGAAATGATATAAGTATGTTCTTATCAAACTCTAATGAGAGAAATAGAGGAGAGACTGATTAATGCAATACTTCCATATCCATAATTTGCTATTGTACTCAATTGGAGTCTTTTATGATTTAATGCTTCAATGGACGAGTTTGAATAGAGAGGGAAATATCACATCCTAAAATTATTCTTATTATCATAATGGTTTTATGCATGATAACAATTGTGTATCCAAAACTTGGAATTTGATTATAAGAAAACATGACATGTGTTCACCTCTTTAAATTAATTGCATGTGACCTATTGGTTCTAAAATATGAACCTACACTTATAATATATAGCTCCTTCACTCAAGGAAATAGGGTTATTGAAGGATTTATTCACAAAATTGGGTGTTCTTGGTAGAATTTTCAATAGATACATAAATTATAGTGTTTTGCAATGAATTAGTTACCAAAGGGAGAAAAATTTATTAACACTTTATAATTCCAGGGTCTAAAACCCATCAACCCACCCTTTAAGTGTTTAACAACTTGTTGTAGTCCCTTATGCTATCTCATTTTTTTGTGGGTGAATGATATTAGATAAAGGGGCATGGGGAATCCATCCCTATTTCATATTTAAAATCCTTTCCTAACCTTACAACTCTTACAAACAATAAGAGTGATACATGCATACATGGAGGCCAGGAAGTAACACATACCATTTATATGAACTAATTAAAAACATGCATATAAATATTTTCTTTGGGGTCCATGCTAGTGCACTAGCGTCATCTCAATATCATCAAGTCCAATAATAAACTGTCATGTGCCATCACCTAATCCATGCACATTAACATGATGATATCATTAAGACCTATCCATTAGGTATAGCTCTTACCTAACTAAATAGTTACTTAATATTTATTTTTGGTTAAAATTTTCAACATTAACATCCTACATATATTTCTTGTTCCATTCAATATAGTGTATTTTTTCAACATGATTGTAGTCTATCCTACCAAAAAACAAAAATAACCCCATGGTTTCAATGCACTATATGAATTATGGTATAAATCAAGAACATTAATAATTTCCTTGTAACCTTATGCTTTTTCCTTGTAACCTTCCATAGAATTAACTCTTATATTGAAGAAATTAATGGATAATATATCTTTCATCATAATCGCATAACAACTATACATATATATATATATGCATGAAACTAAACACCATTTATATTCAAGATAAATATGTCAGTTGCATTTTAATATTAACAATACAAATAACCAATGAAAAAAAAATATTAGTATCTTAATTAATAAAAGGATATTAGGAGCACAAAATACATTGTTAATTTCTGATAAAGAATATCTCTTATTCCTAATCTTACAACATCTAAAGGAGAACTATTATCAATAAAAATGCATTGGGTTATAAAATCACTAAGACTAGAGAAAACTATAATATATTAAATCCACATGATGATAGATCCCAAAGCATCAAATCCATTCATGATTAGGTTAAAATGCCAATGAAAAATGAATATGAGGTTTAGAAGAATTAGAAGAAGAGGAATAATCTAAACAATTAGTATGTTGCTCCATGACCAATTTGAAAAAGCATTGTTAATATCTTTTTTTCAAGAACCGATGTTTTTCTTAAACTACTTTGAAGCCACGTGAGAAAAATCACATGGTCATAGCATCATTGAAAAAAAAAACACACAAATTGACATAGTATATATGTTGTTAAACCCTCAAAATAGAAACATACACAAAGAAAACGAGAAACACAATTATTTCTTCTCAATTTTCTTCTTGTACAATGAGGACATGGTTCTTTTATTTATAGACCGTACACTTGCATGCAAACTATTCTTTATTTTCTAGTTCATTGACCCAATAATCAAAAGATTCTTCAAGTTTATTTAATCTTGGTATCTATTCATGCAATGGATAATTACGAGTTATTTATTGAATATGAATACTTTAATTAGATTTTTTAACTTATGTGTACATAGTTATGCGAGAACAAAAAAGACAATTTACACTCACGATTGAATAATAAGATGGACAAATAAGAAAAACAAAAGAGAAGAGAAAATAAAATTTAATAAAAACCTGTGTTATAGAAAAAGCAAGAATGTGAGAGTCATCACATGAGTTATTGAGGAACTAGGACATATTTTTATAAGTACTCTTCTTAGGGGAAACTATATTTTCTTTAATGTATATAGAATAATTTACTTTGTAGTTTGGTTAGTATTTATGTAATTTATTTTGTATTCTAGTTAGTATTCATGCGCGTTAGTGCATTATCCAAGTCTTTCATATCTAAACCATCACATTTCAATGACATTAGAAACTTCAACAACTCAACTAGATATTTTATAACCAACATGGATTCATATTAACTCTAGATTTATCATGTGACAAGGTATATCAAATTCCTTGAGGTGGAAATTTATTTTTGAGTGAAAAAAGTGAGGAAAGGTTTTGCATCTTAAGGGATTTTATCCTTCTTTACACATGAAATATATGGAGTTAATATGGATCTATTGGTTCTGATCATTGGTATTAGTGTTAAATTTTTAGATGATCATCATTATGTATATATAGAATGCAGAGAGAATTTTCACAGCCATTCTTGCATGAATATTCCATGGACCAATGGCGTTTGATTCAATTCCAACTAGACGCATCCTGAATCGGGTTAGTACATGTTTTTATTCAATGAGCTTGGTTTCACAAGAAAAAACATAACATAGGAAACATTAGTTTGCTTGTGATTCTTTTGTATTGTTCATTTAAATAGGAATTATTAGTGAAAACTATAAACATCAACATAAATTTATAAATTATTTATATTACATATTTTTAAGTTCTTAGATTGATCACACTTTAAGGAAATAACCAAGATTGGTAGAATAATTGATGTGAAAAAACATGATGTAAAATTGATTGTTCATGTTGAATGAAATTTCCTTTCTCTATCCACAAGAATTGATGGATCAAAGTAAAATGGATGCATATATTCTTTACCAATTAGGATGGTTAGCATTTGCATTTATTCAACTTTTAGAAATTGCAACAATCATCTCTATGGTTTCTTCACAAGTTTTAATTCTCCTTATACTATTGACTGCATTTTCCTTTTGGTATGAAGTGAGCAACTCTGCTCCATGAAAACTTCCAAATCAAAGTTGCATTTTTATTTATTTATTTAAAGACTTTTAATTTTCATGCCATCTTCCTCATGTATCATTTCAAAATTTCATTGAGAGTTTTTACTTTTCAAGGGGATATCCCTCTTTTGATATTTGATTACAACAGTATTTTTTATGTGTCACCACTTTACAAAAATATTACATCTCATATATTAGGGAGCCACTAGATTTCTGAGAATTAGAAAGGCTCTTGTCATATGTCATTTTCCAGAGTCTATTAAAGGGGTTGTCATAATAACTTTCATCGAAGAAACTCGCTTTCGAACACAATTTTTTTTTTAAATTATTATTACTCAAAGCTCTCCTTTCAAAAAAATGCCGCAATGGAGTAGCTTTGTCTTCAACTGAATTTTCTGTCCAATCTTGTATTTATCGCTATATTCATGTAGGTTTATAATATATATTTGTGTCGTCCTAGGATTTTTTCAAAAGGAAAGCTCTTATAAGAACCCATTATGAGTTGTGGTTAAGAGGATAATGTTATTCAATGGAAATATTATGAATGCACATGGCTCTTGTGATGAGGTATTCATGCATCCAACAAAATAAAGAGTCAAAGAAGGGATGGTATTAGATGAGCTATACATTGATGTAAAGTACCATGACGCTTTCCTTCATGGAGGGAATTCTCTCATACATTCTACATGTTAATACTTATGGAAGTATTCTTGTTCTAAAAGTTCTTTCTACCACAAAGGCCTTGCAAAATAAATTTTGATATTTCGTGCATCATGATAATTCATGTTGCTATTGTTATAATTTTTCAAAATTCCAACGAAACATGAACAGAGTGACATAGACTCCATTTAGAAAAAACTTCCATATGATTATTTCTTTGTGCAAGAGAGGAAAATTGTCATCCTAATCCTCATTTTCTTGGCTTTTTTTTGTTTTGTAAGCCTCTTTATTATATTTAAATATGGGGCATATGATCTAAAGGTCATTATCTCTTGGTATTTTAAATTCATGGTACTTATAAATATATCCTTCAAATATTCCTATAGGTTTGTAATATTCTTGTAGGTTTATGCTATGGATGGTTTAGGATAGATATAAATCCTTGTGGCATTCAATATGGTTGATTTTTATTGGTTTTTTATTGAAGCATTAGAGGAGACCTCTTCTTTTAGCCCAAGTTTGATGATTTTGGATCAGGGTTTGGCTTCTTTTTGTCTCTAATAGAGTCAAAGTAATTGATTTTTCTAATAATATCAACAATATTAAAACGAATATTAATAAAATTATAATTTTATGGAGCCAAATACATCATCAAATTCGGGCCTAAAAACATAACGTTTAAAGTGGTAGTTCATTTGCAAACTATGAAATTAGATCGAAATATTGTTCAAATCAATGTTTCTTGTTAGTGCTAGTGTTTCAAAATTTGTTTTAATGTTTCTCATGTAAACTTATAATTGATTAATGTGGGAATTTACAATACTTGTAATAATAAATTTGAATTCATGTATTAATTAAAGCTATGGTTCTTGCAACTCTATGAAGGGTAACCATCTTTTTGGAGAGAAATGCAAAACTTTTAGGCTATTTCATAAATGAAATACACACTTTTTGTGACACTTGTGCAATCCTAGTGTTGATAATGTTATATGGTTTAGTGGTGGTCTCTATAGAATAAATGAAGTTGTGATAGTTTGTATTTCTTTGAGATTATACAAGGAATCACCACATAGACACTAATATATTTATTTGCTTTGATAATATATTGAGATTTAAAGAAGGATGGAGTTTCATTGTACATTCATATATATTAATTCAGTTCCAAGTGGGTTAATTTTTTACAAATAAATGAAGACTACATAAAAAAATATTAAAGATACCAAGCACAAGGGTTCAAGAACTTCTATAATAACTCATAATTTATTCCAATTTGTGTCATATTCAACAAATATTTGGGAACAGATTAGTGTGAAAATCAAAGAAAAAGTATGATTTTTCTCTTCTAAATTTAGTTGCATCTTCAACGCAATATAGTCCGACATTGAGACAGTATACTCATCCAAGGGTTGCACCTGTTTTACTCACTAGTGACAGTCATAAGTATAAAAACTATGGTTTTGAGTTTGAGATCATTAAGAGAGTTCATTTTAGTTTCATCATTTCATCTATGAAAAAAAAAATCTTGAGTATGTTGTGAAGTTAGTGGTCACTCGTTACTTATCTTTTTATTTAGGATGCTTCTTACAAGCCTACGTCAGAACTTCTAGAGTTATGAGTTGTTACATATTTTCTAGGTCCATTTGGTTGGCATGTAAGTTTGTATCTTTAAAGAGTTGACTAAATTTCATCATGTCAAATGAAATTAATTTGAATGGTAGTGGGACAATTGACTTTCAAAATATTTTGAATGATGATGGGACCTTCTTGTCTGTTGGAAAATCAAGTATTATCTCAATGGTTGGAGGTTAAAATAGATAGATAAGTAGATGAATAAAAAATTCCTCAAAAGGTCTAACAATGGTAGGATGATTGATGAATTCAAAGTGAGCATAAGTTCTAATTTTTTTGACATTCAACAACTAGAAGTTAAAATAGATAGATAATACATTGTGATCCAAAATGTCTAATTGTTTTGGAAGGATTGATACATTCTAATGATAAGGAATTATAAGAATACGTCCTTTGAATCACATATAATATGCATTGAATTATGCATCCTTGCCTTCAAATGTGATAAAAGTTTAAAGGGTGGACTTCCTACAAAGCAGCATGCCAACAATTTCGTTATAAACTTTCTAAAATTTAGAGGCAACAATGACGAGGGATGTAGGAATAGGCTTACCTCGTAGTTAATTGAATGCCATTTTGTGGTGTTTTTTTGTTATAAATTTTGTTGAAATTTTTGAATAGCATGTTGGGATAGAAGAAATTGCAATGTTTAATTTATCAAATGGAAATTCACAGGGAATTTTTTTTGTAATGTCAAAATTGAAAATTTCAAATTTTCAGTCCTCAAATGGCCTTCAATTTCCCAAATGGAAGTGAGATAGAGAAATTTATTTGTAATGTCCAAATTTTCAAAATTATAGTTTCTCAGTGTTGCAATTAACTATTATATTGGCTACAAAAACTATATTTTTCTATTTTATACAAGAAAATACCTCCTCATTAGCTCAAAGGAGAATATCATCTCTTTTACTACAATACACCCTTGTTTCATGATTTTTGGCATTGTAACACATCCTAAAAGACAACATCAAAGCATGTTAACACTGTCCATAGAAAAATAACCTCTATTACCCTAGTAGTTCACGCTCTATATCTTCATGGGGACCACATTACCTGACTTCACAACATAAATATAGAATCAATCAAAACTGTAATAAATAAATAATTATACATTATTGAATAAACTATCATAAGCTAAACTTCCAAGTAATTATTAGTTAGGCACAGGAGGTGAATAATGAACAATAGAATTGGAATCAAGAACAATCGATCTATATTAATTGGATAAGAAGGAGATTACAACCAATAGATGTAGTTGTAGCAACACCTCCTCCAACTCCTAGCTCTAAACACACTCTCTCAAGAAATATATTGATAGCATTAACGATACAAGAATTTTGAGCCCAATATCAATGGCCAAGCCTCCAATATACAGTCAAGTGGAGGCTATGAAGATTACCAAATTATTCCTTAGTTCAATTTGGGAAAAATATTTGGGGTGGATGTTTCCTCCTTTTAATGTTTTGTGATTTTCTCCCAATTTTGTATGCTTTTATCTTCTTTTAATAGATTTAATGATTTCATCCACTTTGGAAAAAGTTGCAATTGAGGATAAAATGATCACATTACACCATATGAGTTTCCTTAAGTGAAAAAGAGTGTCAAAGTGAATTAACTCGAGCTTTTTTCCTTGCGACTAAGTGATAATTTAGTAACACAAGTTAGGTGAAGAGATAAAGTGTTATAAACTAGGATATGTTTTCCTCATGGTACATAACTTTCCTTGTAATCTTAAATAGTCTAGAAAAATGGGAAGTAAAGGGGTGTATTTCAACCAAAAGCATAGTATTCTCCTCTGACTTGATGAGGATGTATTTTCAGGTATAACATGCTACAAGATTAAATATATCCATGGAAGGGGATGTAAAGGGGTGTATTTAAACCAAAAGCATATTATTATCCTTTGATTTATTGAGGAGGTATTTTTAGGTATAACACGCTACAAGATTAGGTATCTCCATGGAATGTGGACATTATCTCCAAGTAAGTGTTCAGCCAGGTAATAGTCACATCCATTAAACATTACAAGGAGGAAAATATCAATTTTGGCCAACTGTGTTCATGTGGAACTTACTATTTAAGGAATGGTGATGGTGGTTATCACCTCCAATTTATTTGGAATTTTGCTATCCTCCCGTATACTTTTCATTGAAGGATTTGGTAGCAAGCCTTGAATTTGACATTTTCTTCATATTTTGAATCAAAATGAGCGTCATCATAAAACAAATTCTTCACACTTAAAACCACTTTGAAATATATATGTTTAAGAATATTTTCCACAAATTTACATCTTCAAGCAGATTATAGTGTCTAGGATAAAATTAAATATCTGAACCTATAGACTGCATTTACTTTTAGACCGACAAGGAAAATATTATATAAAATTGTCATTATGAGGTGATAAATTGGAGGATAACATATCCATGAAGGAATTATATACTTACATCATTTGTTAGCTTCATCATGCAAACATTTTGAAAATGGTTTAGGTCAATGGATATAGTCTTACCAATATAAGTATGTAATCCATTTATATATATTTGCTTCCACAATTACATAGAATGAACTAACCATAGTCACAACTCTAAATATAGGAATGATAATTTAAATCATCACATAAATTATCAATTTAAAAAATTACAAAAATCGGGTACACAAACATACAAAAGTCAACAGAAAGTTGAGCTCTCACAATTTCCCATAAAAAAATCAAGAACTTTATACGAAAATCATAACCACGAGTCAAGCAACATTATAGCACCTGTTAGCGCTCAAATCTACCTTAGGCTGAAATAAGGTAAAACTCAAGGCTACATCAAACCACGCTCAGCCTCGTAGCTAGCCCTACGAGGACAGGAGAGGGCTCTCTCCGGGTCTATCTCGACAAAGGATTTTCAAAGGGGCTGAGATGACTTATAATGAACAATGAATACTGATTTTAGGCTAGTAAAGAGATAGGAATGTTTGATTTTGATTTTTTGGGTTTTTGTTGGAGAAATGGGAAAAAACAATTTTGGGTCCAGGGATAAGGCCAGATCTTTGCAGAATTCGAGTTGGGGCGAGGTAGGCAGTAGTCTTGATGCTTTTGATTGGGTATATGGATAGATCAGAATGACAAGGAGCTGAAGAAGGAAAATAAGAACTTGGATCCTCTCCAAACAGGCGAAAACATGTAAAACTAAACGAATTCAAAGGCAGAGCACTGTAAACAATGGATTCAACCTCATCTACTCATTCATTTAGTTTCAGAAGCATAAGAAGAGATGGAATACATTAAACATGAAATAAATTACAATAAACTGAGAGAAAACACCATCAAGAACTGAAAGCCACAAGAATCCCAACAGGTGCTGCAAAACCTCTGATCTTTCCTTAGCCAAAATATGAAAAATATGTACAATAGTGTGCTAAAAGTTTCCCAAGAGTCCAACCTGTAGAATGTCTCAAAAATTACATCATATAGACCTCCTAACCCCTTCCCACACCTCTAGGGGTCGAATTCCTCCTTCTAGGAGCAGTTCCAACAAATTCTAAACAAGGAACTAGAATCTAGGCAGCTAACAACTTGCCTCTAAAAGAGTGGAAACTGATTCATTTACATGATTTTTACTTTTTTGAGAGTGAATCTTTTAGAATAGGTAAAAATGAGCCAAAGTTACATGCAAACCATCAATTTACATCATGAAAACCCAAAAATTTCATCCACAAGAAAAACTGGTCCCAACTGGCCGAAATTATGAGCTGGAAGTTGAAAATTTGACCAAAAATCTATATGGGTAGCGCCCCTGATCTGTATGGGTAGCGCGCCTTTCAACCTGATTTTGAAGTACTTCCCGGCATCCAAAATGAGCTCATGATAGCTCGTTGGAAAGCCCTAGATGTTGGTTATCCAACCCAAGTGGAATTTCCCAATATGGAGCTTAGTTGATCCTCCAAAACGTCATTCTCCAAGAAGTACTTCCTGCTGGTGCAAAAGGTGGCAGCAAGGTGGTTTTCATGGTGTTTTTGGGCCTTTTGACCATCCAGAACCTGATGAAATGCTTCGGAAATACCTGAGCATGCATAAATTACCATGAAAAACCCAAAAATACAAATATCTCCTTCAGCAAGTGTCCCAAACAAAAATGAGCATGTCGAGGTGCTACCCGTATAACTAAAAAATCTGTTTTTGGACCAAAATATTTCAAAATGACAAAAATTTCTCCGAATTTTCTCAAATTCGGAGCGGAGACCCTCCATCATGTATCATGCCCATCCAATTAAGCCTCGGCCAAAATCCAAAGTGGATCAGGCCTTTTCCGTCGTTTTAGTGCTTCGCTCAACCTCCTCTTCAGAATCTTCATTCTTGCTTTGCAGACGTGCATGCGGGCCCAATAATGACCTTTCATGTAACGAAGCATGTCTTTGTCTCAATTGGCCTTCACCAAAAATTTCTCCAGATGAATGTTAACATGCGTGAGACAAGAATCTCGATCGGCCGGTGTCATATCACTAGGCCTCTTCCGGGACAACTGTCGATCCTCACGGATTCGCCGCAGCTCATAAAGTGTGTGCTTATCTTATAACTGTTTGTTACACTGCTCCAGGTAGTCTATCATCCACTGAGCCTTCTGCAATTTATCTTTCAGCATGTCATTCTCGGCCTTTTGCTCCTGGATGATCTCTTTCAGTTTCGAGCTAGGAGAGCTCGCATCAACATCAATGATCGTGAAATCCGTGTCTCAGCCTCCTAATGGGCCCTCATCATGCATGGGCCTCTTGCCCCCCGTCCGGACCGTACCTCGTGCTGGGGCGGAAAGGCGAGAACCCTTCCAACCTTGGTGGAGATAATACTGCTTCCGCCGATGTAGTCAACGAGACCCCTTCCACCCTAGGTGGAGATAGTACTCGTCGTGTCGCCGCAAATAAGGCCCAGCCGCAAATAAGGCCCTATGGCCTCGCCGATATGTCGGTATGCCACATACAATGTATGTTGACATACCGTCTCAGATGTCGTCTGTGAAGGCTCTCCTCATCATGAACTATCTCGAGTAGCTATGGCGCCGTGAATAAGTCACGAGAGATGAAATCCTCCCAAGTGGATGCCCGTTGTGTCAACTACGTACCACTACGATCTTGTCGAGCGCAATGATATACCTATGTCAAGTTGTAACCGACCGTCAAAATCCTCGCTTCTCATAAACTGAACCTGTCTCTGACATGGCTCTGAAAACAAGTTGTCTGCAATATGTGTGTTGATATAGGTGTAGTGTATTCAAAGGCTTCAATGCGTTCTCAAAACCCAAATATATTGCATATGTACCAAAACATCATAAGCAAACAAGTGACAGTGGTAATAGCTCTGTTTTACTGGCATAAAAACAGTCTCTGTTTTTGGAGTGAATTTGACAAATGAGTAGACAGTGCAAATGTAGTGTACAGCCCTTTTTAATGCTGGCCAAGGATTTTTCAAAGGAGAAAACAAGTATGGGACTGTGTTTTATCAAATGGAGAATAGGAACAACATGACAATGACCATAGTGAAACAAATGGCCATCACAGTGGTAATAGAATGATGATGACAGCAGCGGTGATATTATGGTGATGGAGGATAAAGACCAGTCAACATAAGACTATGTAAAAACATGAAAGGACATGACAGCAGTGGTAAGATGATAAAATAAGGGCGTGAGGATGATGTACACAATGTGCCAGGGCATGAGCATATCTACCATTCACAAAGGTTTTCAAACTCTTCACAAGACTGTCCATATATATTCAAAACCCTTAAGGAATAAATATGCATATAAATGTAGGGTTTATACATTTCTCTTCAACCAAGGCTTGTTTCCCAACATCAATAACACCACAATCATGCTAAAAATCTACTGAGCAACCTTTAGAAACCTACTTGCAAGTCGATGGAGCCGATTTGATACGAAACTGGGCGCAAGACAAAAAAAAATTTAGCTCTGTCTCCGTATGGGTAGCGCACCTACCCAACGAGTAGCGCACCTTATATGGGTAGCGGTGTTAATTAACACCGGCTGTTGGTGTTATGTGGAAGCAAGACCTATTATTGCATGTGGCACTCGTATATGAGTAGTTCACTTCCAATTCTCTCAGGAGTAGCGGTAACATAAAGGCATTTTGCAGAAGCTTTTATACCTCTTCCAAAGGTCCAAATTAGGCGTGCATAGCCTGCTAAAAGATTCAAGTATCATTTCCAACCTTATGGAATTTTGTTATTTGAGTTCATTTACCCCGTCTTCAAAATCAAATCTCCCAACACTACTCAGGGGACTGACTCTCCAGGCACGTATTCTGATATTTTAAGAAACCATGATACCTGTGTAAAACGTGAGGGAGGTTTTTCTTCCTTGTCATGTTTTGGAAAAAAACCTCTCTCATTTTTTCAAATTTCATCTTTGATTGCTCTGAAACATCTTTTGAGGGAAACCGATCCCGATGTGTGGAACAAGGGATTTTGTCGAAATGAAGCGAAATGAAGGGGATAAGGGGCTTGTAAATTCTAGGGGAAATTTTTTGAAGTAGGGAGGGATGTTAGGAAGTAGGGGAAAGTGGAATCTCAAATATTGAGTGAGGGGAAGGGGTCCAAAAGGGCAAAACACAGGCCTAGCCTAGAAAATTGCCAAGTTGTGGCAAGAAACTAGGGTTTGTGCAAAAATGAGGAATTTGGGGGATCTCAATGATGGGAAGTGTTTAATAAGGTACATTAATGATAGGGGAAGGTGTGTGAACATCAGGATACAAGTTTTTTCGATGATTTGACCATCCAAGAGAAATTACCTCCAAAACCCTAGGAGAGGGAAATGGACCTTACCTAGGCACAACTGAAGCATGAACAAGCTGTAAAATGACCCAGTGGAACTTGACATGATGATGACAGCCCTCTGAATGATGGTACACTCAGTTGAATGGTGACATGGACCGACATTTGGACAACTTTGGAAGGAGTGAAAGCAAACCATAGACCTAATGCCTACTGACCAAATTTTGCTTGAAGACTCTTTGAAATGACAAAATTTGACCTTGACACCTTAAAATCACTTTGTAAGAGCATTTTTGATCACTGAAGGAAAGCTGCAAAGGATGACTCTAACATTGGCTCCAATGGGGATGGTAGCTCCTTGGAGGTGCCAAGAACGACAGATCGTTGGGAGAGCAGACCAGTGCCTTATCCATTGGGCAATGGAATAAAAAACTCAAACTGAAATGCATGACTGAAAACTGATGACTTGACGACACAAATTGACTCTCACTCAACTAAAAACTGACTTAGTACTTAAACACAACCAACAAACTGGAAATATGCTCAAAGTAGAGCTTATTCAATACAACCTACTCTAGTTGTGCTTTACACCACCCGATCAAGTGTAATGGAACAGCCAATGCAACCATGTAAGCATGCTGGCTGCTGTTTGATTTCTTCCCAAATGCTTGCTTATGAAAAATGAGAAATAACTACTGAAAGGCAACTCCCATGGAAACTTTGAACCAAGTGGACTGCTGATAAACTTGCAAAGCACAAATTGACTAGATGACTGCAAGAATATTGCGAATGGATCTTCATAAACATAGCTTTGGTCCAGATAATCTCCATACCTTGATCTTAAACTTTCCCTCACATCTGTGGTGCTTTTCTTTGGTGATTGCAGCAAGCTGTCAAAAGGATCCTGAAATTCATGAAAAACCAAACTCTGTTGCTGATTTCAGATAGGACAAAAGTCTCCTTCATCAATATTCTCATATGAATGGAAATTTGTTGAACAACACAATGAAATTGACTTTTGAACAAGATTACTATCAACATTCTTTTCGGGCACATGGTTAGCTAATGGAGCAGAATTTTTATAACAAACATCATCCAACACATGAGCAATAGGATCATCAAAAACTTGAGAAGACTGCTGCACTGTATCCCTTGAAACTGTATGACATCCTACTGGCTGTTCATATTTTCCTTGAGATATATTACGAAGATTCTGCCTTATAAACTGAAATGCTTCGAAACAAAAGGGTATAGAATTTTCCTGCATCATCAAATAATGTATTTCATCTTCCACACCTTCATCTGTAATCTGATCTTCAATTTCATTTGATGGCTGTAAATCTGATGCTACAGGCTGCTCAAGAATCTCATTATCTGTCTCATCCTCAATATTAACATTGAGAGATTGCTGATTTCTTATAGGCTGCTCATTTGAAGATTTACTATGCAATTTTTCTCACAAAAACTGAAATGATTCAAAACAAAATGGTACAGAATCACCTTGTATCATTTGATCACATGTACCAGCTTCCATGTCCTCATCTGCAACTTGAAAATCAATGGCTTTCGGGGGTTGCAAATCTGAATATGAGAAGTCTTGAACAAAATTTTCATTTCTCTCAAGATGATTCAAATCAAGACTTGTTGACATTTGATTTCTGATTGCATGGTAATTGTCTCTGATGAACTGAAATGAATCAAAACAAAAAGGCAAAGATCCTTCACTTACTTCAAAATTTGTTGCACTTTCCTCATCATTGTCATAGCTGATATGCATCAGTTGATCACTGTACTCAAGCTGCTGAAAGTGAACTTCCTCCTCGCACAAACCAGCTGCTGATTCATTTGCAAGATTAGCTTCTGTTTGGAGAACATAATCATCATCATACTGATCAAACTGAGGCAATTCATTGGTATAAAACACATCATCAAACATACACATCATATCAACAGCTCTCTCTTCTTCACAATGATCTATAAAACAATCACTATGACAACTGGGATCAGAAACAAAATGTTTTGGATCAGCAACTTGTTCTTGAATGTCATTTTCATTTTTTGAGTCATTTTCCAGACCATCTCTTCTACTTGCTAATAAAAAGATCGTTTTTAACTTCTAAGGTGCTTCAAGCCCGCCAAACATTATTCTTCTTCTTCCTTCAACCTGCCCCTTGATCACAAATGAGCCTCTACATTACTGCAGTGTTTCGCATCTCGTGAAGTGTTGCATTATTATTTTCTGTACTGCTGAATTCTCTGTCCATCAAAGCACCTGGGTAGGCAGAGAAGATCTAGAGATATTCAGGTCCAACTGGCATCGAATAATAAACTTGGTTAAATCTAGCAGAAAATTGTTGTACTGTCTCTCCTGGAAATCTTTTCAGCTGGGCATACTCGTCTAAAATCAAGAAAGGGTTATGTCCAATCATCCACCTGTCAAGGAAAACTTTGACAAATTGCTGGAAATCTGTGATGCTCGCATCAGGCACGGCTTTAAACCAACTCTTCACTTGGCCTTGCAAAGAAAGAGCAAAAAGCCTAATACTAACATCCTCTTCATCAACTTCAAAAAGATCTAGAAAAGTCTCAACATTCTGCACATGTTTCTCAGCGTTGACATTGTTACATTCACCGTCAAATCTTGGTAGATATAGGTCATAATTTGTAGGGAAAGCATGAAGAACAGAAGGTAAAACAAGAGGTTTATACCGATCTGGAATTTTACAAGGTGTAGGGGTATGTACAAGAGCTGCGGGATCAGTTTTGTTTTCTTTAGGCTCATCACTCTGAAGAGAGTCATCATAATATGTGGGAAAAGTAAGGAGACCAGGATCAAAGGGAAACTCAACATTTACACTTTTTGAATGGGTCGAGTGAAGATTTTGATCACCTTTCTCATACAACAAATTCTGAAAAACTTTCAAGACAACTTCAAGACCAGCGAAGAAGTAATTTACAAGAAAGCGGATTAGATCCTGAATACCATTCCACTTTAGATACCTGAACTTTGTGTAAGATCCTTCCATTTTCTCAGAGAAAGAGTCAGTCCTCCAGTGGAGTCTCTACTTTGAATTGGGGTCACCAGGTGAATGATTTCAGCCTTCTTATGTCTGATCGTTGTCCACCATCAACCATCAGATCTGAACTCGATACATGTACTGGGGCAATTTATAAGTTAAGTGTTACGATTACAAGCTAGACCGGAGATCGACTGAAGCAGCGTTTATCTACTATGCACTCGCAGAGCAAGAGTAGTTCGAAGGCTACCTGGCGTGACTTCAGACTCCGTCTATAGCTATAAATCAAATAACACTAACAATCAAACCAGTTCTTCCCCAGTATGGTCACCACTATGTTAGCGCTCAAATCTACCTTAGGCTGAAATAAGGTAAAACTCAAGGCTACATCAAACCACGCTCAGCCTCGTAGCTAGCCCTACGAGGACAAGAGAGGGCTCTCTCCGGGTCT
The DNA here is from genome assembly GCA_034641835.2 of Pinus albicaulis. NCBI lineage: Eukaryota > Viridiplantae > Streptophyta > Pinopsida > Pinales > Pinaceae > Pinus > Pinus albicaulis. The sequence continues at coordinate 193,335,029 of CM076573.1, forward strand.
ATCTCGGCAAAAGGTTTTCAAAGGGGCTGAGATGACTTATAATGAATACTGATTTTAGGCTAGTAAAGAGATAGGAAAGTTTGATTTTGATTTTTGGGTTTTTGTTGAAAAAATGGGAAAAACAATTTTGGGTCCGGGGATAAGGCCAGATCTTTGCAGAATTCGAGTTGGGGCGAGGTAGGCAGTAGTCTTGATGCTTTTGATCGAGTATATGGATATATCAGAATGACAAGGAGCTGAAGAGGGAAAAGAAGAACTTGGATCCTCTCCAAACAGGCGAAAACATGTAAAACTAAACGAATTCAAAGGCAGAGCACTGTAAACAATGGATTCAACCTCATCTACTCATTCATTTAGTTTCAGAAGCATAAGAAGAGATGGCATACATTAAAAATGAAATAAATTACAATAAAATGAGAGAAAACACCATCAAGAACTGAAAGCCACAAGAATCCCAACAGGTGCTGCAAAACCTCTGATCTTTCCTTAGCTAAAATATGAAAAATATGTACAATAGTGTGCCAAAAGTTTCCCAAGAGTCCAACCTCTCCAACCTCTGAAAATGATTGAGAAATTACATCATATAGATCATCCTAACCCCTTCCCACACCTCTAGGAGTCGAATTCCTCCTTCAGGGGTCAGTTTCAACCAAATTCTAATCAAGGAACTAAAATCTAGGCAGCTAACAACTTGCCTCTAAAAGAGTGGAAACTAATTCATTTACATGATTTTCACTTTTTTGAGAGTGAATCTTCTAGAATAGGTAAAAATAAGCCAAAGTTACATGCCAACCATCAATTTACATCATGAAAACCCAAAAATTTCATCCACAAGCAAAACTGGTCCCAACTGGCCGAAATTCTGAGCTGGAAGTTGAAAATTTGACCAAAAATCTATATGGGTAGCGCCCCTGATCTGTATGGGTAGCACACCTTTCAACCTGATTTTGAAGTACTTCCTGGCATAAAAAATGAGCTCATGATAGCTCGTTGGAAAGCCCTAGATGTTGGTTATCCAACCCAAGTGGAATTGCCCAATGTGGAGCTTATTTGACCCTCCAAAACTTCATTCTCCCAAAAGTACTTCCTGCTGGTGCAAAAGGTGGCAGCAAGGTGGTTTTCATGGTGTTTTTGGGCCTTTTGACCATCCAGAACCTGATGAAATTCTTCGGAAATACCTGAGCATTCATAAATTACCATGAAAAACCCAAAAATACAAAGATTTCCTTCAGCAAGTGTCCCAAACAAAAGTGAGCATGTCGAGGTGCTACCCATATAACTGAAAAATCTGTTTTTGGACCAAAATATTTCAAAATGACAAAAATTTCTCCGAATTTGCTCAAATTCGGAGAGGAGACCCTCCATCATGTATCATGCCCAGCCAATGAAGCGTCAGCCAAAATCCGGAGTGGATCAGGCCTTTTCCGCCGTTTTAGTGCTTCGCTCAACCTCCTCTTCAGAATCTTCATTCTTGCTTTGCAGACGTGCATGCGGGCCCAATAATGACCTTTCATGTGATGAAGCATGTCTTTGTCTCGATTGGCCTTCGCCAACAATTTCTCCAGATGAATGTTAACATGCGTGAGACAAGAATCTCGATCGGCCGGTGTCATATCACCAGGCCTCTTCCGGGCCAACTGTCGATCCTCACGGATTCGCCGCAGCTCATAAAGTGTGTGCTCATCTTCTAGCTGTTTGTTACACTACTCCAGGTAGTCTATCATCCACTGAGCCTTCTGCAATTTATCTTTCAGCGTGTCATTCTCGGCCTTTTGCTCCTGGATTATCTCTTTCAGTTTCGAGCTAGGAGAGCTCGCATCAACATCAATGATCGTGAAATCCGTGTCTCGGCCTCCTAATGGGCCCTCATCATGCATGGGCCTCTTGCCCCTGTCCTGGATCTGTACCTGTGCTGAAGAAGAAGGCGAGACCCCTTCCACCCTTGGTGGAGATAATACTTGCTCTGCTGATGTAGTCAACGAGACCCCTTCCACCCTAGGTGGAGATAGTACTCGTCGTGTTGCTGCAAATAAGGCCCTGTGGCCTCACTGGTATGTCACATACAATGGAGCAGTGATATGCTCGATCTCAGGGATGTCAGGCTGGTGTGAAGGCTCTCCCTCATCATGAACTATCTTGGGAGGCGGCTGTGGAGCTATGAATAAGTCACGAGAGATGAAATCCTCCCAAGTGATGCCCTGCTGTGTCAACTGATGTACCACTACGATCTTGATCAGAGCGTAATGATATATACTCCTATGCTGCTGTGGAATCACTGTCAGACTCTTGCTCATAAACTGAATCTGTCTCTAACATGGCTCTGAAAAGAAGTTGTCTGCAATATGTGTGTTGATATAGGTGTAGTGAAGTAAAAGGCTTCAATGCATTCTCAAAACCCAAATATATTGCATATGTACCAAAACACCATATGCAAACAAGTGACAGTGGTAATAGCTCTGTTTTAATGGCATAGAAACAATCTTTGTTTTTGGATTACAAGTGAATTTGACAAATGAGTAGACAGTGAAAATGTAGTGTACAGTCCTTTGTAATGCTGGCCAAGGATTTGTCAATGGACTGTGTTTGTCAATAGGAAACAGTGACAATGAAACAATAGCAATGACAACATATGATGAATGGAAAAAAACTATGTGAAAACATGAGAAAAACTATGTGAAAACATGAGACTATATGGACAAGTCAACATGAGGCTATGTGAAAACATGGAAGGATGTGATAGCAGTGATAGAATGGAAAAAAGGTGTGAGGATGGTGTACACAATGTGCCAGGGCATGAGCATATCTACCATTCACAAAAGTTTTCAAACCCTTCACAAGACTGTCCATATATATTCAAAACCCTTAACGAATAAATCTGCATATAAATGTAGGGTTTATACATTTCCCTTCAACCAAGGCTTGTTTCCCAACATCAATAACACCACAATCATGCTAAAAATCTACTGAGCAACCTTTAGAAACCTACTTGCAAGTCGATGGAGCCGATTTGATACGAAACTGGGCGCAAGACAAATTTTTTTTTAGCTCTGTCTCTCTATGGGTAGCGCACCCACCCAACGGGTAGCGCGCCTTATATGGGTAGCGCCCATGTTAATTAACACTAGCTGTTGGTGTTATGTGGGTAGCACACCTTATACGGGTAGCGCGCACCCTGTATGAGTAGCGCGCACTTCCACCTCCTCTGTGAGTAGCGTGCAACATAGTGAATTTTACAGGAAGCTTTTGGAGGCTTTATCGGTGTCCAAATTATGCGTGTGATAGCTCGTTGGAAGGCTAATTGAGTCTAATTTCCAACCCAAGTGGAATTTTTCAATTTGGAGTTCATTTACCCTGTTGAAAATCAAATCTACCAACACTACTTCCAGCAGGTGCATCAATTCTCCTGAGGCAGCGGTATTATTGACATTTCTCTAAAACCATGATACCTGTGTAAAAAGTGAGGGAGGTTTCTCTTCCTTGGCATGTTTTGGACAAAAACCTCTCTCCGTTTTTAAAAATTCATCTTTGATTGCTCTGAAACATCTTTTGAGTGAAACCGATCCTGATGTGTGGAACAAGGGATTTTGTCGAAATGAAGCGAAATGAAGGGGATAAGGGGCTTCTAAATTCTTGAAGAAATTTTTGAAAGTAGGGAGGGATGTTAGGAAACAGGGGAAAGTGGAATCTCATAGATTGAGTGAAGGGAAGGGGTCCAAAAGGGAAAAACACAGGCCTAGCCTAGAAAATTTCCAAGTTGTGGCAAGAAACGAGGGTTTGTGAAAAAATGAGGAATTTGGGGGATATCAGTGATGGGAAGTGTTTAATAAGGTGAATTAAGGATAGGGGAAGGTGTTTGAACATCAGGATACAAGTTTTTTCGATGATTTGACCATCCAAGAGAAATTACCTCCAAAACCCTAGGAGAGGGAAATGGACCTTACCTAGGCACAACTGAAGCATGAACAAGCTGTAAAATGACCCAATGGAACTTGACATGATGATGACAGCCCTCTGAATAATGGTACACTCAGCTGAATGGTGACATGGACCGACATTTGGACAAATTTGGAAGGAGTGAAAGAAAACCATAGACCTAATGCCTACTGACCAAATTTTGCTTGAAGACTCTTTGAAATGACAAAATTTGACCTTGACACCTTAAAATCACTTTGTAAGAGCATGTTTGATCACTGAAGGAAAGCTGCAAAGGCTGACTCTAACAGCACCAAAAGATAAAGTTTCAACTCTGATGATATAAATGCATGCACATCTTAAACTTTGTAAACCATGTCTCTTTTCAAAGGCATAACCTGCAAAAATGTTTCTTATCAATGTTCAACACTAGACTAAATTTCGACACCTTTATCAAAAACAAAGTTGAGGACCAGATTGATTGTCCCACACCATATTGTATTTGACTAGATGTACAAAGGGTTGGGAAAATTTAAGATGTGTAGAAATATCGCCAAAAAAAGAGGCAAAGTATTGATCTAGAAATTTCAATCTATATAAGTCTTTGCTTTTACTTATCGACTACTTGTATAAGTATTTTCTTTTACTTATGTGTCTATATTACCTCTAGTACCCAAATGTGCAACAATATTGGTTGTTTTCTTCAAAGCTCCATAAACCATTAAGGTTCTTACATAAAAATATATGTTGTTGATAGCTACAGTTCATACAATGTATGCTACACTCCCCCGTTGCAATTCCTACACTCTATGTTGTCTGCCTAGCAACAATTAGGTTGCTTTTGATTTCTCCCCAACTAACTTGCTAAAAGATGTCAAATTGGATGTAGAGGTGTTTATGACTTAACACATTTTATGTAACTCAATGGATTTTTTTAGTGTGTCCTTTCTGAAAGTATATCCTTTAAAAAACATTTCCATAACCACATTTAATGTCTAGCTAGAAAATGGAATATAATTGCTAATCTACAAGTAAATGGCCATGTTAGACACTTCTGAAGGAATTAAAACTATTTAATATTAACATTGTAACGAATAACTTTATACTTAGGAACATTATTTTGGCTAATAACGTGAGATAATGAATTTTCACAATAAGGATTGACATTCTAATTTTTTTTATTTAATACAGTTGTTACCTTGACCTTTGAAGCTACTTCTATTTTATATAATAGAAGGAATCAATTGAATTCTAGGGTAGGTTTTTCCATCTATGAAAATGGATATTTAGAAACTGAGTTATCTACTACAATATCATAATTAAATCTCTTCCTTCTACAAAATAGTGAAAAAATCAAGTTAACTATGATATGGAACCTATTTTATAGATTTTCCCCTATGTCTCATTGCAAGATTTGATTCGAGGGCCAAATATTAGAGAGGTGCAGTCCTTCAGTGTTTAGTAAAATGGCCTTTGAAGTCATTAAAAGATCCAATATTGATATTTGATGCAATTAATAAAAATATAATTAATGGACTTTGTCTATCAATGGCACACATCTACATAAACCCTCAAAAACAAAATTAAAGGATCACAGACATGTAAACACATATAAAGAACCAGAAAAGGGTGATAAAATTAATTTGATATGAGAATTATTATGGCAGGGAAAGTTGGTCTAAGCGGAACACTCTAAGCAATTTTACAAGAATAGACTCTTATCATACCCTTCGTTCTCGAGTATGTTGTCCTCATGCATACAAATTTAAAAAGGAGAGAAGAAATTAAATAAATGAAAAATAATCCTTGTGTGTTTCCCTCTTCTTGAAGTTTCATCATTTCATTCTTCCAATGAGTAATTTCCTCGTTTAATCCTTCCCAATACACTATACACACTCTCTTATCTATGATTTTGGCTTGATGTTCAAAAATGAAAAAACACCAAATCCCCCTTTAGTTATTTTGTATGCAATATAAAATATTATTCCCAAATAAAGAAAAACTAACATCAAAATTATATTTTCCATATGAATGTGATCCTCCATAACCTTGTCTTGAATTCTACCTCTCTATCACAATCAAGAGTAAATTATACAACATCCCAATCCACATGTAGCCAAAAATACACACAAGAATTTATCATTTGCTTCTTATTATTTCCAAACAGTGAAAGACTAAGAAAAACATATTGAAATTTAAAAGGATAAAATTTCCTTGATGCATAGGGCTCCTTTAAAGTCACAAAAGCAACTTCTTACCACAGGTTATCCCTATTACCATAAAAAAAAGGAAACAATAATATAAGGGTTTTTTTACCATTTTTACAAACCCTAACTATGGATTTCAATCCAAAATCCTTTAAGATTTGCATAATGTTATGTAAATCAATGATCTCTAACTCTAACACCAGAATTGAACATTGTAAGGGTTGCTAATTGGTTTGATATTTCTGGTCTCCCTATTACAAATCCTAACACTAGTGCATATGGTCAATTTTTTGACATTTTAGTTCCGAAAGTTTTCATGTATTGTCGGAAAGTTCCCCAATTGTTCTCATTTTTTTAATCCCGCCAACAAGCATTGCTATAGCGATGTTTAGGGAGTATTTTTGGAATAGTGACATTAAGGCGTATCGTCGAAATAGCGGCGTTTGTGAACCAAGTGTCAAAATAGAGACGTTTATGAAACAAGCGTCGAAATAGTGACATTTATGAACCAAGTGTCAGAAACTGTCTGAATAACAATGTTGGGGAAACCGTTGGAATAGCGACGTTTATGAACCAGACGTCGGAATAGCCACGTTTGTGAACCAAACGTCAAAATAGTGATGTTTATATAACGATTTTTTTTATTCGTTTTATGTTTGTCAATATCCCATGAATGAACGAGGTGGATGTTGTTGGATACCGTTTGATCACTAGCACTTATATAATGCTTTGTTTTTTATTCGTTCTCTGTTTTTTTTTTAATAATTTGACAACGTCAAGATTTTTGAAATTATATGTTTCCATTATCTTGATTTTGATAATCTCGATCGATTCAAATATTTTATCAATCAATTCAGATTGTTGTGTAATCACCCGTTCAATAGATATTGTTACTATTTGATTGGGGTGGGTGAATTTTTATTATATTCCTTACAAAAATATGGTTAAGAAAAAAAAACAGAACATCTACCCCTTATTCTATGTCATTGTGAATTTCATGGATTCATATATTGAAATTGTACTTGAGGAAACATCGTCATAGATACCATCTTGGATTCATATATTATATTTTTCTTTGATTCACATATTGAATTTGTATTTGAGGAAACACTCTAGAGCATGTATTCCATTGCAATGAAAGTATCTGTTCCGAGAGCATTGTGCATGTTGGGGATGTGTATCATTGGATTGGGAAGTTGTGGTGTAACTCCGGTTGAGTATGTGGAAAATATAATATCTTGTATATATAATTCAGCATGTAGAGTACTTGATAGCCCGTTTATAGATTATTACAGCTCAAAATGAATCACAAATAGTTTAATAGTTTTAATATTAAAGAAGAAAATCTTTTTAATTTTCACCATTTGAAAGAGATACTTTAAAACAGAGGTCTTGATGGGATGGAGTACATAACATTCAAATATTTGATAAACACTCTTAGATATGGAGGAAATACGTTGAGTATCTATCTATTGAGGTGATGAGGAACGAAGTATTTGAGAAAGGAATAAGAGATATAGACTAAAATATTTCGTATTATTTAATAAAAGATATTAAAATGTATTTATAAGGGTTTTATTTTTTTAATCAATATATTATCATATTTTATTTATAATTAGGATTTTTAAATTGTGATATTTTAGTATTGGAGGGTGTTACAAAGTATTATGGTGTTTATATGCATTGGGTATAACAAGGGGTATTTAATAAAAATACGATTTTCTTTTTCTAAAAGATGCATTAAGAGATTTGTTCAACAAGAGTATTATAAGAAAATATTTATTACTATCAAGTGAAATTAGGGGTATTCACAAATATATCAAAAAATCAAATGCTATGTCATGGGTGCATTGAAGGAAGAGCTAGTGAATATATTACTTAACTTCATAAAATATGGCCAACGAATTTTCTATAGCTCTACATAAGATCTGTTAGGGTCCTATAATAATAGGGTTCATAAAATTTTGAATTGACTTTGATAAGTCTTGAAAATATGTACATACCTTGCTTTTTGGAAGTTGTTTTCCCATATTTTGAAAAAATGAAAAATAATAAAAAATCAAAAAGAGGGTACAAAGTCCTAAAAGAAAGATCAAAGGACTTAGAAAAATATATACCCCAAAATAAAAGAAATAAAACCTGAAAGTGAGCAAGTCAAAATGCCACTATTTTTACTTTTATTGCAAAAAAAATGATTATGTGCAGAGTGTAAATAAATGTCATAATCCATGATCAGTTAAACAGTTTAATCTTAACTTTTCATGTTTTCAATTTCATGTTCTAGATAGTGAATAAAGATTTGTCAAACTGTTTAAACTTGACAAATTAGTAGATAGGTAGACAATAATGAGGAGCTCAATAGTTTAATATGAGCCCTCGGATGAAATAAGGTATATTTAGATTAGTTTTATAAAGAAAATGTTTTAAGGTTGCAAGCCTAAATGCACCTGCAAAATGAAGAAAAAATGTTAGAAATACAAGATTGGGTAGGTAGAAAGCAGTGGAGAAATCATGTAAATAATACATCATCAGGAAAAATCACTAATTTCCCCTCCCCCATGAGTGTTCAGTATTCTAAGCTATCAGTCAAATAGGCTCAGAGCATTTCTTTGACTTTTTTTGGGACCGGACCTAAGGCTCTATGACTGGTTAGCTCAAAATATTGAGTTCTTATGTTATAATCCTCATTTATCATCATTTATCGTTCATTCATGTACTAAAGCCCCTTTTTCCTAAGTAAAAACACACTCTTACTTAGTAAAATTGTAATCCCCATATAATTAACTCTATCCCTTCATAAGCATTCGTAAAAACTCACAAATTTACATTTATTCTAAGTATTAGTAAGAGAAATATGAAAATGAGCAATGCTTGATTTTGTACTATACTTAGAGATAATATGTATTTTGTTTTACATTTCACTCCCCTCTCATATTAATTGTTAACATATTTTATTAAATCCCTAAAAAATACCCTTTTCCTATATTATTAATTCCATTTTATCCAATAAACCCCAAAAACCCACTATTATAAACTTTTGACCAAGGTATATTATCCCATGTGCTTAAATAAAATTCCCAAAATAAATAAAAATCCCTTTGGTCTAAAAGATTATCCATATACAAATATCCCACCCTATAGTTATTTAACTATTCAAAAAGGTTAAAAAAACTATATAGTATAATGTATCATTATGCACAGTTGAGAAACAATTTTAAATAAAATGTCGCAGCATGAACCCTGCCCACTTATGTTTTATTAAAAGAATTTAAACAATTTTTTTAATAAAAACATTAATCCCACCACCTTGTATATAAATTAAAACATTATTTCAATGTTTTAAATCATAATTAATCCCCCGACGCTAATGAGACTATGGTTTAAACATGGTCTAAACTATTTATTTCATAAATATTAACCCTTCCACCTATGTAATAGCCCGGTCCCAACTTTTCACCCAGACGCAACTCCCAAACAATCTCCACCGTTCGCTTCGAAACTTTTGATCCAATGGTTGACAAGCAATATCGCGTGAACAAAGTGCATGATTGCTCCAACACAATATCCACGCGAAATAAGTTGTTTTAAGTTGACCCCTCCCCTCCACATGGCTCTATATGGTTGGATCGCGTGGGTTTTCCTTAAAACTGCTTACCACTAAAAACCCACGCGATTACCACTGGTCTTTTCCCTTTCAATAATTCGAAAACCACCTTCCCACCATGATGCGACCTGTAATTAATGTCAAAGGTTAATGAGAATCAAAAGTTTAATTAAACCTTTGTGTATGATTTTTCACCTGTTTGTTGCATTTAAACCATTGTTTTCCCTCCCAACTATGCAAAGCTGCAAAAAAGCCTCTGATAGCCATTTTCACCCATCCTTACACCAAATTCTTGCAAAACTTTGGCCAAGAGACCTGTAAAAGATTGCAAAGGAGCCGCACTTGCTCCATATCAACCACTGAAGACTCAATTTGACTAGAAGATTGTATAAAACCCTGTTAAAACCAATACCTGCGTCAAAACCAAGTATTTTTCTAAGAATTTAACCTGCAACTAAATTCAAAGGACCTTTAAAAGGGAAAAGAAGCAGTAAAGATTAAAGAATTGATTGCCCTAAAGTCCCAAAAACAAGCAAAACCCTGACAAATTTTTTCCAGGAATCCTAGAATCCGTTGCGCACCATTTTCAAAGAAAATTATCATTTTTCAACAATTTTAGGGTCAATTTTAAGCTCTAAAAGCTAGAAATCCTATACAGGTGCCCTATATCCTCTGAAAAACCTTTTTCATCAAATTTTGAGCCCAATTTGCAGTCAAGAGACTCAGAAAACCCCTTTTTTCTGTGTTTGACCAGTTTTAGCCTCAAAACCTCATTTGAGAGACCCAATTGACCATAAAAGCTAGAGAAGCATTCTATCTTGCTGAAATTGCCTAATCCAACCCCTATCATAACAAAATTGCCTTTATAAACAGTTTAAAATTGCAGAAGCCTACAAAAATGACTAAAAAATAGAGTGGAAACAAATCTGAAGGTTCCAAAACTCCTAAAGTTGTTCCTTCCATGACTCCAAATCTCGCCATTGTAGTCAACCCATTGCAACCCCTAGTTGTTGATATTGAGCATATTACTTTAGCAGAAATTGACTACAAAATAGATGATCCTATAGTTGAGTTCAACTTGTTAGATATACACAACTGGTGTTTTGAAAAATCCCTAGATGAACAAGAGGATGTTCACATTTGGGAATCCAATTTGCCCAAATATGTAGTCCCCCTGACTCACCCCTTTCAAGAAATTATTAGACTGTGTCACCAGTACTACATCCCTAAACAAAGAGCTATCGTCAATGCAAACAAAGAGGTCATATTTACCATTACATCAGAGTCTATAAACCAGATGTTGCAGCTTTAACCAGACCCTCAAGCAGTACCATTATCCATTGAAGCCCTCACTAAGTTATATATTAACTTAGACTTTCCTAAAATGTTTATGATATTCTAGACTTTCATGCCTCTGCATGTTGATATTCCAAAATTAAACCCTTCATATTAAACTGCCAAGTTCCCTCAAGGTTCAAGGCATGTTATCTCCATGCTTTCCTTCATACTTGGGTATTTCGCCAATGAACATACTGATGAGTCAATATTGGAATTTTTGTATGCATTTTCTCTAGGACAGTCACCCTCAGTCATAATTGACTATGATGGTTTTATAGCTACTAGCATTCACTATCAATTATCTAATTTGTAGCTAGAAGGGGTATTCAGATATACCTCTTATCTTTTACACTTGTTTCTATTTTTCCAATCAGAGAACTTTCCTATTTCACTTTAGAAATTGGATATAGTAGGAAAACCTCTATCAGTTCTCTTCTGGACATCTATACTCAGAAAGAAAGGGGAAAAATTTAGTTATTCAGAGTTTTCTAAGTTTTTTGTGCATCCATTGACCACCATCTTCACAAAAATAGAGAAGCCCAGAATCAGTGAGGAAATGAAGAGAATTTTGTAGCTATCATAGCAAGGAAAAGTAGGATATTGGTATTTATATAAGGAATTCAATGAAATCAGAGTTTTTGGTTCTAACTTATTGCCCTACAAGTTACATAAGCATCCATATATGAGGATCTTTTCCTTAGAATACATTAGGCAGATCTTGAATTCAAATTCAATTAATTTTATGGTAGCCAAGAGAAAGACCCAGTTTAAAATCAAAAATCAAATTGGGCCTTTCATGTGTAATCAAAGAGAATCAGAAAAAGAAGAAGCAATTCAATTACAAGAATACAAATTAGAACAAAGCTTCCCATGGAATTATTTTCCACAAGGGATCTTAAGTAAACTTAGGGTAAAATGTAAATTGACACCCTTTATCCATGAGTCAAAGCCAGACATTCAGAAATTTTCTAATCAAATTGAGTGGATTGAGAATACTTCAACAGAGGCAGTAAACCAAAGGAATACTAGTCAACCTTTGGAAGTTTCCAAACAGCCAGAGCCATCCACTAAAATAATCAGAGAAGAAGGAGCTTATATTGTAGAGACTGCCACAGAAAAAAAAGGTTAAAATCATTTACAATAAGAGGCCTAAACTAGATACAGAAGCTAAAGGAAAATTAACAATTGATGGTGAGGAAACATAGCCTTTGAATACCAATACTGCACAGACAAAGACCATTGTAGCCATTGTAATCATCTGTGAGCCAAATCAGAATCAGGAACAGTTTAATAATGAATATGCACAGATAATGGAGAGGAAACATAGTATCGAGGCTTCCTCCTCACACTCAACTGAGGAGAATGACTTAGATATTAAGGAAAAATACAAGAAAATCAAATTAAAGAATGAAGAAATCAAAACTAAAATATATTCTCATTTTTTGAAGTAGAACCCAGGAAACCAAAACAGATTCTTCTCAACCATTGATTATTCAACTCAAAAATTGATTATGTCTGTTTTACAACCTACTGTACTAGTGCTAAATGCAGTGGTTGATTATAAAAAGGTTGATATGGATGTAGCCACAGATAAAATCCATGAGTTGGTCAGATTGAATTTCATAGGAAAACATCAGAGATGCTCTATTCCAAAGTGACCACAAAAGCTATGAGTGCTCATAGACTTCAAAATACAATCTATAATATGCATGACCAAATGAAAATAGATAAAGCTTCACTATATGTAAAAGATCTAAGGATAAAGGCCCTAGAAGAGTTAGTATTGCAGGTAGGATATGACCCTACAAACATAAAAGCAGCAGAAGCATTAGTAAAAAAGAAAAATGAGGACATTGCTGCCTTGAGGAAACAACTCAAGCTTCCTCAAGGAGAGCATCCTCAAACAAAGGAATTTTTATAGGATCAAAAAGAGAAAGATGAAATGATGAGCTTGACACTTCAACTAATAGCTCAAATCAAAGAAATGGAAGTACAAATGGACCAAGTTGTCCAAGAAAAGGAAACAGTTAAGGAACCAGTCATTCCCACTATTATCCCAATCATCACAGTAGTAGTACCATCTATTTAGTAGAGAAATTGGCACCTAAAGAGCCACTGGCCACTGCAGTGCCAGTAACATCTTCAACGACCTTAGTAAATGAATCTTCTACAACAGTGTTGCCACCTATAGATAAGAGCAGTCAACTAATAAAAGAAATGGAGGAAATTTCCTTGAAGACCAATGAAATCAATAGATTGACTAATACAATTGAAAATCTAGAGAAAAAAAGCAAAGCAGCTCAGATATATGCTAAAATACATGAGCATAATGCTCACAGATTGAGTGAAGAGGCAAAAAAGCTCCAAAAAGAGTTAACTCTCAAGGACCAAATATCATATATTAAAAATTACCTATGTAAAAATTTAATTGAAGCCATTCATGATGTATAGCCATCAATTTAGGTGATTTTTGAGAAGAGAGAGTTGTTATTGACAGCTCAGGCAAAGATCCAAAAGACACAAGAAGCATTGGCAGATAAACTAGAATAGGTTGTTAGGTTAATAAATTTCCTAAACAACAAGAACAGAAAAGAACTTGAAGAGTTAAAGATCAATGACATGACAACTACAATCCTAGAAATTAAGAAAGTACCTACCAAAAGAAATCTAATGAGGCAGCTTGAAGAGAAATGTGAAGGAATGAACATTGTTGTCACCATATTTATGGTTAAATTCACTAACTTAAGGAAAAAGGGACTTCCAGATATTATGGTGATTAATGAGAAGTTAATGCCTCAAAATGGTTATGACAAAAATATCAGAGAACATGCCAAAGAGTAGGTGAACAAGCCAACATGCCAAGGTATTCCGACAGGGAAAATATTGCTAAAACGTTTTGAAGATCTATTTTACTTGCAGTATGAAATCAAACATTTGTTTGTCATCAAACCCACATTTTCTAGGTACAATAAGGCTGATGAGAATTTTAGGAAACTCAAGAATATTAGAATTCCTAAAAATGAGGAGTGGCGAGCATTGACTGATTTGCTATAAAAAATCAAAGGCAAACAAATGAAGAAGAAAAATTTTGTTTGCTAATTTTTATAGTCAAAATAGATTTTTACAACAAGAATGCATTTTACTGAAGGTAAAGAGTATATGAAGTGAAAGTGTATCAGTGAGAAAGAGTATCAGCATGAAAGAGTATCAGTGAAGGCAAATAAGATTTTGAAAATATCTAAAAGGCTAACAGAGAGGAAACATAAGAGCCAGTTGCTTCTTGTTTCGAGAAATAACTCCCTAGAGGTCATTGGGTCAAAAACCTCCACAGATCAGGGCATGCTATTCAAGAAGGACTCACACAACCACACTTATATGCTAAAAACTAGATATTATAGATTGTAGAACTCACCCGTAGATCCTACGTTTGATGTAGATCCCGCGGGGTCCAAACCCCCAGCAACCCTTCTTCCTCTTCAACCTGGAAATCAAGAAGAGACACGCACGGAATTCTAGTTGTACAACATATATCTTTCTTAAATGTCAGTGTAATCCATGTGAAACATCATATAAACAATAAAAAATGCTTAATTAACAATCTTTTCACGTATGCAAGCAGATATTAACACGTGAATTCGGGAACAAGATGGTTCTTCTTCATTACGAACAGCATGTACAATAATAGAAAGGTGGAGAGATCACCTGAATCCTTCCACGATCTTCGAATAGACAGTCATCCGGATCCGTCCCACCCTTGCCTCACTAGGATTCCTCCAAGACTTGTGCACACGAGATGACATATAAGCTGATGAACATCTCTAGGAAACAAGGGTTTCCTGTAAAAATCTGGGAAGTGCAGGAGGCACGAGAAATCAGACTTGAATTTGGGCTCCAGCAGAGTATAATGTCTATAATATTCTCCCCCTCCCTTAGGCCATGCACATGAGGGGCTTTTATACTCCCTCAAAGTAGTTTCGATATGTTAGAAACAGTTGGCCATGGGCTGGGGGGGTTGAATTACAGGAATAACCATCAACCTAGCCTCGAAAATAGGGACTTTTATATATTTTTTAATGATTTTAATGGCATACGCGGAAAAGTATCTCTGGACTCGCGTATACATGCGAAAAAGTCTGGGCATACCCGCGTATGGGATTTTAAACACTATTTTTATGAACTTTTATTCAAGTCTCTGGGAATGGGTGCCCAAGGCCAAAGAGACAATCATTGATCACATGAGGGTGAAAAATGATGCTATAACAGATGCCCCCTAATATATGAGGCCAGAAGGGGTACATGATGGCCGAAATGTATTATGTTCATAGAAAGAACTTCGCGAGGACAAGAGAGGACTTCACCAGATTTCAGCCTGCCAAAAACCAATGAAAGAAAATAGAGATTCAACTCATGTCTGAGGCAGGCATACCCATGCTCAGTAAAAAATATATCCATATAGAAAGTATAGAATAGATCTAGAATGTATACAAGTATAGCTGAACTGAAAGTACATAATGAATCAACTGAGCACGGCCTGGAAGTACAAGTCGGAATCAATGTCCAAGTATCACATATATCAAACTGATCAATAATACTGAAAATGGATGTCTGATCACAAAAGTAACTGAATCTCCAGGTACCAAATCATGAGGGGTGGAACACATGGTACAATCACGCAACTCGGGAGCCAACATATAGGATGCTGCTGTACTGACACTGCAACATATAAGGGTGGATGGCATCACTGGTAGAAATTGAATGGACTGTCAAAAGTGAACCAAAAGATGCAGATGCAACCCGAGGTCTTCACCAATATTGATGGCACAATTCTACACAATGGGAATAAATGAGCTGAAGTTGACCATGTCAGAAATCGTTTGATTACCAGTCAATAATGTATATCGTTAACAAACGCGAGACAAACCACTGATAATGAAAATGAGTTTCAAGGTGCCCCAGTACAATCTAACAAGTGCGAATGAATGAGTTGAAGTCGAACACTTGGAAGAATCTACCAATCAGGAGGCAATGATGAATCCCTACTATCAATAGCGAAGAGTCTGCCACTAATGACTGCAAACCCTAAGGTACTGACAAAAGACTCTAGACCTTATTCCCATAGCAATGAATCAGAGTCGATGGGAAAATATCTACTGGAAGGAAGGAATTAAGGCATCCCACATTAGTCCAGTGCGAGTGTAACCCGCAGGCCAAGATTTGGAAGGGATCGGACAAAGCAGAGTGACGGAACCAAACCGAAGTACGTTTCCGACATGCACAAGATGAAGCTAGCACATGGAAGAAACCCTCTGAACCAACCAATAATGAAAGCTGACACAGAGGCAAGATATCCACCGATAGGGTCAAATGGAAATCAAGGTACTGCACGAATCCCAAGTGTGGTAATGTATGCTGACGTCAAACACAGGGGAAACCACTCAGTCAAAGACCCATAATGATGATCAAATGCTGAGCACAAGGTCACCTATCAATGATGGAAATAGGGCCATGGTGTGGCTCTAGGTTTACTCTCAGAGCAATATGTCGTAGTCGATGAGAGACAAACCTTCCAGCAAGAAGTCAATGGAGACCTTCTCAAACTAGCATGAGCAGAAGACCAAAACATCTGATGTGATAGAACAAGATACTGACAAGACTGGGAAGGCCAACTGAATCATGAGTCAAGAGACACCGTAGAATGGCTAACTCTGGTTGAACTTCCCTTGAACAAAATCACAACTCGTGATGACCATGGCAGTAAAAAATGACACTGTATAAGTCTATTATGCAGGAGGCAAAAACAAACTCTCCATATGATTGCAAGAGATAACCAATCGAGGGGAGACCTGAACAGTGAAACAAGGCAAAATCTGAACCTAGGTCAAAACTAAAACCATCCCAAATGAAGGAAATATATAAGTGTATGTTCTTTGTTCAAGGGCGACAAACTGATACTGTACTGCCATCAAATTACGAAGAAACATCCCATTCCCACTCTTTTTGCTATATTTGATTTTTTGTCTTTTTCATATAATATTCCTGAAAAGGAATAAAATAATGCTATGGTATAATGGATAGAACAAGTATCAAGAAACGGATGCACTAGTTCCTGGGATAGGAACGATCCTATGCTCAATGCAAGGTGGCGAAAACTGGTAAGCGATACTCAAAGGAATGTTCCATCCATGGGAAAAAAGGGTATCAAGTCGTGATAGCTAAGTGCATGCAATGGTTAACTTGTACAGACAGTCAAGGTCAAAATATGGCTTAAACATCAAGTCCAAATGAAGCCGGCTAAAGGCCAAGATAAACAAGTAGCCAATATGCAATGCAGTCATACAACTCAACAACACCAGGGAGCCTCTAGGGTAATAGCCAGAAAAAGTGATAGTGAAGAAGAAGAAGAATGAAGCTTCAACACATAAGTCATGGCGGGACTAAAGAGGACTCCTGAGCCTACATAAAACGCAGCATGGGCAACAAGTGCTAGCGAGGAACTAACTAGGAACCCCATGTAAAGGAAGGCTCTACCACCAGGTCATGATTAAAAATTGGCGAGTGAAATGGGTGAAATACTCATGACCTGATGGGATCGACCCTATCGCAAGTGATCAGAATGGAGGCTAGTATGAAAAATGCAACGGAAAGTGGATTTCATAACCTATATGCCAGTGAAGATCATATACCTGCCATGACAGGTCAGTAGTCATGGATCAAAAACCGGAAAAATCTCAACTTCATCAAAATGTACCTGAAAATATACCAATCTAGGCACTTACAAGCATCCGAGTTATGCAGCTTAAGATAGATTGAAAAAATAATCATAACAAATGTTTGCAAAAATTTTCAAATTCTTGGCATAAATACACATGTTACCTCATATTTGGTTCATTGTTACTTGTTGATTTGGGAAAAAAAGCTCTAGAGAAAAACTCTCTTTCATCAAAACAGGAGCAATCAATGATCAAACTTCGCTAAATCAGTTAGGTAAGCTCTTAATCCATCATTATTATCAATTTTGTCCATTAATAGAGTCAAAATTCGGAAATTTCACCGTAGAAATATTTTTTTTAATTTAGGGCTCTGCGCATACGCGGGTTCGTATGGACCAAGCCACGTATATATGCGACTGTGTACAGGGTAAGTTGCGTATGCGCAACCCGAAATGTAAAAAAGCATTCTAATGGACAAATGAATGAATTTTTTCAGGATGACTATCACCTGGAGGGAACATGAGCATAGTGCAATCGAAAATGAAGTAATGCAAGATCAATTATCGCTCAATATCCTCTGAAATTGTGGATTGCTCAAATTTTTCAAAATGCCAAATATGAAGAGTAATGTCCGGTTACTTGAAACGCTAGTAAATTATTGGGAACGAGAGGAATATTGCTTCATGATAGATCAAATGCCCATACACATAGAGGTGGAAGACATCTACTTCATTACTGGACTTTTGCGGAGGGGAGACCTAGTAGATTTTCGCAGCAAGCCTTTGGGAGGGCTTACTGTGGATGACTATGTCCACGTCTATTATGTAGAGGGGTCCAAGAAAGTAGGGACTCAGATTGCTAGAAAATATTTGAGAGATCTACACATGAATATTCTCGTATTCACCATTGGCAGGGTAGCAAGATCTGCTTCCTTGCATCAAGCATCCAGGACTCAGATGAGCATAGTTGTGGAATGCCTAGCTCACCTGTATGATTGGTGTATATCTCTATTAATGAACATGAAGCAACAACTGACTTCCATCCGGAAAGCGAAAACAAAACATTTTGGGTATGGAACCATCTTGATGACATTATTCTTTGAGAAGATTCCTGCGCTTTGACCCAAAGTGATCTCTTCCATCAACAACCAAAGAGACCCAAGAATTGCCCGATGGGCAGATCTGATGAAGAGACTGGGGGGAAGTGAAATTCCCCGAACCACCTGGGACAACGAGTTCTTCCAATGGTGGGGAGAACAAGTCATTTCCGTGGAGGACTACCCCTATGTTGGGATGGATTTCCGCGGTGATCCAGACCTTGTCCTTCCACCTGGCGCGGCATGGGGTGCAATCGGTAACATTGAAAATTTTAAATTATATGATTTTTATGATGTTTTCAATAAATGTGAAAAAAATGTGAAAACAAAACATTTTTTTGATTGGATTCAAAATGACTTACAATATTGTGATGATCATGATATAGATATTGGACTAGTCCGTCCGGAGGGCTACCCACGGCATAAGCGTCGTAGAGGCAAGGCGGATACTATAGACCCAGACAGGACCCTCCATGTTGTACAGAGGAACTTGGAGGGTTTAACTCACTAAGTGCCTATGGTTGCAGTGGAAGATCTACCTGAGGCCATCCAGAGATGGGTAGTGGGAGTACCATGTGACTGGGTGTGATTATTCTGGCGAGTCGCCACTGCGATCGTGTTCTATAGGAACACGAATTTTGGGTAGGGACCACAGGAGTAGATAGATATGATTACCGGATGACTGTATATTTTTTGATACTAAACATGATCAGGCATAAGCCCTAATTTTGTATGACTTATGGATCCAAATTTTGTATAGTTTTTTGAACACTCTGATGAGATATATATATACAACGATTTATGATGTGATGTGACAAATGTATAAAAAATGCATGATGTTTGTGATAATTAAATTTTAATGTATGGAATGATTAATATGCCAATCAATTGCTTAATTAGCTAATGAGTCTGGCATCCAATTGTTTACTCGAGGAATATGAATGAATGTTAAAAATTGAAATGATCTTTGTAACAAACATACACTCAAAAACAATCGAAGTAAAAATGGATCTCGAACCCGATAAGTATTTTTCAACTGCGACACCACTAGCTGGGAGTCCAAGAAAACTACCGACGAATCAACACCCAAATATATTTCCTTCGAGAGTAGATAAATAACTGCAGTGTACTCTACTATATTATTGGAAGCAGAACCAATGCAGACTCCTCTTGATACTAACAGCTGACCGAATGGATGATGAAGCACCCAAGCCGTGGAAACCAAGTTCCGGGTGTGTCTACTAGCACCATCGACGAAACCATAATGACTCATGACATTTGACACAACCTGCCAAAGCAGATCAAAAACATCACCATCACATCAAAGACCTAAAAACCAGATATGTACAAAACATGACTACTATATACAAAAGCAAAATGCCAGGTTGAAGCCTACGCATAATACCTTTTCAAATAAAGCCCATTTCTGGGCTCCGGCAACTCATTTCCTTCAAAATCAACCAAGGCATATGATCCTTTTTTAAGGTGTTTTTTAACGATGAAGGGGCCATACCACATAGGCTTAAACTTTCCTGCACCCAGGGCATCCTTCTCTTGGGCATAGACCAAAACGAGGTCACCTTCCGAGAAAACCCTAGGTTTGATCGCCTTATCGTACTGAACTTTGACTCGTTTCTTATGCGCCTTATTCATCGTGGCGGCATCTCGACGCTTCTCATCAGGATGTTGCAGATGAAGGAGACAATCTTCGAGACTAGAAGTTTCAGGAAGAAGCTCAACAGCTAACTTGAGAGAAGGAATCTCAAATTCAATGGGAAATATGGATTCCATCCCGTAAACTAGTTGAAACGGAGTAAATCCAGTTGCAATTTTTACTAACGTCCTGTATGCCCAAAGTGCAGGATACAGCATGATATGTCAGTTGGATCGAGCTTTATTAATTGTCCTTTGAATAATGGTCTTCAAGGATTTGTTCACGGCTTCCACCTGCCCATTGGCCTAAGGATAATATGGAGATGAATGCTCCTGCCAGAAACCTAATTTTAGAGCCAACTCAGCCATCATGCTATTCTGAAAAATGACTGGCATGATCAGTGACAATCTCTCTAGGAATACCAAAATGAGAAATATCCTGGTTGAAAAGAAAACGAGCTGCTATCTCACCATCATTCCCAAAAGTAGGCATAGCCTCGACCCACTTCGTAAAGTAGTCTACTGCTACAATAATGTACTTGTGACCTTTAGCCGAGGGCGGGTTACAAGTAGTATAATCAATACCCCACTTTGTAAAGGGACCGACAGTAATGACTGGAAAAAGTAGAGCTAGATAAGCACACATTTTTCAAGTATAGAATTGACACGGATGACACTTTTTGACTGACTCCATACAATCTTTGAAAATTGAACGTTAAAAGTGTCCAGCACACAAGATTTTTTGGGTTGTAGCAAGCCCAGATAAATGACCACCACAAGCTCCACTGTGGCAATCATTCAGCACATCCTCAGCTTCTTCGAGAGTTAAGGAACGTCTCAGGATTGAATCAACCCCTCGACGATATAAAGCATCACCAATAATCAAGTAATTTTTAGCCAAGTGACGCAACTTACGGCGCTCATTTTTCGAAAAAGTAGAGGGAAACTTCACAGTCTGAAGATACACAAAGATATCTCCATACCAAGGATCCTGTGGAGAGATGAGAAACAAATGTTCATCCAGGAAGGATTCATCATAGACTATCTCTTCTCCATAGGGAAACTTAGAGATTAATTTCGTGAAAACTAAAGATTTCTTGGACTTGGCAGACATAAACTCAAGATCAAATTCCTGCAAAATCACAATCCATCTATTGTATTTGCCCCCAATCACTCGCCTGCTGAGAACAAACTAAAATGGATTGGTTGCTACCAAAACATAAGTTTTTTGTAGAAGAATATAATGTCTGAGTCGTTGTACAACATGAACAGCTGCTAAAGATAGCTTCTCTATCGGAGTATACCGGAGTTCAAGTCCTACCAAGCCTCGACTAAGATAGTATATAACATGCTCTACCAGAGCATCGTCTTCCTGAACCAGAACCATACCAATGGTAGAATCTACTGCTACAAGATACAAAAGGAAATCCCTGCTATAATCAGGTGGACTCAATAAAGGAGCAGAGGTCAATGATTTTTTCAAAGCATCGAATGAACGTTGACCGAAGTCATCCCAAAATAATGGAACTCCCTTCTTCAACAATCTCATAAATCCTTTGGTAACTTCAACATAATTTACGATAAATCTCCAAAGAAAATTAGCTTTTCCTTGTAGACTTTGAGGTTGATGAATAGATGACGGGGGAGCAACCAAAGTATTGCCTCAACCTTGAAGGGATCTACCCTAATCCCTTCCGATGACACAATGAATCCAAATAACTGATCGGATGTAACTGCGAAAACACACTTGTTCAGATTCAACCTAATCTTGTAGAAACGACATCGTTCAAATACTTGATGGAGGTGAGTAGGATGATCAATTTTCTTTCCAGAACGAGAAGCTAAATATCCAAATACACCTCGATAATATGTTTGATGTCGTGGAAGGCATATGACATGGCCCGTTGAAACATAGCCCCAGCATTTTTTAGACCAAAAGGCATCTTCTTGTAAGCAAAAGTACCCCAGGGACAAATAAAGGCAGTCTTATGCTGATCTTCAGGACGGATAGTAATCTGATTATATCTGGAGAAACCGTCCATGAAGGAGAAAATTTTGTTACCGTCACACTCATTGATAATCTGATCTATAAATGGTGTGGGGTAATTATCTTTCGGACATGTTTTATTAAGGTCTCTGAAATCAATGTAAACTCGAATTGTTCCTTGTTTTTTATCCATGGGAACAGGATTCGAAACCCACTCTGTCAAAGGAACAGGGAAAATAAATCCCGCCTTGAGTAGCTTCTCCACCTCGGCTTTGATAGCTGCAGCCTTCCTAGGATTGACCGGACGAATTTTTTGCCTCACAGACTTAGCATTTTCGTAAGTCTTGATCTCATGCTCGACAATAGATGGATCTATACCAGGCATTTCCTCATAATACCAAGTGAACACATCCCTAAACTCTTTAAAGAGATCGGTATAAATCTGAATCTCTTAAGGGGAACATTTAGCTCCGATGAAGACATTCTCTATAACATTGGGATCCCTGGAAATGTTCACCAGGATAGTTGGAGAAATCACATCCATGTTCCCTTCAGCATATACCTGTTTTGGTGCTAAAGGGTTCAGGATTGGGTGAACAGGACTAGGAGACAAAGGACATGGAAAACTTGATTCAAATTCACTCAAATCAGGTAAAAAGTAAGACCGATGATGCAAATCATCCCAAGGTCTATCTATACGAGTCATAGCTTCGAGGATGGCCTCTTCAGATGGAAGAGTGGTATCAAGGCAATCCTAGGCAGAAGAAGAACTAAGTATCCAAGCCAGAGCCACATCGCCATCCAACTCCTCTGGAGAAAGAGAAGTTGGAATGGTCTCTGCAGAGTCAAAAATAGATTGATAAGCAATCTCAGCTGTAGACATTGGAAATGCCATTCCGCCCACTTGACCTTCCGCTAATGTGGAAGTAGGGGAAGGTAAGGTCCAAGGGTCTGAAAAATAATGAGTTCTGAAGAATTATCTTCAAATAGGAGCTCTGGAAGATGAAATTGCATTTATATGAATGGTAGGAGGTGGAATATCAAAAGTACCCATCAAACAAGAATACATTCCAACCCCTAAATTCTCAACAGGCGGCTTGGCATTATCCACCTTTGGAATAGTTGAGTCAGTAGATGAATTCGGGTCTCCAGGAGAACAGTCCATTTGATCCACTGTAACAATCCTCCCTTCGTGAGGGAAACAAATAACCCGAAATAATGAGGATGCAATGGCATCCATCTCATAAATCTAGTTTCACCCCAACAGAAGGTTGTAGTCCAAGCTTGCATCAACTATCTCAACCTCTATATTTACAGTTTTCCCCCAACACAGATGGGAAAAGCTGGGACATTACCATGCGGTCTGTGAGAATGACCATCAAATGCAGTTAGAAGAGTAGCATATGGAACAGCTGCGGGAGATCCAATTCCCTTCCAGCATGCGAGAGACATCATACATGTGGAAGCACCCTCATCAACGATCATTCGAAAGATATTGAATTTCCAAAACGACGATTTGATATGAAAATCCATATGATGGGGGAGTCTCTTTTTAAAATTAGACATATCGAATGTAATTAGAAGAGATTTCTTTGGATCAACAACCCCAATAGCAGTGAGCAGTGCACTGCGCTAAGCTGGACAAGACTGGAGCACCTCAAGAGCCGACATGGCACAAGGACTCTGCGCCAGATCTTCCACAATAGAGTAGTTCTGGGTAGCCCTGGCATTTGGATTAATCGTCGTACGCTTGGTAGATGCTTTTGGCATCCGAGGTATAGGCTCAATAGTAGGCTTCGTAATATGAAGTGGCTCAGTACCATCGGGAGCACCCTTGGCTTTCAAAGACTCATCTTCGCCATAATCACGGGATCTCGTGGTGATATCTGCATGAGCACTCATCATGTATATGTTTGACGAAGTTTCCCCTTCCTGGGTGCCCCCAGAGGAAGCCCCTATATTTTGATTCGCGCCAACAACTAGCTATTGCCCTTGGGGAAAAGGGTTTGTCAACACAGCCTGGGAACTAGAAGAACCCTGCTGAGCTAATAAGCGCTGTGCATCCTGAATTTTAGGGCAAAGGTGATTAAGATGGTCTCCAACACATAACTTGCATGGAAACTTCACTTTATTTTTATCCTTTGGACCCTCACCAACATGCTCGTTGGATTTATTTGCATTACCCTTCCCATTCTTGCCCTTTTTCTTATTATTGTTCCGTCCCTTCTTCTTCCCTTCGAATTGTTGATTTTCTTTAGGGTTAGAATTCCGAATGGCATTTACCGACAAATATTGAGAAGGTGATGACTCAGCGGGCATAGCCTAACTAGAAGAAGTAGATTGTATAGACAACCACTGCAATTGACTAAGCAAGTTAGCTGCACCACTATTGATCGACCCAATAAGTCCGTCACCATGAGGACCAGGTTTAGTCTTGGATATGTCTAATTTGGAGCGAGGAGCATTAGGAAAATATTTATGAAGGACACCAGACTGAGAATATATCAATTCAAGTTGTTGGGCCCTAAAAATAGCCTGCTCTTCAGAGAATACCCCTGAGAGGGATACATCCTTAGAAATATCTGCCTATAGAGATTTCAAAAACCATTCCAAAAGAAATTCTCCCGGAATATAAGCTTTGATGAGCCTCTTCCTTCTCCTCCATTCCTGAATATGATCATAATGTGGGTTGCGTCGTCCTGCTTAAAATTAGCTAGGATTTCAATCCTGGCATCGTAACGGATAGGCAATTGGAAATGATTTAGAAATATAGTAGCCAGATCTCCAAAAGTAGCAAAACTGCCCCCAGTTAACTGAATGTACCACTTGGCAGCGTTTCTAGTCAAGGTGCGTTGAAACAACCTCAACCTAATCAAATCCTCGATCAGGGAGTTAGATGAACACCATAAATGGAAAGTGGTGATATGATCAGTCGGGTCTTCTCCATTATTGCCTTCAAACTTTGGAATGTCTGAAGGTAGTTTGGTAGGAACCGGAAGCCACCCTGGACTATATCGGATCATATCATTCGTCAATTTTGACAAATCTGGCAAGTTCAACGTTGCGAGAAAAGGTAAACGAGGAGGATCCTGAGGATTCCATCCTTGGTGGGATGAACTCCCAACATTCTAAAAAGAATAACCTAGATTTGATGAGGTACCAGGTTTCCAGAAAGAACTCGTAGAAAATGTTGGGCCATAGGACCCAGCATTTGGAGAAGGACCCCCTCCCAATGTAGAGTTACCATAGACCGGACCAGTTCCCCCCCCCGAAGAAGTGAATAAAGAGGAAACCCCCTAGTCAAGGTTCCAAGCGTTAGACAGAGGGAATAAAGTCTGATAAGCACTCGACGAAGGGAAAGAAGCATTCCCTTGTTGACCAGCGAAAAACTAATTCCCTGCCGCCATTGCTGTAAATACAAGGCTCCAAACTGTAAAGGTAGTTGAACTCTGACCTCCAGACCAAGGGTTAAAACTCTGAGTCTGATAAGTAAAAGGAAAAGACCCTAAGGAAGGATTTGAACTAGGAATATGCCCACTTCTGAAGGGGAAACCTTGAAAAGAAGTTGACACACTAGCCATGAAAGACATGGGTGCAGACGCAGTTGCAGCAGTGGAAAAGGAAAACGAAGGAATCCCACTACTGGGCATTCCAAAACAAAAGGGACCAGATTGAGAAGCATGTGCTTGGGTGAAACCAGAGACAAACACAATAGTACTAGAAGCAATTGAAGATATAGCAATTGTGACTCCTCCTTCTACTGAAGCAAGAGTCTGAATGCCTCCAGCACTCACAGCCGAAGTCGTGTTCCCAGTCGTGGCCATCGAAAGGTATGAATAATATGGATAAGGAATTTCTGGTCTTTCTAACTCAGGTCCGATGTACTCAACAACAAATGGATAATCAAGAGGAAGAGGAGATGGAAGTGATTCAGAAAGTTGAGATACTTCCTCTACTTCCACTTCTTCTTCTCGCGAAAATAAGACTCTCGAGGTGAGTGGAGCGCTCCTCTCGGAACGAAAACCGGAACCTTCAAGCCCTTGTGGAGGATCTCTCTCCGCTGTGTCAGATACCACTGGGTGATATTCACCTACTATATTACTCCTACGCCTTCTCGAAGAAGGCTCTAAGCTTTCAGGAGATAACCCCCGAACTCTCCTCGATCGACGAGGTGCTTGATCAGCCACTTTAACAGATTAATTAGACTCAGAAGAGTATAAATCTAGGAAATCTAGGAGTAAAGAGCACTCACTACAAAAATCCCTAAGATGAAACCAAGCAAGCAGCCTTTAGGTATTTCCGCTCCGGGTGATTAGGACCGGACACAAAAATACGAGAAAGCGAAAAATAGGACCTCCCGAAAGAATTCTGGGATAATTATGGCCCAGGCCTACTAGCGAAGGTAACATAAACAGTTACGCCAACCTCCTAACAATAGCCTTTGCCGGTGCAAGTACCTAAGCTTCGCCGGGGCACCCTCCAGAAGTACTGCTAGAAGTGATACGACGTCTGCCTCAGGTACCACGGGTATTCCCCCCCACAGTCACCTGTGTGATACCTAGGAATGGAAACTAAGGGCACCAATCCATGTCAGCAGCTAGGTGGAACGTTCTTAAGGCAAGATCCAGTAAATCGGAGAGGGGGTATCTCTCTTCTCAACCTTCACTTCCCCTTGGGCTTGACTCTCTGGAGGAGAGCTTTCCTGGTCCACCTAACAGTGTTGGATTTCACTCATTTAATAAACTTCTATGTTTTAGTTTGAGCGGCCTTGGAGAGTTCACTCTCCACTCACCTAATCCAAGGCCCTACAACCTAGCTAGTTGATGTATGACACATAATAAAAAACTTGCTAGTTGTTTTTAAATTAATGTGCTTATTTTAGTTGGCTATTATATTAAGTCAAGGGAATATGGAAATGAAACTCGTGATGTTTTATGACGCAGAAAATAAATTAATGAAAACCAAACTAAATAAAGACTACAGAAACTCACGCTAGTTCCCAAATCAGAAAATCTCAGTATAAAGACACCAAGATATGCTCGAAATAAGAGAAAGAAACTAATGAAAATTCCCTTCCCAAATCAAGTCAGAAACCGAAGGTAAGAAATCTCAACAAGGCTTCAAAAGATGGAAAGAAACCAAAACAAAAATGGAAAACAAAGGCAATGGCAAAGAAAAATGTTTTTGAGCTTTTGAATTTTATAAAAAGAAGATTTCAAAGAGACCAAGAAGAACTATCCAATTCCCAAGCCAAACAATCTCTGAATTTCAAGAAAAACTTCAACAAAAATGCTCTAAATCTTATAGTGCCACTTAGTAGCAAGATTTATACGAGCAAAAGGAAGACAAGAAACTCAGTAACTCAGCCCAGAAGAATAGCACAATCTTGCAGCAAACAAAACTTCAAAGACCCAAAAATGACTCCTCAAAAATTACAACAAGACCTAGTCAAATGAAATCAAGAAAACCAACTGAAAAGCAAGAAAAAATTAAAGTGCAAAGCAAGACACAAAGTTAGGAAAGAGCATACGAGCAGAAGTTATTTGTCCTGATTAAGCAGAACAACCAAGAATCCCCAGAAAGAGATCTTGGTGCTCAAACCAGAAGTGCAAGCACTAAAAAAACAAGATTTTCCAAATGAGCCAGTCTTCAACCAAACAAGAGAGAAAAATACTAATAACCACCTTCAACACAATCCAAAGACTAAAAGGACACTGCAGAGATAGGTCACCACAGGCAGACAAGACCAAAAAGTCAAAAAAATCAAAAATTTCAAAATTTTCCCAGGCATACGCTACTTAGCCGTTTTGAAACAAGCATGCATACGCGACTGTGGCAAAGGAAAAATGTGTATACACAACTTCCTTTCACCAAACCTGCATGTATACACATCTGTGTAGAGGAAAACTAGCGTATGGAAAGGTAAATAATGAAAAACAAAAATGATCAAGCCTGGATAAAGAACCAGGTCTTTAGTCTGACTGAGAAAAAACTAACTAGACTGGAAATAATGATTAAAACTATCGAAAACCTTTAAAACAGCTGAAACCACCCAACAGGCGAATCACAAGAATGCGATCCCCAGTGGAGTCGCCAGTTCTATTTCGGGAAATAACTCCCTAGAGGTAGTTGGGTCAAAAACCTCCACAGATCAGGGCATGCTATTCAAGAAGGACTCACACAACCACACTTATACGCTAAAAACTAGATATTATAGATTGTATAACTCACTCGTAGATCCTACGTTTGATGCAGATCCCGTGGGGTCCAAACCCCCAACAACCCTTCTTCCTCTTCAACCTGGAGATCAAGAAGAGACACGCACAGAAATCTAGTTGTACAACATATATCTTTCCTAAATGTCAGTGTAATCGATGTGAAACATCATATAAACAATAAAAAATGCTTAATTAACAATATTTTCACATATGCAAGCAGATATTAACACGTGAATTCAGGAACAAGATGGTTCTTCTTCATTATGAACAGCATGTACAATAATAGAAAGGTGGAGAGATCACCTGAATCCTTCCACGATCTTCGAACAGATCATCGTCTAGATCCGTCCCGCCCTTGCCTCACTAGGATTCCTCCAAGAATTTTGCACACGATATGACATATAAGCTGATGAACATCTCTAGGAAACAAGGGTTTCCTGTAAAAATCTGGGAAGTGCAGGAGGCACGGGAAATCAGACTTGAATTTGGGCTCCAACAGAGTATAATGTCTATAATATTCTCCCTGTCCCTTAGGCCATGCACATGAGGGGCTTTTATACTCCATCAAAGTAGTTTCAATCTATTAGAAACAGTTGGCCACAGGCTGGGGTGGTTGAATTATAGGAATAACCATCAACCTAGCCTCGAAAATAGGGAATTTTATATATTTTTTAATGATTTTAATGGCATACGCAGAAAAGTATCTCTGGACTTGCGTATACACGCAGAAAAGTCTGGGAATACCCGCGCATGGGATTTTAAACACTATTTTTATGAAATTTTATTCAATTCTGTGGGAATGGGTGCCCAAGGCCAAAGAGAAAATCATGGATCACATGAGGGTGAGAAATGATGCTATAACACTTCTTATCTTAAAACAATTTCCATTTATTTTGAATAAGATAGGACAAAATGCTAATTTTTTGAGCAAGCTGTCACTATTATTTTTCTAAAAGATTTAATTTTCCTAAGTTTATTCCTAGAAGCCATCTACGATATTTTTTAAGACATTTAATATAAATACTTCACTCTTGGAAGTTTTTTGTGTGGAATAAAATTGTTGGAGATTACTGTAGATATTTTCTTTGACTTGAAGGCTTTGGATTTCGGTTTTGAGCAACAGACTGGATAACCTTTTTGGCATCATACTTTAGGATCCCTGTGACAAGCTATCTGAAGTGAAGTACTCTCTAAAACTTTTCATTGTTATTATTCTTCGTTACATGCATACATATGTGTTTTAATTCTAAATCTGAATGTATAACTAGAAGTATTACTATAGGACATGTTAATAGCACCCTTTTTTTAACTAGTTATCATTTCTTTGTTTTCTTCTGATTTCTGATGTAGGGAACCCTTAATTTCTCCCTCTCCCATTTTACCTCTATCTACTACTTCCCTTTTTCGGATCAAAGGATCATTAAGTGCCCTTTATCCTGATCATACCATCTCAAAAACCAATTTTCCAAGATCTCCAAGGGTTATCTATCTTGCCCTTAAGACATTTGACCTTTTAGGCCTTGATCCCAATTCTGTTAGCTTGAATTAGACTCCATAGCCCAATGGACAAGTAGATTTCCCTCTATCTATCCCTCCAAGTGAAAATTTCCCACCAAATCCAACAAAGCCAAACCAAAATTGCACTTTCATAGCTAGCCTAATATTCACAAATTAAAACAAAGTTAAACTTTAAAGAGAGAGCCCTCTTTGAACCCTAGGAAGGCTAGATCCTAGAGTTTGAAGTAGGTTTGTGGTTACCTCTAGTATTCTTTGACTAAAAACCAAAATCCCACAACTTAAGAATTTACTGGAATGATAACATTACTGGTGACCATACTGGGGAAATAACCAGTCCTCAGTCATAAAATTAGTCTTAAAGGAATCTTTTAAATCGTCCTTTTACTTTAAGATTATTTTTATAGGTTGTGGGTATTGAAAAATAGTAATTTTGGCTTCTAGTAAAACCTACTATACCAGGTCTAACCCGGATCCTAAGCCTGTTGTCATAGTAGATAACCCAGACCGAATTGGTAAAAGGAAAAAATAAACATAAAATTTAGAGGCTGAAATCTCATTGATAAGAGTCATTTCATTACCCAATGAATTAGAATGTCTTCAAGATATTGATTTTGGTCTGAAGTTTGAGCATTCGTTATTTAAAAGTAAATCTGAAAATGATTTAAAAACTGTTGTTTTAGACCCTGCTTTTCTTTCATTTTTTAATGTAAAATAGAAATATATTGCAATAAATTCTAAGAAAGTTGAATATCATACCAAAGTTGAAGAAATTAATGTTACTATTCTAAAGGATATTGATGAAGCTATTGAATTAGCTCATTTATTGACTCATGCAAATAAACCTTCAGCTTCCCAATTACATAGCACAATAATTCCAGCTAAAGATTCATCTCTTTATTTTTTCACATCATTCCTAAATCCTACTACCAGCTCATCTACAGATCCATTTATCCTTAAATTACCTCTACAACCCATAATATTATTTCCACCAATCACTTCATCCACTATATCCATTAGTTCACCCTTTGATTTCTTAAAAACATTATCCTCATTTCCCAGCACTTCAAATACTATCTTTAGTTCATCCACTATCATTTCCAACATAGCTCCAAGCAGTTCAACCTTACCTCCTAGTCAAGCTAAGCTTCAAGCTATGGCAACTAGATATGCCCCCCTTGTCCTACCATAGCAACTTCATGATATGCCATAAGGCTTTCAAAACAAAATACCACTGTTTGATGGCACTACTCAATATTCTGCTCAACAACATATTACTAAAATGACAGACTTTTTTAAAATTTATGAAATTGATGATTCAGATGTTCAAATGAGACTGTTTGCTCAAAATTTAACAGGAGCAGTTAAGAAATGGTTTAAATATTTAGCTGCTAGTAGTGTAACTGATTTAGCTGTATTTTTTACTTTGTTTTAAATAAATGGGAAAATAAAAAGAACCCCTTCCATTTTTTTTCTGAATTTGATAATTTAAAACGAGCTCCAAATGAGTCATTTCAAGATTACTGCACTAGGTATAATAGTGTCTATAATTCTATCCCTGCAAATATGAAACCTACTCCTTATTCCGTTCTGCTCAATCCCTAATGGATTTGATACAGATATGGCATACCAATTAAGGGAAACATATGCAAGTACATTACAAAAAATGCAAACTGATGCAGTAAGTGTAGAAGTGAACATTCTAGCCAGAAAAGCTAGACTTAGAAATGAAAGAAGAGTTATTATAAAATAAGAAAATGCAAATTCAGACACAAAAATGGATGTTATATCTAAAACTTTAGAAAGAGTGATTGATATATTAGATAATATGGATAGAAGACCTCAGTTGGATAACCAACAGCAGGTCAGAAATCCCAACTTTAGAAAAAATATAAATTCTGGAAAAGGAAAAGAAACATCCTCTAACCAAACCATTAGGCCACCATTCCAAGAGAACTATGTTGAAAGTTCTCAGAATAATAATGATGATGAGGAGGATACTATTAATCTAATGGGAATAGATGACAACAATACTATTTTCCTAACTTAGGAAGATTAGGAATTATTTGAACTTCAACAGCTTAAATTAGATTCTAGTGAATCCTTTGATTACAGGCAAGGTTATGACTATACAATAAATGAAATACATGGCCAGTATAACCTTAAAAACAAGAAAAATAATGAGTCTTATACTAATAAACCTTCCCAAAATCAAAATCAGAAAACAATAGAAGCCCCTAAAACAAAAGTTTTGCAAATTCTCCCAACGGAAAATAAGCAAAATTCAAATTCCTCCCAAAACATTCCTAGTCCAAAGAAAGCATGAGGCCCTAAGATTATTGACATTACTAATGAAGATGCTCAAATTTCAAAATATCCTAAAAAATATAATGCTACTAAAGCTTCTAAATCTGTAAAAACAACAAATTTAGATCCTAAAAAGCCTTCTGCTGATCCTAAAATAGTAAACCCTCAAATTGTTGCTTCAAAAGATTCTGCTGAAAATTCTAAGACACAAAGAACATCTACTGCTTCACAAAAAACCCCTAAAAGAAAGTTAGAAGTAGTAAAACATAGGAAATAGAAACAGAGAATCCTAAAAAAATTGAAAATGAAAAATAACTGTAGAAAAGCAAGATAAACCAACACAAACTACAGTTAGCAAAGAAGAACTGATTCAGATCAGTAAAGCTCAACCTGCATTTAACATATAATCAAAAATTGCTAAACTGAAAATACCAATTCCTTTGACTGAATTGGTAAAAAATGACTTATAAAAATCAACCATAACTTAAACATTAAATATGAATGATGGAGAAGACTCCATAAATCTAAATGATGATCAACTAGAGTTGATTTTTGGCCCAGATGTAAATGGAAAACATGCAGATGGTGTAGCCCCTCCATTCTTTATCAGTTTAACCATTCATGATCAAATTCTACATAACACAATGCTAGATTCAGGAGCTTCCCATAACTTAATGCCAAAAGTCATCATGGAAACTCTGAATCTAGAAATTACAAGGCCATACGAATATTTGTTTTCTTTTGATTCCAGTAAGGTTAACTGCTTAGGTTTAATTAAGGATTTGTTTGTAACACTAGTTCAATACCCTAGTAAGAGTATATTAATGGACATTGTAGTAGCTTATATCCCACCAAAATGTGGTATGCTTCTTTCTCGCTCATGGGGAGTGAAGTTGCAGGGATCTCTACAACTGGACATGTCTTATGCTACTATCTCGGTGTTTGGCCAACCTAAAAATTTATATAGGGAAACATTAATGAAATACATGGTCAGTAGTGCTGAAAGATCTATAAATTACC
Source organism: Pinus albicaulis (assembly GCA_034641835.2). Classification (NCBI taxonomy): domain Eukaryota; kingdom Viridiplantae; phylum Streptophyta; class Pinopsida; order Pinales; family Pinaceae; genus Pinus; species Pinus albicaulis. The sequence continues at coordinate 193,368,596 of CM076573.1, forward strand.
CCATTTACTCTACACCAACTGACCTTGATTCTTTCATCCTTTTTGACTCTGTAACAAATGAAATCCAAACTGAACTAGTAGATAAAAAGAGAGAACCAAACAATGATAACATTTTTCATGAATCTCAATGGAATTTAGACTTTGATGGGTAAGTGAATAAGTTAGGAACAGGAGCAAGAGTCTGGATAACAAATATGGAGGCCAATCATTCTGAAGGTCATGATTTCAGGCTAAATTTCAAATGTACAAACAATATGGCTGAGTATGAAGCCCTTATCTTAGGACTCCAAATCATTAGAAACCCGGGAGGAAAAAGAATTTTAATCATGGAAGATTCATATTTGATCATTAAACAAGTAGATGGAGTTTATTCAGTTTACAATCCCAGACTAAGCAGATATAGAGACACTGTCTTATATTTAACTGATGATTTATTGGAATGCAAGTTTGTTGTTATACCTAGAAAACAAAATATACAAGCTCATTGTCTTGCAAATTTTGCTAGCACATGCAACTTACCATTCCAACCTAATCACAGATATATTGCTAAAGTCAAACATAGGCCAATAATCCCAGATAATCTTAAGTATTGGAAGATTTCTTCTCAGGATGAATAGATTTATAAATTTATGAACAATGAAGAAGAATTTCATAATTGTATTATAGATACATATTGTACATTAAATCATGATTTAGATCGTGAAATAGATTTAAATGACTTAGATGTAAATAAAATAAAGTTTGATAAACCCACTAAATTTAGTGAAGCTGACATAGATAGCTTAGAAAAATTAGAGATTGATGAAATTGTTGAAGATGAATCAGATATAGTGAATCTTAAGGATAATTTTTTACCTAATGGTTTAACTCCCTTAGAAGATCTTTTTGACTCTAATGATATAGCTAGAAAACCAAAAATAGAGCTAGTAAGATCTGACATAGAAGAATGTAACATTGGTACAGAGTCAAAACCAAATATAATCAAACTGTCCAAAATTTTACCTCAACAAGAAAAGGATAAATATATTGAACTTTTAAAGGAATATGAAGATGTGTTTTCTTAGAGTTACGAAGATTTAAAATCTTATGATACAAACATAATCCAACACAAAATTCCAATAAAAGAAGATCAAAATCCATTCAAACAAAAGTTGAGAAGGATTAACCCTGTTCTATTACCTTTGATTTAAAAAGAAGTTAAAAGAATGTATGATGCCCAGATCATTGCACCAATCAAATATTCTGTTTGGGTTTCAAACCTAGTTCCTACAAGAAAGAAAACATGATAACTTAGATTGTGTGTAGACTTTAGAAATCTTAACAAAGTATCTTTAAAGGATAATTACCCTTTAACCAAAATGGACCACATATTACAAAGGGTAGTAGGTTCTTCAAGGATTTCATTGTTAGATGGTTTTTCAGGATACAACCAGATCCTAGCTCAAGAAGAAGACTAAGCTAAAACAGCATTTACCACTCCTTGGGGCACTTTTATGTATGTAAAAATGCCCTTTGGACTAATGAATACAAGAGCAACCTTTCAAAGGTCTATGGAAATAGGCTTTGCAAATGAAATACATGAGTTCTTAGTAATTTATTTAGATGACATTACTGTGTTTTTAAAAATAGATAATGAACATTTGGATCATTTGAGACAAGTTTTCATTAGGTGTAGGAAATATGGCATCTCTTTAAATCCTAAGAAAAGTGTTTTTGGATTGGAGGAAGGTAAGTTACTTGGACATATAATCTTAAAATAAGGAATTAGGATAGATCTTGCTAGGATAGAAGCAATTCTGAACATCAACCCACCAAGAAACATCAAAGAATTACAAGCTTTTTAGGTAAGATAATTTTTTTAAGAAGATTTATATCTAATTTAGCTGAGATAATTAGAGAATTGAATAACATGCTCAAAAAAGATTCAGTTCTTAGATGGATTTTTGAGGCTAAAAAATCATTTGACTCTATCAAACAAGCCTTAACCAAAACTCCAGTCCTAATAAGTCTTGATTTTAAGAAAGACTTCATGATTTTTTCATTTGCTTTAGAACACACCATTGCTGTAGTTTTACTGCAGAAAAATGATCAAGGATTTGAACAACATATAGATTTTTTCAGTAAAGCCCTTAGAGATGCCTCTTTGAAGTAAAATATTATGGAAAAACAAGCCCTAGCATTGGTTAAGGCCATTAAAGACTTCAGATTTTATATTCTCTACTCACACATTATTGCCTATGTCCTAAATTATATAGTTAAATACATTCTTACTCAGGATGGTCCTAATGGAAGATGTAAGTGGATTGCCACTATCTTAGAATATGACATAGAGATAAAACCCACCAAGCTCATTAAAGGTGAAGGATTAGCCAGACTTATGGCTGAATCCAATTGTTATGCCCTAGATATAAATTTCATTGCTCAAGTAGATGAACAGGAAGAGATGGTGACTCCATTGATCAATGAAGCATTTTCACACTCACCTTGGTATACAGATATTATATTTTTACTCCAAAACTTACAAGCTCCTCCTAGATTGTCAAGAACCAAAACTATATTTTTAAAACTTAAAGCAGTAAGATTTTGTATCTTAGATAATGTACTTTTTTGAAGAGATCATAGTGGGATTTTACTAAATTGTTTACTAAAGGAAGAAGCTGACAATATAATTGAAGAATTTCATGCAGGCAACTGTGGATGACATTTAAACTGGAAATATACTGCTGACAAGATCCAAAGAGATGGTCTTTACTTGCCTGCCTTGTTTGCTGATGTCAAAAAATATGTTACTTCATGTCATAAGTGCCAAATTTTTTAGGGTAAGAAGAAATTATTACCTCTCCCTTTAAAGCATATTTCAACTGAAGTGCCATTTCAACAATGGGGTTTAGACTTCATCGGTGAAATTCACCCTCCCTCTTTAGGCCAAAATAAGTGGATTTCAATAGCCACTGATTATTTTACCAAGTGGATTGAAGCTATACCCTCCAAACAATCCACTAATACTATCATTATTTCCTTCCTAGAAAACAATGTCCTTTCAAGATTTGGGTGTCCTCAAAAGATAATTACTGATAATGCAGCAGCATTCAAATCTAAGAAAATGATTGAATTTTTCCACAAATACCATATTACTCTAGGCCACTCTACTGCATATTACCCCCAAGGTAATGGCCTAGCTGAATCCTCAAACAAAAGCCTAGAAAATATCATCAAAAAATTACTTGAATACAATAAAAAGACTTGGCATAAAAAGTTAGTCAATGCCTTATGGGCAAATAGACTTACAACTAAGAAATCCATTGGTACTTCACCTTACCAACTAGTTTATGGAGTGGATGTTGTTTTTCCTTCCTCCCTAGGTGTACCTGTGATGAAAATTATACAAGAATTACAGGTTGAAACTAATGACATCCAAAGAAGGATAAATCAAACTATTCACTTGTAATAAACAAGGGAAGAATTTTATGTCAAATCTCAAGTCATTCAGGATAAGATCAAGAAAATCTATGATAAAAAGACTAAAGAGGATGATTTTTACATAGGAGATAGAGTTTTAAAATGGGATTCCAGAAGAGAAGACAAAGGAAAACATGGAAAATTTGATTTTCTATGGAAAGGGCTTTATGTAATTTATGGATATAGAGGTAATAATGCTTTCTTTTTGAAAGAATTGGATGGAACAGATCTGCAAGAAGAACCAATTAATGGCAGAATGTTGAAGCACTACTACTCACATGAGTTAACCAATAGTTAGTTTTTATTCACTTTGATCATTGTACATATACATTGCAAAGTTTAGATTGGATTGGATGTTTCCTTAGCAAATTTGAAGCCCGAAGAGAAGGCCCTAAACTTTGAAAAGTAAATATCATAAATATGAATAAGTTACAGATATCATAAGACATTTACAGGGTTATCTCAATCAAATTTCAAAGGCTACTAAGTCTTAGAGTTTTTGATATTTCACCAGGAAATGCAATCCCCATGTGGAGCCACGGTTAGGGTCCTATAATAATAGGGTTCATAAAATTTTGAATTGAATTTGATAAGTCTTGTAAATATGTACATACCTTGCTTTCTGCAAGTTTTTTCCCCATATTTTGAAAAAATGAAAAATAATAAAAAATCAAAAAGAAGGTAAAAAGTCCTAAATGTAAGATCAAAGGACTTAGAAAAATATATACCCCAAAAGAAAAGAAATAAAACCTGAAAGTGAGCAAGTTCAAATGCCACTATTTTTACTTTTATTGCAAAAATAATGATTATGTGCAGAGTGCCAATAAATGCCATAATCCATGATCAGTTAAAAAGTTTAATCTTAAATTTTCATGTTTTCAATTTCATGTTCTAGATAGTGAATAAAGATTTGTCAAATTGTTTAAACTTGACAAATCAGTAGATAGGTAGAGAATAATGAGGAGCTCAACAGTTTAATCTGAGCCCTCAGATGAAATAAGGTAGATTTAGATTAGTTTTATAAAGAAAATTTTTTAAGGTTGCAAGCCTAAATACACCTACAAAATGAAGAAAAAATGTTAGAAATACAAGATTGGGTAGGTAGAAAGCAGTAGAGCAATCATGTAAATAATACATCATCGGGCAAAATCACTAATTTCCCCTCCCCCATTAGTGTTCAATATTCTAAGCTATCAGTAAAATAGGCTCAGAGCATTTCTTTGACTTTTTTCGAGACCAGACCCAAGGCTCTATGACTGGTTAGTTCAAAATATTGAGTTCTTATGTTAAAATCCTCATTTATCATCATTTACCCTTCATTCATGTACTAAAGCCCCTTTTTCCTAAGTAAAAACACACTCTTACTTAGTAAAATTGTAATCCCCATATAATTAACTCTATCCCTTCATAAGCATTCATAAAAACTCACAAATTTACATTTATCCTAAGTATTAGTAAGAGAAATATGAAAATGAGCAATGCGTGATTTTGTACTATACTTAGAGATAATATGTATTTTGTTTTACATTTCACTCCCCTCTCATATTAATTGTTAACATATTTTATTAAATCCCTAAAAAATACCCTTTTCCTATATTATTAATTCCATTTTATCTAATAAACCCCAAAACCCCACTATTATAAACTTTTGACCAAGGTATATTATCCCATGTGCTTAAATAAAAATCCCAAAATAAATAAAAATCCCTTTGGTCTAAAATATTATCCATATACAAATATCCCGCCCTATAGTTATTTAACTATTCAAAGAGGTTAAAAAAACTATATAGTATAACGTATCATTATGCACAGTTGAGAAACATTTTTAAATAAAACGTCGCAGCATAAACCCCACCCACTTATGTTTTATTAAAAGCATTTAAACAAATGTTTTAATAAAAACATTAAGCCTACCACCTTGTATATAAATTAAAACATTATTGCAATGTTTTAAACCATAAATTAATCCCCCGACGCTAATGAGACTATGGTTTAAATGTGGTCTAAACTATTTATTTCATAAATATTAACCCTTCCGCCTATGTAATAGCTTGGTCCCACCTTTTCACCCCGACGCAACTCCCGAACAATCTTTGCCATTCGCTTCGAAACTTTTGATCCAACGGTCGACAACCGATATCGTGTGAACAAAGTGCATGATCGCTCCAACACAATATCCACGCGAAATAAGCTTTTTTGTGCTGACCCCTCCCCTCCACATGGCTTTATATGGTTGGATCGCGTGGGTTTTCCTTAAAAATTCTTACCACTAAAAGGCCACATGATTATCGCTGGTCTTTTCCCTTTCAATAATTCAAAAACCACCTTCCCACCATGATGCAACCTATAATTAAAGTTAAAGTTTAATGTGAATCAAAATTTAAATTAAACCTTTGTGCATGCCTTTTCACCTGTTTGTCACGTTTAAACCATTGTTCTCCCTCCCGACTGTGTAAAGCTGCAAAAAAACCTCCGATAGCCATTTTCGCCCATATTTACACCAAATGCTTACAAATATTTTCCCAAGAGACCTGTAAAAGACTGCAGAGGAGCCACACTTGCTCCATATCAACCACTGAAGATTCAATTTGACCAGAAGATTGCAAAAAACCCTGTTAAAACCAATACCTGCATCAAAACCAGGTATTTTTCTAAGAATTTAACCGGCAACTAAATTCAAAGGACCTTTAAAAGCAAAAAGAAGTAGTAAATATTAAATAATTGATTGCCCTAAAGTCCCAGAAATAGAAAAAACCCTAGAAAATTTTTCCAGGAATCCTAGAATTCGATGCGCACCATTTTCAAAGAAAATTATCATTTTTCAACAGTTTTAGGGTCAATTTTAAGCTCTAAAAGCCAGAAATCCTCTGCAGGTGCCCTGTATCTTCTATAAAACCTTTTTCATCAAAGTTTGAGCCCAATTTATAGTCAACAGACTCATAAAACCCCTGATTTCTATGTTTGACCATTTTTAGCCTCAAAACCTCATTTGAGAGACCCAATTGACCATAAAAGCCAGAGAAGCATTCTATCTTGTTGAAATTTCCTAATCCAGCCCCTGTCATAGCAAAATTACCTCTGGAAACAATTTAAACTTGCAGAAGCCTACAAAAATGCCTAAAAAACAGAGTGGAAACAAATCTGAAGGTTCTAAAACTTCTAAAGTTGTTTCTGCCATGACTCCAAATACTGCCATTGTAGTCAACCCATTGCAGCCCCTAGTTGTTGATATTGAGCATATTCCTTTAGCAAACATTGACTACAAAGTAGCTTCAACCAAACCCTCAAGCAGTACCATTATCCATTGAAGCCCTCACTAAGTTATACATTAACTTAGACTTTCTTAAAAGGTTTATGATCTTCCAAACTTTCATGCCTCTGCATGTTGAGATACTATAAGGAAAACCTCTATCAGTTCTCTTCTGGACATCTATACTCAGAAAAGAAGGGACATAATTCAGTTATTCAGAGTTTGCTAAGTTGGTTGTGCATCCATTGACCACCATCTTGAAAAAAATAGAGCAACCCAGAATCAGTGAGGAAATGAAGAGAATTTTGCAGCTATCTGAGCGAAGAAAAGTATGAGATTGGTATTTATATAAGGAATTCACTGAAATAAAGGTTTTTGGTTCTAACTTATTGACCTACAAGTTTCCTAAGCATCCATATATGAGGATCTTTGCCTTAAAATACATTAGACAGATCCTGAATTCAGATTCAATTAATTTTATGGCAGCTAAGAAAAATACCCAGCTTAAACTCAAAAATCAAATTGGGCCTTTCATATGTAATCAAAGAGAACCAGAAAAATAAGCAGCAAGTCAATTACAGGAATACAAATTAGAAGAAAGGTTCCCATGGAATTATGATCCACAAGGGATCTTAAGTAAACTAAGGGTAAAATTTAAATTGACACTCTTTATCCATGAGTCAAAGCCAGATATGGAGAAATTTTCTAATCAAACTGAGTGGATTGAGAATACTTTAATAGAGGCACTAAACCAAAGGAATACTAGTCACCCTTTGCAAGTTGCCAAACAACCAGAGCCATCCACTAAAAGAATCAGAGAAGAAGGAGCTTATACTGTAGAGACTACCATAGAAACAAAGTTTAAAATCACTTACAATAAGAGGCCTAAACTGGATACAACAGCTAAAGTCAAATTAACAATTGATGTTGAAGAAACACAACTTTTGAATACCAACACTGCATAGACAAAGACCAATGTAGCCACTATAATCATCAGTGAGCCAAATCAGAATCGGGAACAGTTGAATAATGAAGTTTCATAGATAATGGAGAGGCAACAAAGTATGGAGGCTTCCTCATCACACTCAGCTGAGGAGAAGGACTTAGATATTAAGGAAAAATACAAGAAAATCAAATTAAAAAATGAAGAAATCAAAACTGAAATATATTCTCAGTTTTTGAAGAAGAAGCCAGGTAACCAAAATAGATTCTTATCAGCCTTTGATTATTCAACTCAAAAATTTATTATGTTAGTTTTACAGCCTACTGTACCAGTGCCAAAGACAATGGATGATTATAAAAAGGTTGATATGGAAGAGCCATAGATAAAATCCATTAGCTGGATCAGATTGAATTTCACAGGCAAACATCAGAGATGCTCTACTCCACAGTGACCACAAAAGCTTTGAGTGCTCATAGACTTCAAAATATAGTCTATAATATGTAGGACCAAATGAAAATGGATAAAGCTTCACTATATGCAAAATATCTGAGGATAAAGGCCTTAGAAGAGTTAGTATTGCAAGTAGGATATGATCCTACAAACATAAACTCAGGTGAAGCATTAGTAAAAAAGAAAGATGAGGACATTGTTGCCTTGAGGAAATATCTCAAGCTTCCTTAAGGAGATCATCCTCAAACAAAGGAATTTTTACAGGATCAAAAAGAGAAATATGAAATGATGAGCTTGATACTTCAACTAACAGCTCAAATTAAAGAAATGGAAGTACAAATGGACCAAGTTGTCCAAGAAAAGGAAATATTTAAGGAACCAGTCATTCCTACTATTATCCCAGTCATCACAATAGAAGTACCATCTACTTTAGGAGAGAAATTTGCACCTAAAGAGCCATTGGCCACTGCAGTGCTAGTAACATCTTCAACAACTTCAGTAAATGAATCTTCTACAACAGTGCTGCCACCTACAGATGAGAGTAGTCAACTAATAAAATCAATGGAGGAAATGTCCTTGAAGACCAATGAAATCAATAGATTGACCAAGATAATTGAAAACCTAGAGAAAACAAGCAAAGCAGCTCAGATAGATGCTAAAATACATGAGCAGAATGCTCACGGATTGAATGAAGAGGTAAAAAAGCTCTAAAAAGAGTTAACTCTCAAGGACCAAATATCATATATTAAAAATTACCTATGGAATAATGTAATTGAAACCATTCATGATGTCTGGTCATCAATTCAGGTGATCTTTTAGCAGAGAGAGTTTTTATTGATAGCTCAGGCAGAGATCCAAAAGACACAAGAAGAATTGGCAGATAAACCAGAATAGGCTGCTAGGTTAATCAATTTCCTAAACAGCAAGAACAAATAGCAACTTGAAGAGTTAAATATCAATGACAGGACAGCTACAATCCTAGAAATTAGGAAAGTAACTACCAAAAGAAATCTAATGAGGAAGCTTGAAGAGAAATGTGAAGGAATGAACACTGTTGTCACCAGATTTATGGTTAAATTCACTAACTTAAGGCAAAATGGATTTCCAATATATTATGGTGATTAATGACAAGTTAATGCCTCAGAATGATTATGAAAAAAATATCATAGAACATGCCAAAGAGCAGGTGAACAAGCCAACAGGCCAAGGTATTCCCATAGGGAAAGTATTGCTAAAAAGTTTTGAAGATTTGTTTTACTTGTAGTATGAAATAAAACATTTGTTTGTCATCAAACCCACATTTTCCAGGTACACTAAGGCTGATGAGAATTTTAGGAATCTCGAGAATATTAGAATTCCTAAAAATGAGGAGTGGCAAGCATTGACTGATTTGCTATAAAAAATGAAAGGAAAACCAATGAAGAAGAAAAAATCTATTTGCTGATTCTTACAATCAAAATAGACTTTTACAGGAAGAAGGCGTTTTACTGAAGGTAAAGAGTATTCGAAGTGAAAGTGTATCAGTGAGAAAGAGTATCAGTAAAGGCAAGTTGGATTTTGAAAATATCTAAAAGGCCAGCAGAGAGGACACATAAGCAGCCAGCTGCTTCTTATCTTAAAATAGTTTCCATTTATTTTGAATAAGATAGGACAGCATGCTAATTTGTTGAGCAAGTTGTCACTATTGTTGTTGTAAAAGATTTAATTTTCCTAAGTTTATTCCTAGAAGTCATCTAGGATATTTTGTAAGACATTTTGTATAAATATATCACTCTTGGAAGTATTTTTATGTGGAATAAAATTGTTGGAGATTACTATAGATATTTTCTTTGACTTGAAGGCTTTGGATTTCGATTTTGAGCAGCAAACTAGATCACTTTTTTTGCATCATACTTTGGGATCCTTGTGACAAGATATATGAAGCGAAGTACTCTCTAAAACTTGGCATTTTTATTCTTCTTTGTTACATGCATACATTTGTGTTTTAATTCTAAATATGAATGTATAACTAGGAGTATCGCTATAGGACATGTTAATAGCACCCTATTTTTAACTAGTTATGATTTCTTTGTTTTCTTTTGATTTCCAATGTAGGGAACCCTTAATTTATCCCTCTCCCATTTGACCTCTATCTAATGCTTCCCTTTTCCGGATCAAAGGATCCTTAAGTGCCCTTTATCCTGATCATACCATCTCAAAAACGATTTTTCCAAGATCTCCAAGGGTTATCTATCTTGCCCTTAAGACATTTGACATTTTAGGCCTTGATCCCAGTTCTTTTAGCTTGACTTAGACTCCATAGCCCAATGGACAAGTATATTTCCTTCTATATATCCCTCCAAGTGAAATTTTCCCACCAAATCCAACAAAATCAAACCAAAATTGCACTTTCATAGCTAGCCTAATATTCACAAATTAAAACAAAGTTAAACTTTAAAGAGAGAGTCCTCTTTGAACCCTAAGAAGGGTAGATCCTAGAGTTTTAAGTAGGTTTGTGGTTACCTCCAGTATTCTTTGACTAAAAACCAAAATCCCACAACTTAAGAATTTAATGGAGTGATAACATTATTGGCAACCATACTAGGGAAATAACTAGTCCTCAGTCATAAAATTAGTCTTAAAGGAATCTTTTAAATCATACTTTTACTTTAATATTATTTTTATAGGTTGTGGGTATTGAAAAATAGTAATTATGGCTTCTAGGAAAACCTACTATACCAGGTCTATCCCGGATCCTAAGCCTGCTATCATAGTAGATAACCTAGACTGAATTGGTAAAAAGGAAAAACAAACATAAAATTTAGTGGCTGAAATCTCATTGATAAGAGTCGTTTCATTACCCAGTGAATTAGAAAGTCTTCAATATATTGATTTTGATCTGAAGTTTGAGCATTCATTATTTAAAATTAAATCTGAAAATGAATTAAAACAGCTATTTTAGACCCTGCTTTTCTTTCATTTTTGAATTAAAAACAGAAATCTATTGCAGTAAATTCTAAGAAAGTTGAATATCAGACCAAATTTGAAGAAATTAGTGTTACTATTCTAAAGGATATTGATGAAGCTATTGAATTAGCTCATTTATTGACTCATGCAAATAAACCTTCAGCGTCCCAATTACATACCACAATAATTCCAGCTAAAGTTTCATCTCTTTATGCTGTCACATCATTCCTAAATCCTACTACCAGCTCATCTACAAATCCATTTATCCCTAAACTACCTCTGCAACCCATAATATTATTTCCACCAATCACTTCATCCACTATATCCATTATTTCACCCTTTGATTTCTTAAAAACATTATCCTCATTTCCCAGCACTTCAAATACTATCTTTAGTTCATCCACTATCATTTCCAGCACAGCTCCAAGCAGTTCAACCTTAACTCCTATTCTAGGTAAGCTTCAAGCTATGGCTACTAGATATGCCCCCCTTTTCCTACCACAAAAATTTCACAATATGCCACAAGACTATCAAAACAAAATACCACTGTTTGATGGCACTACTCAATATTTTGCTTAGCAACATATTACTAAAATGACAGACTTTTTGAAATTTATGAAATTGATGATTCAGATGTTCAAATGAGACTGTTTGTTCAAACTTTAACAGGAGAAGTTAAGAAATGGTTTAAATATTTAGTTGCCTTTTTTAATTTGTTTTTAAATAAATGGGAAAAGAAAAAGAACCCCCTCCAAATTTTGTCTGAATTTAAAAATTTAAAAAGAGATCCAAATGAGTCAGTTCAAGATTACTGCACTAGGTATAATAGTGTCTATAATTCTATCAATGTAAATCTGAAACCTACTCATTATTCCATTCTTCTCATTTCATGTTAGGGTGCCATAGGAGATGTGTTTGGGTCGTATCATGTGAGGGAGGTCGGATCAAGGGAGAGAGGTCTAGAGGGCATGCATCGAGATAAACTGATAGGGGAACACCCAATACTTGTGATAAAGTGATTAGGGGCCCCATTATCATAATCCATAATCATTAAATTCCCTATCCCCTTAATCCCAGAGCCATAATTCCTTAACCCCTACAGTCATAACTCACAACCCATTAACCCCTTGATCCCTTAAACCCTAAGACACTAACCGCTTAACCCCTAACCCTTAACTTAGAATCCTTGAATCCCTAAGCCCTAACCCCTTATCATCTGAAACCTCACCCTTAACCCTTTAGCCCTAACCCCTAACCCCTTAACCTTTTGACACCTATCATTATGGGAAATTTTAGGTCTAAAATGGGTCTCCTAAGTAAATTTTAAAATAATAGTGGAAATAATAAAATAAGATTTGATTACATCATCAAATTTTAGAGGGATAAAAGAAAAAACTACTTTTTCAACTCATATTTTTAACTTATCTCCCTAAGGGTTTACTCAAATTTCGAGCAGGAATACTCATTGGATGTGAAATTTAATTCCTCATCCAAGGAGTACCCATCTTGCATAATTTTGATGGAATTTCCTACACAATAAATGAGAAATACATAAAAAAAGTGATTGCAAAATTTAATTTCTCATCCAAGGAGTACCCATGTTGCATATTTTTGATGGACCCTACTACATGAAAAATGAGAGATACACCTCGTCCAAGGAGTACCCATGTTGCATACTTTTGATGGACCCTACTACATGAAAAATCAGAGATACATAAAAAAACGTGATCGCAATCACATTTTTTTATGTATCTCTCATTTTTCATGTAGCAGGGTCCATCAAAAATAAACAACATGGGTACTCCTTGGATGAGAAATTAAATTTTTCATCCAATGAGTATTCCCGCTTGAAATTTGAGTAAACCCTTAGGGAGATAAGTTAAAAATACAAGTTGAAAAAATAGTTTTATTATTTTATTATTTTTTATTATTTTTACTTTTTTACTCCAAAAAGGGTGAATCAATCCCCATGGTTGACATCATCATCTTGAATCCTATTGGTTCTTATAAAGTTTATTTTAGTTGTACATTTTTCTTAGGAGGCCCATTTTAGACCTCAAAATTCCCCTAATGATCCCATAACCCTTAAGCACTTAACTGCCTAAATCCCCTAACCCATAATCCCATGGTGCTTAACCCTTAACCCTTGAATCCCTTAACCACTCTCATTAGCCTCTAACCCATACACCCCCTAGAACTCAATCCCTTAACCCGTAAATCACTTATGCCCTAACCCTTTACCCTTTACCATTAACCCCTAACACTTAAACCCCTAAACCCCTTAACTCCTAGAACCCCTAATCAATTCTCCCAAAGAATAGGTGCTCAAACACTAATATTCTTGATCATATTAGGTTTGTATCCACTAACCCCTTAAATGCAATGTCCAAGCACTACTTGGGTCGAAGGAAAAAAGCCACAAGGTCCCCAAATCTGATTTACATTTTATGGACAATCACATTTCCCCCAATTATCCACCAAACATTTTCTTTAAAAGGGAAACAATATGGTCTTCTAATGTCCACAAATGCATCTAAGTTCATAGGAATAAAGCAAGGTTCTTCTCCATGCATGACCCAATGTAATTGATATTCCCTTAAAAGAAAAAATAGGATGAGGATGTCTCTTTACCTATCATCATCCTTTAACACTGGTCCATTCTCGTACCAAATGTAAGGGTAGCAATCACATACAAGCCTAGAATATTTCTCAAGGTTCTATCCACAACATTCAAATTCTGTAGTTTTCTCCAAGTATATTTGAAACTGACATATGCAGTCCTCAATGACATGAATTCTGCAATCTCCAACCTATCCATATCTTAGTATAAAACAAAAAAATATAATTTATTAATTTATTTGAGTTTGTTGTGGGTTAAAATTTATTATATATTACCAAATTTATGTTGAAATATTATATTATCATCATTTAAATGTCGTGTAATTTTACATTTCAAACATTATTTATTTAAACCCCTGTTAAGTATATAAATATTTAAATAATAATTCATAAATCTCTTTTTTCAATTAATTTAATTTCCATATGTAACATCTATACACAAAAAAAAAATATTTCATGGTAAAAACATGTCAGAAACTTCTATAACTTTAAATTTCATTGTATAATTGCATAATTACCATGGTGTAGACTTGTTAATTTACAAACTTAGGTTAATTTTTGATCATATGAATTTATTCTAAGTTCAATTCATATATCATCGGTATATTTAGATGATTTGTCAAGAAAATTCTTAGATGTGAGGACATCTGGCCACCTAAGAGCTGATGGATCTCTCCTCCATGATTGAACGGTCGACGACTAAATGAGTTCATTGAGGTATCGAACCCTACCCCCAGGGTTGCATCCCAAGCTCATTTTTTCAATTCTGATGAGGGTTTGATGGCTCTGCCTTCCCGTGAACTAGTTCAGGAGGCCAATGTTTTGCGTCTAATGATAATTTTTCTTGCACAGGTATTGAACCTAGCTGATATGCCATCAATAGTTTGGAGTAATTTTTCCCTCTAAGTTCTTTTACAGTTCTAACTACACTAACACAGAGGTATCTGTGTAGGTTCTTTATTTTTCACCCTGGGGTCTTTCGCTCCACGACCTGGTGTGACTTTTTTGACCTACTGTCGGTGGTTACCTTGGTAATACTTTACAATTTGGCAACTGAAGGTGTCTTAAGTTGAGAGTAATGACCTCCAATGATACCACAGGTATCAATTCATTTTCTTTCATTTTATAATATTTGCTAATGTGCATTGGTTGCATTACCCCTTATTTTCTTTGATGTGAGTATGACAATTTTTCCAGTTTTTCTCTGTATAGGGTTTTGGATTTCATCAACACTTGTTTAAATTTTCACTCAAAACATTCTTGGGAAGTTCTCTTTCAGAAATTTGGGTTCATCCTGGAGGGGTTTGCTACAGGTATTCCCTATTCAATATGTACGAATGTTAAAGAGTTGATTCTCCTCTTTGCTCTATTGATTAATGGTTCTATTTTATTTTATTTTCTGACGTTCCTTGCTCTCCAGTGGTTACAATGCCATTGAAAAATATAGATGGTGAAGCCGTTACAGATGTTGTCAATGTTGGTAAGTTTCTTGGCCTCATGTTCTTAAACTCATTTATGGTATATTCTTCTAGGGTTTATAGAGAAATTATATTCTGTGCAGGTTCTCGCACGACCCTAGTGCATGATTATCTAAGTGGGACTTGGGACATACCCCTCAAGGGTTTCCTAGCTCTTTTCCATGCTGATACATTCAATTATGGCTCTAGTTATTTCTAGCATAAATTTCCATTTATGTCTATGTAACCATCATGTACAGGACATTCGATAATAATATTTCTTTTGTAACTAAGAAATTCATTTACTAAACTTTATTGACCTATAAATGTTTTAATACTATTCAATATGAAGAAGGAGGACTTCTGGTTAATTTTGCTCTGATGTTTTCAATGAATTTTCTATTGCTTATGTTTCGAAATAATATTTAACTAGAAGGCTAGTTCCCCATTTGTTTTAAATACATCCTAGGACTTAATATTTTCCCTCAAATTAATTATTACACATTGCACTAATAGAACTATTATCATTGTTTATCTGTTTTTCCTTCATCTTTGTGTTCCTCAGGAAATTCGGACTAGGGTTTTCTCTAACCCTCTCGACAGGGTTCAATTATCATTCATAGCTTAATTTACTAGCCTATAAAGAGAAGAAGATCCACATAGAATAGGATTTTTCAACATGATCCAAAATAGGTAGAAGGGTTCTTTAATACTTCCATTTATCTATGACCAATAAATATTTGAACCCAAGCCACATTACTAGAGATGCTTTAAGACTAACAATGTCACCATGAGTTTGATGTCTTGCTACATGATTCATTTCTATTCTCGATCATAAAAGTACCCTAGTTATGTTTGGTAAGTTTCTGATAGAAGTAAAGCACCTTAGGGTGTACTTTGATCTTACACGGATTAATTCATGTCAGCCTCAGTCCATCCAAATTATTTACGTGGGAAAGGGTTACATATACCATACCATAATCGAATTCCCTACAAAGATCTATCTCTAGTCTCTCCAAAGTCATCCCTCAGCACTTGTGCATGGTGACAACCCATGAAAAAATTAATGGCACCTGTGTTCTGGTATCCATATCCTTCTCACCTTCATAAACACCCCAGGAATTCGACGTGATCATCTTTTCTACCCCGAATAGAAATCTCACCTTTGGCTGGAGGCCTCTTGGACAAACAACTATACCGTATTTATAAGTTTCATCCCTAAAAAACTCAACAATATGGACTATTGCACCATTCACTAGTCCATTCTCTGTTTCTAAATTCTTAATGAGCATCATCTGCACCCATATGCAAAGACCAATCTGATTAGGAGCAATTCCACTCTTCAGTTGACTCTTTTCCGGCTCTTCCCCTACATTTTTTGCCCTAAAAGTAATGATTTCCTACCCCAGGGCCTTCAGTATCTCATCATTCACCCTTCTAACATCATCATTTCTCAGATATAATCTATTCACTGAATCATCTAAGTTCACCGATGGAATATGACAGTTATTCA
Source organism: Pinus albicaulis (assembly GCA_034641835.2). Taxonomy (NCBI): domain Eukaryota; kingdom Viridiplantae; phylum Streptophyta; class Pinopsida; order Pinales; family Pinaceae; genus Pinus; species Pinus albicaulis. The sequence continues at coordinate 193,385,233 of CM076573.1, forward strand.
ATTTAGCCAAGTTTTTTGGGTGAAACAAACCTCTTCTTATTTCTTGCAACATCTCTACTAGCTCACTATATGACTGCCTAAATAAATGCCTTAATTAAATCTACTTGTCAAAACATTCACTCCAGCAATCTTCCTAGAAAGTGAAGAATTTGTTCAGGTTCTAAGGCCTCACTAGTGGAAGTTGAAAGAAATCCCTTGTCACCACGAGCTACAACCCACCCCACACCACTTTCCCCTCCAATGGTTGCCTCAGTTCATTGGCAACATAATTCAATTGATCAAAAAATTTCCCATCAATCATACTTATCTCATCTATAATCAATGTCTTTTCTTTTCTCCATCTCTTACTACAAGACTAATCTGGTCTAGTACCCAACAAATGGGAAAAGGCGATGACGTCCTCTTCCCATCCCCGAGCTCCTCACCGAGAAGTAGACCGTAGTCTTAGGCAACCACAGAGTTAGGAATTTGTATCACTTTCCACCCTGTATTTCCTTCCATTGGCACCTTCCCAGCTCGAGATACTCGTAAGCAGCATCCTGCTTGCATTCAAACCTCCTTTTCTAGGAAAAATACGAAACTCATTTTCCTCCCTGAGATTCCATTTTTATCTCATGAGGAAAAGGTAACTATTTCTTGAACTTCCCCAGCTACTCAGTGTTTGGAATTCTTTATTTCCTAGACAGTCTTCCAATTTTTCATTTTAAGAGAAAACCATGTGCTAGGGTTCCATTAAATACTACCAATTTTCTACATAAGTAACCATGTGCTAGTTTGAAATTGTAATTGCAGCCTTGATTTTATTTATTAAATGACTGCTAGAATTCTGCACATTTAACTCTGAGATTTTATCTTGAATAAACCCTCTGAGAAAATTACAGTTCTCAGATAGTGAAGGTTTGAACCTAATTTTAATTTACAATAGTGGCATGGTTGTGCTTGAAAGGGGCTAATTTGAAGTAGTTCCTGGTTTTTTGTTTCTTGAGGTAGCTCTTCAAGTCCCCCAAACTTCTTGAAATAACTCAATGCTTGTAGGATTTCTTTCCTTATTTCTATGACTCATACTCTACTCCTTGAGTAACCTGCATAGTACACAGTAACTCTAAAACCTTGCAGAGTTCTAATTGGATGAATGATGATGACAAGACCTGAATTATTAATTGAGTGCTATGCAAGTATGCCAAGTAATGTGCCAAGTCTATTGACAAGAAGCCAAGTATATCCATGTAGCTCCACAAGTTTGAGAATGATAAGTTTGAGTCCTATAGATATCACAGGTATCCAAGCTTCACAAATGCAGGCTACAGGTCTGAGCTACACAATTTGAGTTTACAATAGTGTAAGGAGCCTCCACAGGAGATTTTTTATCACAGGTTTGGGGCTATTCTACCATTGTCCACCGAGATTCTTCAATGTGACTGTTGTTAGCATACACTGATATAATTTATGTATGCATTGACCAACTCAAAACAAGTTCGTCATTGTAAAATTTTTTACAATGGAATGCCACTCTTGTTATAGAAAGGAGAGTCTGATCCATCTAAGGGACATTAAGGAGTTGGGAGTCTAATAACATAAAATTAGGCACTATCTAGGTTTACATAATTCCTTGAGAACCAAACCTTGGCTTCTTGAATTTTAGACCAAGGAAGGTTGCAACTATATTCAAGATCCTAACAGAAAACATAATGCATAACAGTGACGCTAAGTTGCTACTTTCAATTCCATGAGATCCCATTTTGAAGCTACATCATAAACCAATCAAACAAATTTCAAAACTAGACATCAACTGAATGTTAAATAAACAAGACATCAACTAAATAAATAAATCTGAAAAGATGGTTAGAATGTCTAATCAATCTTGCAACTGCCTTTCAAGTATTTAGGAATTGTTGATAACCTGAGTCACTAGTGAGTAAGAACGTGTTTTTTTCTCGAAGATCACAGATCATAGACTTGACTCAGATGGTCACTGCACAGAGATGGTCATTACGCAGAGGGTCCATATCAAAAAATACAAGGGTTTTATATATCATTTTGATGTCTTTCAAAATATCTTATTATTACTATCATAATTATTATTATTATTATTAAAAACCTAATAGTAATTATTATTATTATTCAAAACCTCAGTTGAACCTCAAAAAGGATTTCTGAAATATGCAACTACATAGTATCCTTAAAATTGGTTAATTAATTGAAAAAAATAAGTCAATAGGTACAAATTTGAGAGCATGATGACCAAATCACAATTGAACCTGAAAAGGATTTTCCAAAAATAATAAACTAATATCTTTCCAATTCATGTAGCCTATGCATCACATAATTACAGTGAATAAATGCCACTCTTTTAGGGACAAATCTTTTCATACAAACACTACAGTATTTCAAGGTTGAATTTATAACAATCATAAGGAAAATAGATCCAAAATGTTGGATGTTCCAAAATATTTGACAGTACACTTTGAGCATGCTATATTTTTCTACGAGGCAGAACATTGTCCAATGCTGCCATCACAATAGCTTTGTCAATTGTTGAACCACATCTGCAAAGAAAGAGAAAAATATTGACTTATTAAAAAAAAAGGTGAATATCTTCTTAACATAAAATGCCTAACATAAGACTTAATTTTTTTAAATAATGTTTTGTTGTCATCGGTATTCTGACGTTTAGCTTTCTTTTAATATTATTTTGTTTCCATCAGTATCCTGACATTTAGAAGCGTCGGTTGGGGAATTTTGTAGCTTCAGACTAGTGATGCTTGTTTTTTTCATAAGAGTGACGCTTAGAAGCACTAGTTGGGGCATTGTGTAGCGTTGGACTAACGATGCTTGTGTTCATCAGAAGAGCGACCTGTGTGTTCCTCGGAAGAGAGATGGTTTTGTTCGTCGGAAGAACAATGCTTATAACGTCGGTTATGGTGTTTCTTGGAGTCATAATTTTGATGCTTATAAACTTTGGAAGAGCGATGAAGCATGAAATGTCGGAAGAGCGATGACCAATTTTAAACGTCGAAATTGTGACACCACCAAAAAAACATCAGAATTAGCATCGCTCTACCGCCAGTTAAGTCAATTGTTGGAATTCTGACTTTAGGAGAACTGACGTTTTTCCCCACCTCAAAGTGTCACTCTTGGGATGCCAATGTGCCGCAAGAGCGACATTTTGGCCATCGGAAATTGGGCCAAATGTGTTAGTGCCTTATCTCTCGGTTACCTTTGGTGTCATAGAAATTATGCATTTTTTGTTTTTGAAGTATTTGAGGTAACATGGAGAGGAATATGAATAAAATGAATAATTTCTCTACTCTCCCATCTTACAACCCCTTCATTCCCTAGTTTCCCCCATAACCAAATCATTATTTAGACACTACGTATTTTTCCTTATAAGAATGCATCGTCACAATCATAGAATAAAAAACATAGAGCTAAGCCTTGATTGGTTAAATCACAAAGAATATATAGTGGAAAATAAAAATAGACTTCATTTAGAAAAAGTAACAAAATATACTCCTTTATCACTTGCATGTATCTTTCTAGCCGAGTAGTTTTCACATACTTGCATAATTAAATATTTGAGATGCACAATAGTCAATTTTCCTATATACACAAATAATCAATTTCCTATGTTCACAAGTAAGCGACTAAACATTCATAATTTAAATGTACACAAGTTTCGTAACCATGTCCACAACTAGAACTACACTTGGAAAGAACGGACTATCCTCCCATCCATGGACTGAATCCACCAGTTCCCCCCAAGTTGAGATATGATTTCCAATGGAATAAATAACCCCTTTGATTCCTTGGCAATATATTTTATGTATCTCCTTCCATAGAAAATTTTAGTAGTGTCTCTTTTTTTTATAGTTCTGCCAACCCACTTGATTAAGCTTTATTTCTTCTTTTTTTATCAAAAAATGTGATTTTCCTTTTTTTTAAATCCTACATTTGTCTCGCATGATTCTTTATTCCACCCTTACTTAGTGTCTTTCTCCAACTAAGGGATTTAGTAGATATTTCTATCCCATTGTATTAAATCCTTTGTTTTGCATCTGAGGAATTTTTAGGATTTATTTAGGGAATATTTATCTTGATCTTATCCACTGATAGAGATTTCCAATCTTGGAGAAAATATCTTAACTATAGTGTTTCTTTCCCAAGAAATTTCATTTTTATTTTTATTTTTTTATTAATAAAACTATTTATTAAATCATAATAATTTTATTGTTTACATCCATTTCAAATCAAACATGGCTTTCCAACCATCAATTCTAAAAATAGTCCACATCTAAAACTAACAAGGCATTAACATAAATAACAGAGCGATATTAGAATTTAGGTATCTTAGAAAATGAGTTAGCTTAATCGTCATCTTTCGACAGAATAGTGACCTCTATAATCAATATTATTTCCAATTTATTGTTTGAGCCGCAAAGTAAATAGATAATTATCATAGTATTCTTTTTTTCGTTTGAAAATAATTCCTTTATAAACTTTTATGAAGTTCCCCTCATTTTTAGGATGATCCTTGGCGCGTGTAATGTGGGAAATATACATTTAGTGTAATGTGGGAAATATACATTTAGTGTGCTTAACCCCATGGGAATTGAACCAAGGACTTGCATGGTGCACTAGAATGGTGCAATAGATTATGGTAGTATCTTTTCCACTGAACTAACACATATGTGAGTACTCTGGTTAGAAGAGAAAAAGGTTAAATCCTTTCTAAATCCTATGTATGATAAAAAATATATATCACTTGAAATTACAACATAGTGGTGGAAGGTACAATTGAAAATGGTCTCTACCAACTTATTTATTTTTGGTACTCCACTTTTGAATCGTTAATAAATATAAATTTAATTATTTATTAAACATATATTTAGTTGAGGTTGTCATAATTGCATAAATAGATACCCAAAAATAATCAACACATTTTTCGTCTTTTATATTATTATATTATTCATCTCTACAAGGATGATCTCAAGTGGAACATTATTTTATTCATGGTTTCTTTGTTAGGACTATCTTGAATAAAACGTTATACTCTCCAACTCACTTGTTATTCATCATTGCATATAAAATTTTAAGGACTGGGATCAAATGATAAGGATTGCCACTATATGGAACTTTTTACTATGGGAATTTATTACCTTTATAGGCAGAGTGGTTTTATTAGGGTCAATAAAATAAAGTGCATTGTAATTTATTTGGAAATGAAATCGGTAGGATTCAAACACTGCCATTGAAAATTGTTACTAAATTCTTGAACATGAGCTTATAATTGATTTGTAACAACTAAATTATAGTGTGAAAGTCGAAAATATTTCATAAACAATATTTATTTGGAAGCCATAACCACTCAACCAAAGTCATATGCCAAATCCAAAATATGCTAAAGGTGTTTAATATTAGTTCATGGGCATAAGATATTATAGCTTGTAGTAATCAATAAATGAAAATAAATTCCCCCCTTAAAAATATTTAACAGAATTCCATGAAAATAAAGAGTAGGAAGTGTTAATGTTGTCGAAATAAATTATTTTTCAAGCACTATAATGTGTAGAAGGGAAAATTGCGTACTCTACAATGATATTGACCAAGAAAACATATATAACCTAAAATATATCGTAGTTCCAAGTTACTCAATAGTCAAATAAATAAGCATTATGTAAAGAAACAATGATAAACTTAAATGATAACCCTAAATTGTTTTCTCATCCTCTACTAGAAAAAATTTGTAATGTTTCATTTTAGTTGACATGATATTTACACTAGACAACGTTTGACGTATACAATATTTTTGAGGACATCATTATTATGATCATGGGATTTTATTTATTTTTATAAAATATGTACTTTGTGATATTGTGATATTTTACTTTTCTTATCATGATGATAGCATTGATTCCGGAATTTATATGTGATCATTTATGGTGCTTACTAGATGATAATTATATCATGTATAAAATTTTACTGAATATTTGCTAAGTGTGGTAGAAAAATAGGACTATAGACACCAATCATACCTTGACAATTTGAATCCATTTTGATTTATGTTTATGTTTTGAAAATTTATATTAATTTAGATAATGGGTATGTTTATATGGATTATACAAATGGATTTTTTCATAGTTTTGCAGGAATTGATAAGTGTTTTGCAAATGAACCATATATGGGTAGTGGGATTGTAGGTGAATGTTATGAAACTAGCTCCAAAAATAGAAGAAAAGAGAGATCAACGCTTTAGAAATAAGCCACTTCGAGGGGGCAACCTCCTTTACATTACATAAATGAAAAATTCTTGTATGATACAAATGAAAAAACCTCCTTTCTATATATAGGAGTCCATGGGGTCACAATATAATCCTAGTCGACCTAACAATAATAATTTAAGGGCACAATAATAAAAATATGGGGATTACAGGGGTACAATAATAACAATAAGGGGGTTACACTAACAACAATAAGGGGATACACTAGTATTATAGGGACCTAACATGCCCCTCTCCTTCAAAAAAGTGTTGCCTCAATGCTTGAGTAGATCTAGATTCTTTTGTATAAAATTCTCATACTCCCATGTAGAATATTCAGTGGTTAAATTCTTCCACATGATGAGATACTCTGAAATTGGTCGATTTCGTAGTTTTCGAGTTCTTGTTTCTATGACTGATTCAGGTTCCAATATTATTTTTCCTTCCTCATCAATTTTTGGCAATATTGTTTGAACTGGAAGTTTGTCACCTATAACCTTCTTTAAGCATTAAACATGGAAAAATAAATGCACTCGAGAAGAATTAGGAAGCTCCAATTTGTATGCCATAGTACCAATCTTTTGCAACACCTTGTAAGGACCATAGTACTTTGGTGATAATTTATTATCCTTCTTAGCTTGTTTGAGAGACATTTTTTTGTATGGTTTTAGCCGTAAAAATATTGATTCTCCTACATCAAAACTTCTCGCTCTGATGTTGATATGCCTGTTGTTTCATTCAATTTTGTGCCAAATTTAGGTCATCCTTTGAGAGTTGGATAACCTTTTTTTGATGCTCCATGTGATCTTCCACTGCTTGAACCTTAGAATTTTATCTTAAAGATGATGTGATGGATGGTGGTTGATATCCATAAAGTTCTATAAATGGGGTCATTTTTGCTGCAGTATGGAAGGGAGTGTTATACCACCATTCAGCCATAGGTAACCACTTGACCCATTGTATTTTTTTATCAGATACAAAACAACGAAGATATTCTTCCAAACATTTGTTCACTATCTCAGTTTTCCCATCGGATTGAGGATGATAATATGGGATATGAGCTATTTGAGCACCCAAACAGGAAAATGATTCTGTCCAAAAATATCTAGTAAAAGTGGGATCTCTGTCGCTTACAATAATCTTTGGGTTTCCATGTAGCTTTTAAATTGTTTCCATAAATCTAGTAGCAAATGTACTTGCTTTAAATGGATGAGATAATGCACAAAAATGTCCATACTTGGTAATTCTATCAACTACCACCATTATGACACTCTTTCCTTCGGACTTAGGTAAACTTGTGATAAAATCCATTGAAATCTCCTCCCAAAGTTGACTTGGAATCGATAAAGGTAGTAGAAGACCCGAGGTCTTAATTTTCTCAAATTTATTTTGCTGGCAAACCAAACATTCTGCCACAAACATTTGAATATAAGATGTAAGGCCATCTCCAAAAAAATATTCTTCACCTTATGGTAATTTTTTAAAATTCCTGTGTCCTCCTAAGGGAGAATTGTGCAATTCCAAAAGAATATTTTTCTTTAGCTAGGAATTCTTACAAAGATATAATCGATCTTTGTACTATAAGGAATCATTTTTCCAACTAAATGTATCAGATGTACTAGGATCTTGCTGCAAATTTTGAATGAGTGTCCACACTTCTTCATCCTTTTTCCATTCGTCGCTTGCTTTGATTATCCAATCTGGTTGGATAATATAAATGGTGCAAAGTAAAGCTTCCACCTCTTCATCATTTCTTGAGAGTGCATCTGCAGCAACATTTAGCTTTCCTTTTTGTAGATTATTTCAAAGTCATAACCCAACATCTTTGTGACCCATGTTTTCTGCTTTTCTAAAGATAGTCTTCATTCCAAAAAGTATTTAAGACTATCATGATCAATTTTTACCTTTAAGTGCCTTCCCATTAGGTAAGGTCATAATTTCTTGAGTGCATGTAGTATTTCCAACATTTCCTTCTCATAAATAGATTTTTGTAAATATTTTCCTTTGATTGGAAGACTTTCAAAAGAAATTGTTCTTCACGTTAAAACAACACCAATTCCATTTCCTGCAGTATCACATTCCAAAATAAAGTTTTTTGTGAATTCTGGCATAGCTAAGACTGGTGCTAGGCACATTGCCTCTTTAAGATGTTCAAAGGCCTTAGTTGCTTTAGGAGTCCATGAAAATGCATATTTCTTCAATAATTTTTTTAGAGGTGCTTCTATTCTCCCATAAATCTTAACAAAATTGTGATAATACCCAAAGGCAATCCTCATGTTGGATGTTATCCTTTAAATTCCCTATGAATACATCAATCATGTGTTCCTCTAGAATATCAGCTACCCTTATATTCATTTTTTTGAGGTCCTAAATTTTCTCCACCACTGAATCCTTTTGTTTCAGATTTATAAATTGGCTAAATAAGGTATTTTTATTTTTATCCTCATAATGTGCTATCATTTCCTTCGTAAAAATTGACCAAGTGACAATTTGTTTACAGGAGAAAAGCAATCGATACCATACAAATGTATTTTGTTGTAAATATAAAGTTGAAAGGTGTAACTTTTGTGTGTTTTTCACATTATTGATATCAAAAAATTGCTCCATCTGTAGTATCCATGGTATAGGATCCTTCCCATCAAAATTCCTCATATCAATCTTTGGAATATGGTGGGTCTTTGATCCAACATTAGAGTTCATGAAATAGCGATTAACATATATTTTGTTCTCATCATGAGTTTCCTCTACTATCTTTTCGCCATTAGGAATCATGAATTGAATCAACTTTCTCAAACCTTCCTTCAAACCTTCCATGTCTTCTTTTAGATCATTCTTCATGTCTTCAATATTGTCTTTCATTTTTTCTTCCATGTCTTCCATACCATTCTTCAAACCATCCATCTTAGCTTCCATGCCTTTCTTCAAACCCTCCATATTAGCTTCCACTCCTTTCTTCAAACCATGTGTCTTCGCTTCCATGCCATTCTTCAAAACTTCCATTTCATTTTTTGTTTCTCTTTGTGAGAGCGAAAATTAGTGCAGTTGCTCTTGTAATTTTGATATATTATTTTTCATTTCTTCATCTTCATGAGTCATATTAGAGTATTCTGAGGGCTTAATGGGTGTTGAATTATTTTTAGGGGGGATTTTAGAACCCCATACTAATATTTATGCTTCAATAAGCCCTTGGAATCACTTCAAACTGATTTTTCAAACAAGACTTGTGCAATTTGAAAAAAATACACACCTTTTTCTTTCTTTTTAGAAGCTCAATATTGAAACTGAATTATCTCTATGATTTTGGATCTTCAATATCTGAAATTTGGTCCTATAGTAACACTCTAAGTCCTATTTTGAATGCCACACGTCTGACCTAATTTGGATTCTTCAAGGAACATGTATGCCCAATCTCCCACAATGACCTAATTATGGACTGGTTCAGTAGAGAAAACTTGTATGACATGCCTCGTGTCACTATTTCCTCGTTTGGCTCTGAAATTTATACACAGGAACCTGCATTCCATTTAATTTCAACCACTTTTTACATAATTCTAATATGATTCTCAAAGATATAGTTATGGTGATTTTCCCAAGGTCACCTATTTTAGATGAAATTCAAGATCCTACATAAACCCTAACTTCCACAGATCACATTTCCGAAAATATTGTGAACTAAGTTTTGAAATTTTAACACAATGTTCTCCATGATTTCCTCTTTGTGTGATAAAAATTTTATCTTTTGAAACTTATTACAAAAAATGTTATAGTGAAAATTCCACGATGACATGTTTGGAGCAGCGAAACCTTAGAATCCAAAGCTTTTATACCAAATGTTATGAAACCAGCTCCAAAAATAGAAAAAAAGAGAAATCAATGCCTTAGAAATAAGCCACTTCGAAGGGGGAACCTCCTTTACATTGCATAAATGAACGATTATTGGATGATACAAATTACAAAACCTCCTTTCTATACATAAGAGTCTGTGAGGTCACAATATAATCCTAGCCGACCTAAAAATAATAATTTAGGGGCACAATAATAACAATATGGGGGTTGCAGGGGTACAATAATAACAATAAGGGGGATACACTAGTATTATAGGGACCTAATAGTAAAGGAGATTAGACATCTTTTGATAGCTATACCATCTTTGGATAGTCTCTCTGGTCATACATGCTAGCACTCCAGCTATGGCTTAGGCTAATACTTAAAAAATGGGTTTTGTGTAAGTTAGAGTTAATAAACCATATATATGTATGAACTATAAATGTTGATAGACATCACTCCATATTAAACATAAAAAGTCTTACTTCATGATACATCTCACGTTGCTAAAATTTAAAAGATCATAAAAACTTATTACATTATAACTTTATTTTAAATATATATATATATCTATATATATATATATATATATATATATATATATATATATATATATATATATATATAATTCAAACACATATACGTTTAAAAAAACATGGAACAAGTTTCTTAACCATAAGGATTGAACCTCATTTTACTAAGGAGATTCTTAATCTGTAAACAGATTTTGTGACAATACCATGGGTAAATAATATGGATTATCAATACATATGCACAAAAAACCATAACTCACTTCATATGAAACTTGTTCATATGACTTCTTTTTTCTAATTAACTAATATAATTAAAATGGAAAAGGAAACATAACTATTTTGGAGATAAATCTCAACCTTTAATTTGCATATACTACTAAAATATTCTAAAATATTTTGTGGAGGTTATATCCCTTCCATCCACCTAATAACTATTGATAATTAAATTAATATTTTGGAATCCCTATTCCAAAATATACACACCTATCAATGTAATTACCATGTTTAAAATTGGATTTAACTTAGAGTTAAATAGATGCAAGCTTATTTGAAAAAATATATATAAATAGACACGTGCAAGTATTGAATATTTAAATCAATAATCGAAAGGAATTTAAATGAAAATAACCTTACCTAGCTATGAAATCCTAGAAAATATAATTAAATTTTGAATTGAATAAATTTAATGAAGTAATTAAAACTAGCTTGGACACTTGGTAGGTAATAATGAGTTAGCTAAACTAGTTTCCAAAATTTAAGGGGAACACGGTATAACAGAAGATATGGTAGTAATTTTGAAGAAACATGTGGCTCTTAGGTGTGAATAAATCACTAATTTAAACAAAATAATAGGAATTTATATGAGAGCCAAATTGGATATAGGACATGTGTCTTAGTGAGCAATCAAACTATGTAATTAAATAATTATTTATTTTTGCATGTGAAGATATGCGTCACATCAAATAATCACTTATAAGGCTCTAAAAAAGGAACACATGGTTATGAAATGGGGAGATTTTTAGCTCCCTAATACTATATGGGGGTCATAACAAAAATCTTTGCATTCTTGTGAGAATTTTGATAATGTAGTCAGGTGATTGTGAAATTGTGATCTTAAGTATTGGTTGGATAGTGTTGTGGATCGGAACTCGTCGATTTCGGGAGACCAAGGATATGGCCCAGTTCCTATAAACTATAATTGAAATATTTTCCTTTCATATAACCCCATTGTGGCTCTAGGGGCCAAGGGGAAGAAGAGTACCATGGCATTGATTGGGTCATCAACTTTGGTCTAGTGTATTGGAATTGCAAAATAATTAATCATTGGAGATACTTAAAGCTAGGAATGAGGATCAAAGTGGCCCACATTGAAGATTGTACACTAACTTTGGTGAATGATACCTTTATTGTAAATGTTTTATAAAATTTTAGTTAAAATGTACATTAAGTATTGGTGTTATCAATTGATGGGAAAGTTCTCTTGATATTGACGTGTTTATTAATAATATTTGAGAGCCTTGCATCCCCTATTTTATTTCTTAGTTGGACCCATTGAATTTTCATTTTCATAGTTAAACCTTTCCTTGTTCAACCTTTTACATAGTTGAACCCCCCCAATATGCATATCTTAGTTTAATTTTAGAAGCTACTTCATCCCATTAATACTTATTGGTCATGCGTTATATTATTTATAAGATCAGCTATAAGTTTGATTCACATGTGGTAAGTGTAGGGTATGGGGGTCATATAGGGGTTGGAGGATAAAAAAGAATATTGGGTTGTCTTTTTGCATCCATTTTTTATGGTTTCCAACACCTCTTTTTCACTTTTCGAAATTTTGTGGCATACGGTATTTAAACTTGTGGTTTTTTAATATTGGTAAAGGAATTAAGGATGTGATATAATTTGGGCTAATAGATTAGTGGTTTTAGATGTTGTAGTATCATATATGTTGTATTTTAAACAATAATTTTTTGTTGATGATAAACATTAGAGATGTGGCTCTAAATGGTTTGCTAGTTTTCATTGTTTCCGTTTATAAGGTAAATGTATTTGTAATATGTGATTGTCATTATTTTTATCGAGTGGGAGATATGCAATAGTGATTATTATGCTATAAAGGAATATCCAATAGTTTAAAAATAAAGAATATGGAGAAATTTAATGGGCACATGTTTTAGATATGGAAGCTCAAGATGGAATTGTTTTTAGTATACAAAGATCAAATCGGTCATTATCGATCTAAGGAGTCCAACTACAAGAATGTCAATAGAATATTGGAAAAAAATGGATTGAAAGGAAAATAACACAATCTGGTTGTGTATCTCAATTTTAGTATATGCATTATTTCAGGAGAAGATATGTCCAAGGCATTATATAATAAGTTAGGTACTTTGTATTAGTGTAAATCCCTAGTAAAAAAATGTTTCCTATGAATGAAGTTGTACAACTTGAAGATGAATGATTGATATTGAGTGACAGAGTGCTTAAATTCTTTCAATACTTATATGGTAATTTATTTAATGTTCGTTGTATTAATATTTTTTATGAATATAAGTGTATTGATTTACTATGCGTGTTACCAATATCGTAGGATAGTTTGGTTGTATACATAAGTAGTAATTCAACTATTTTAATTTTTGATGATATGGTCTCATCCTTGCTACAAAGGAGGTGAGGCAGAAAAGCATATAAATTTGGAGTATAGGTTCCTTATATGTAAGAGGAAATTCATAGGATAGACATAAGAATATTTCCTCAAGTAAGAGATCTATGTCTAGAGGTAGAACTACATGTCCTAAAAAAATTGTAAAGATATGTCATAAATGTTGAAAAAAAGGCATATAAAAAAGAATTGCATTTCCAAAAGAATTGGGTGAGGGAATGGATTTGATGATGGTCCCTCCAAAGAAGAGAATACCTCAGAGGATGGAGGGAATTTTTATTTTTCTTCTTCAAGAACACATGTAGATCATCACATATGGCTTATCAAATCATACGCCTCATTTCATATGAGTCCCCATAGGGTGTGGTTTTATAAATATGAAAGACATGGTGGAGGTGACATTTTCCTTAAATATGACATGATAGGTATAATGATTGAACAAAGAAAATTAAATTGATGCTCAATGATTGTTATAGCATCATTTTTCACCCTCATGTGATTCATGATTGTCTCTTTGGCCTTGGGCACCCATTCCCAGAGACTTGAATAAAGTTCATAAAAAAAAGTGTTCAAAATCCCATACGCGGGTATGCCCAGACTTTTTCGCGTGTATACGTGAGTCCAAAGATACTTTTCTGCATATGCCATTAAAATCATTAAAAATATATAAAAATACCTATTTTCGAGGCTGGTTTGATGGTTATTCCCGTAATTCAACCACCCCAGCCCATGGCCAACTGTTTCCAACAGATTGAAACTGCTTTGAGGGAGTATAAAATCCCCTCATGTGTATGGTCTAAGAGAGGGAGAAAATTATAGAAATTATACTCTGTTGGAGCCCCAATTCAAGTTTGATTTCCCATGCCTCCTGCACTTCCCAGATTTTTACAGGAAACCCTTGTTTCCTGGAGATGTTCATCAGCTTATATGTCATCTCGTGTGCACAAGTCTTGAAAGTATCCTGGCGAGGCAAGGGCGAGACAGATCTGGAGGATGGTCTGTTCGGAGATCGTGGAAGGATTCAGGTGATCTCTCCACCTTTCTATTATTGTACATGTTGTTCATAATGAATAAGAACCATCTTGTTCTCAAATTCACGTGTTAATATCTACTTGCATATGTGAAAAAGATTTTTAATTAAGCATTTATTATTGTTTATATGATGTTTCACATGGATTACACTAACATTTAGGAGAGATATATGTTGTACAACTAGATTTCTGTGCATGTTCTTTCTTGATTTCTAGGTTGAAGAGGAAGAAGAGTTGCTGGGGGTTTGGACCCCGCGGGATCTACATCAAACGTAGGATTTACGGATGAGTTCTACAATCGATGTTATCTAGTTTTCAGCATAGAAGTGTGGTTGTGTGAGTCCTTCTTGAATAGCATGCCTTGATCTGTGGAGGTTTTTGACACAACGACCTCTAGGGAGTTATTTCCCGAAACAATGATGGAAGGGTTAGAATACTTCGTATTGTTCTAAACATTCCATGTGTAGTTAGAAACCTAATATTTGTAAGAAAGATGAGTGATTTAGGTGTAACTGCTATGTTTGAAAAGGAAATCCATAAGATGATTTGAGGAGCAATGGTATTGCTAAGGGGATTTTGGAATGGAAGTTTGTACAATATTTTGGGAAGAATTGTCAATGATGGGTGTAATTGTGTCAATGTTCCTAAGAGTGGATATGAAGAAGTAAAAATGTGTATTGTCTCTGAAGAAGATAAAATGTTGTGGAATAAAGGAATGATACATATTGGAGTTAAGGACCTTCAAGAATTCTACAATATATATATGGTTTAAGGTATGCAGTATTACACTATATAACTTAATTTCCATGAAAAAATTATTTATGTTAAATAAAATTGGGTAATATTATCAACAAGTGCTACAAGGGAAAAGGGGATTTTAGAGTTAGTACATAGTGATGTATTTGGATTTGTTACTATTCCATTAGTAGGAAATTATGTGTAATGTTTCTAGTTAATATATGACTTCTTAAGGGATAGATGGATTTATTTCTCTTGAAACAAATCTAATGTATTTGGAAAATTTAAGGAATTTAAGGATCTTGTGAAGAATCAAACATAGAAGAAAATTGAGGTGTTGCAGATAAAAAATGATAGGGAAATTTGTCGGAATGAGTTTGAGGAATTTTGAAAGTAATGTGGTATAAAAAGGAATAATAATACACCATACACACCTCAATATAATTATTTTGTATAAATTATGAATATGATACTAATGGAAAAATCAAGTAACATACTCAGTGGTGTTGGGTTAAGATAAGAATTATTTGCAGAGACATTGGGTATTGCATGGTACCTCATAAATAGATCACCCTCATCAGATTTTTTTTATAATAATTTCCATGATGCATGGAATTATGAGAAACATTTATTAATCATATCATAACCCTTTCCTGTGATCCTTATGTGCACCTTCCAAAATAAAATTGGAGTAGGTTGAACAATAAATCTAAAAAATGCATCGTTGTTGGTTATTAAGATGGTTTAAAAGGTTCTAATATTTTCATCGAGAAACTAAGAAGGTTATGTATACCCAAGATATTATGCTTGTAGAGTTAAATATGTTCTCAAATAGGAGGTCCCATCAAGGGAAATGGAACCCGAGGTAGTGGAGTTTTGTAATATTCCAAAATAGGAAAAGCAGCAATATTGAACACAATAATGGAATGCACAGAAAATATCATTACCAACACATGAGAAAATATTAGATCCATTATATTATGTATTACAGCAGAAAATTTGTACAATATTTTGAGGAACAAATCACTCAAACTAGGCAAACAAGCCTCCAATGCACAAATACAATAAAACCATAAATGTTGCTACTATACAAAAATGCCAGAGTACATGAAAATGCAGTCCTAGTGAGGGTTGTTACAGATGGAAAATAGGAAAAAATAGATCTACTAATATGATGATCAAAGGGTGCTAAAAAAGGAGAACTAGTCTCTCAAGCACAATCCCAAGACAACCTGGAAAGGGTTTCTTGAAATACAAAAGATGCAAAAGGTGCAGACTGCAACTCTATGGATGAATAACATTGTGTCACTAGAGATATGCTGAAATATAGCTGATATAGCATGAAAATGGCTACAAATTATCCTCTCTAGCTTTCTAGATGAAGGGATGCTCCCCTCACTAGGAAACTAGCTCATAAACAGGGTCTCTCAACCCTCCACCGCAACACTCTGCAAAATAACACAGCTCCTCAAGGAGACTACACTGTGGCTGAAGGTAGCTACTTGGCCCAATGCCAGATGGTGGAAATGAAGCTCAGAATAGCTCTCCTGAGTGGGCACTCGAAATCCCCCAAGGTAGAGTGTGGGAAT
Organism: Pinus albicaulis; assembly: GCA_034641835.2. NCBI lineage: Eukaryota > Viridiplantae > Streptophyta > Pinopsida > Pinales > Pinaceae > Pinus > Pinus albicaulis. The sequence goes on from CM076573.1 coordinate 193,401,871, forward strand.
CCCACTTGGGAACACCCTTGTACTAAACAGTACAACAAACTCCACTAAATAGTTGAAGCATGCAAGAATTCATAAGACCAAAACATAAAAAATATTTTGAATGCCTCTCATGGCTGCCATACCCTTCCTTATATTCTTGGTTAGCTTCCTCACACTTGGCCCCAATCATTTATGATGCTACTTCCATGCAAAGACTCCTCCTCCAAAACTGCGCTGTCCCCACTAGCTCCACTCTCTCCTATGGCAGCATTGTTTATTTGGTCAACCTCAACCCAATCTACATGAATTGACCCCTTTCACACCAAGGGATTATTTATTTCAGCTAGCTAAATTGATCCACATTCATAGTAGAAGTGGTTTTATTCCTCCTAAAGATATTTAAGGGTCGCTTTACCCCACTTATTCTTCTTAAATAAGAAGCAAAAAAAAATTTAATATTCCAACTAGCTAAAAGCTAATTGGGAGTATTACAAACCTCCCCTCCCAAATGTTGCTTGTCCTCAAGCAACTATAAAGGTGATTGTTTCAAAACTGCTCCTCCTCCCCTTATGACACCTCCATGTTATAAGCTCTCCTCATGAACCAGGTGTCCCCCAATCAATCCATCCATGAAATGCTCCTCCCAAGTTCTCATGAGATTCAAAATTCTCACCTCACAAGGAAACAAAAGGTCTAATGTAGCAATCATGGTTTTCCCAATGTTCTCCCAGAAGCGTGAAGCATAATAAATATGGATAATCTCAGTCCCAATGGGCACATTCAATCCTTGCATCATTCCTCCAATCATGCCCACAATAATGATAAGAACATCATCAATGTATGGGATCATAATTAAGGATACATAAGCTTCCATATGAAATACTGGAGGAGGATCATAGTCCCACATGTAGAACCAATGCAGTATGTCTCCCGACTACCTCAGAACATGGTATAGTAAGCGGTTTCCCCACCACTTGCTTGCTGCCACAAACCTCTCACATGTTTGGAGAAGGTGAATAATGTTTAGTGCTAATGGATTACACCCTGAATGATATATCATCTCCTTAAATCCTCCTAGGGAGTGGCCATGCCCATCACTGTTTTTGGCCCCAAGTAGTCCATGAAGTCCATAATGAAAAGTGCCCCCACTTGGAGTAATGGCCTGCACATGTATGGTAAAGGAATGCAAATACTTATCTAGTTAATCATTATTCACAAAAACATGATCCTTACCATATACCTTGATCAAAATAATGGAGTGGATCATAGATATGTCCCCTCTCATTCCCAATGAGGAAAGATGTGGCTGAGATAACTCCATCAAAGAGTTATGTCTCTCCTCCATATCAAAATGATCCATGAATCCCCTAATATGCTGATATATCTCCTCTTCAAAGACTTCCCAAGTGAATCCATCCATGATGGTATGATATGCTCTCATGGAATAAGTGTGGCTGAAGAGAAAATCTTCATGTGCTCCATGTAGTAACTTCTCCTTAAGCTTAGACACTTTAGATAAGAACATCCTACTCTGATAGTAGATGACCCCATATCTTACTAAATATCTCTCATCTAATAGTTCGACATCAAGTATCCTACATGTAAAAATATCCTTGGAGTAATCCAACAACAGTTGGGATCTCTAATAATGTTCTATCCTCCATAGTGACAGTGCTAATGATCTATCATGTAAAACATGTGTCATGTGGCTACCCCCTTATTTGAAATCCCCCATGCCAAAGTCACATATTGGGATGCTACTATCCTTCCGCTGTTGCTCCTCTTGTAGTTTCCCATGCTCAAGTAAAGGTTGAAGCTTTTGGAGTTTATTCTTCCATGGGAAGCTATCACCTATCCAAAACTTCTTGAGTTTGGCCAATGTATGCATGAGTGGCCACCATCCTCTACCATGTGTGGAAGATTTCTCCCCGAGTGATAATATCTTCTGAGCCTCCAAATTTAAGGATTAGTCTCCTTGTACCATGATGGTGCCATCGTCCATCCCTGAATCATCTTTTCTCAGCACAAGATTTGGGGTGAGAGTGGGTAATTATGAGATTAAGAGAATGTCTCCCTCCTCCTTGAGCCTACCCAAGACTCTCTACACTGTATCATGACCTCCCAATTCTCCCACTTCTCCTGGATCTATGAGTGGTGCAACATGTTGTGAGACATTTCTCACCAACTCCTAATCAGGTGGAATGCCACTAAGCAGTAACGTCTCATGGGCCAAAGTCATTTTCATAATTGATAAGACTGTTAGGTATTTTCTTTGACTACACAAATACAGCTCTGTTTTCTGTGTAGAAGCTGTCTGTGAGGGATATGTTTGCATGCTCCTAATCATCTGATCTTTTCCACTCTTTCTATCCGCCCACTCCATCTACAAAGTCTCCCAATCTGTGGTGACCTTTCCCAAATTAATCAACCACTGAACACCCAATATCACATTTGCCAAGTATGTCAACCATAATAAAAGTGATCATTCAATATATATGTCCCCATGGTGAGAGATAAAGATGGAACATAATGCATGCATTGAATAGTTCTAGCTCCTGGGACCAAAACTAAAAATCCCTTAAAATCATCAGTGGGTATTTCCCTCCTCTGCACTAGTTGGGCATCAATAAAGTTGTGGGTAGCCCCACTGTCAATCAAAATTGAAACCCTCTGATCCTAAATGGAACCTCGAACCCTCAAGTTCAAGTACTTGGGTACTCCTCTTAATGATGCAAGGGACCCTCCAATTGGAGGAAATTCTCCATTTCCACCTCCTGGTGGTGGTAGATCCTCTCCTATTATCCCAACGTTGTGACATTAGGGGAATTTTGAGGTCTAAAATGGGCCTCCTAAGGAAAATGTACGAACAAAATTCACTTTATGAGAACCACTCACATTTTAGGGGATGACATCATCCCTAATGGTTGAGGTGGCATTTCTTGAGTTAAAGGTACTTACTTGTCACATTCTCAATGGTGGATAAAAACTCATGGTTAACTATGGTAGTGCTCTAAGTACTTTTAAAGTCAAAGTGAAGTACTCATAATAAATGTCATTTCACACTTTTTTAATAAAAATATATTATTTTCATTTCATATTTCTTGAAAGAAACAATGCATATCCCTATAAATTTATTATATTATATTATATTTATATGGTATATTAATTACATGTTATTATACAATTTAAATAATATAAATTTTAATTAATAACATATAATATTATTAACAATTTATAAATTTATATTTATATTTTATTCTAAGTTATTTAAGTACAAAGGACAAATGCATTACTTGTTCAATGATAATGACTTTTTCTTGAAAAGCTCATTCTTATTTATAGTCACATCAATACTATTTTTTTATTAATTTTATTTTGGTACAACTTTTGAATTGAATTTAACTATGGTTACATGGATTGTGGTGCAAAAGGTGAATTACAGCTTCATAAATATTATTTTATTGGTTTAGCTATTATTTTATTATTCCCTTAGGAGGCCCATTTTAGACCTCAAATTTCCCCTAATGCCTCCTTCTGGTTCCTCTTCTTCTTCCTCGTCATCAGAAAATACCTCTATATACTGTTCCTTCATTGCCGCACATCTATGTTTGGGTGCCCATGGTTCTTGGCATGTGAAGCAAAGCTTCCTTCTCCTCAAGTCTCTTTGGACATCATCACTAAGAGTTACTTTATTTTGGCCCTCCTTTGCAGGATGATCCTTCTAATCTTTCCCCTTTGATGGGAAAGTGGGCTTTTGCTGAATTGTTGCCTTTGCTCTTCGAAAGGCATCTTGTAGATCTCTAGCCCTTTCAATGGAATATTGAAGGGTATTGGGTTTGGTAGATTTAACCAACCCATGTAGAGGTTCTTCTAACCCATCGATAAACATATAGACCCTCCTTGCTGTAGATAAATCAGGAATCATAACAAAAAGTTTTAGAAATTCAGAAATATAAGTTTTTCGATTACCTGATTGTTTGAGTCTAGCTAGCTCAATGAAAGGTGCCTTTGGGTCTCTTTGATCAAACCTCTCCACAAACCTCCTTGTGAACTTTGAATATGCAATCACATTAGCATGACCCAATGTATAAAGTCCATGAAACCACCAATCATGTGCTTCACCCTCAAGGTGCAGCGCTACTATTTTGATGGCCTCCATATCTGGTACTAGGTTCAACTGGAAGTAGATGTATAGCTTCTCTACCCATGATTTTCCAGTGAATTTTGATGACCCATAAAAAGTGGGTAAGAAAAATCTGCCCATAGTCCAATGAAGATCATTGTGCTGCATGAATCCTCCACCTCTATTGTGAGGTCGGGGTCTCCTATTGTCCTTGATTTTACAAAACACTTGAAAGCTCAAATGGTCCTTGAATCTCTGAGATTGAGACTCATACTCAAGAAAATAGGCTTCAAGAGTTTCTTGTTCTTGAAACCCTCCATTTCCCACTGTTAAAAATGTAGGCATTGTAGAGCGTTGGGTAACCTGTTGCTTCACTGGTTGATCACTCCAGTGATGAGAAATATCGGAGCCTTCTCCATGTAGAAACCCTTTAGGGGATTATTTGTTTCTATCCATCCTCATCTCCTTGATTTATCTTGCAATATCTTGCATAGTTCGAAGAAGAATCTTGGGATACTGTAATATTCCTAAATTAGCATGCAGCTAATTGGAATATTGATTTTGTTTTTATCACCTAGCAGCTTAATAAATCGGTAAGGAAGCCCATGCCTATTAAAAATATGAATAAAATCCCTCATAATGTGAGAGGGCATAGTCATAAGAGTTGGATTTCACACCCTCATGTGTGAACAGGGTCATTTATATGTGGAAAAGGTCAAGTTTGACCAAGTCAACAGCACTGGGATAGGAGGTGGAGAACACTTTGAGAGACATCGTAGTATGAATAGGATGAGGTTTCTTTGGTGAAGGAAACCCTAATGAGTGGGACCCATGGTGAGAGGTCTTTCACTTGTTTAAAAGGAGGGCAAGGTAGCCATTGTTATTCATGTTATGGATTATTGATTTCTTGGTCTGCTTACACTTGGTGCATTCTCCTGTTGTTTAGCAAAGTTGCAGTGCTGCTTAGCACAAGGATTTCCTATTTAGGAATTCCTTCTCCTTTAAAGAGAGGCCTCTTGAGGGATTTTTCTCTTCATTTTTCCACACTTGGGCTCAATTCCAAGCCACCTCCTTCAGCTACAGCGTTATTTCTGCTGAAGTATAACGTTGTGTTGCGGGGTGTTGCAGTGGAGGTTATACAATACCACTTCTGGAGCTATTTTTCAAAGGAGGAAGCCTTATTCCCTTTTTAGGATAAGTGAGGAAGAATTTGAGCTGATTCACATAATATTTGGCATCAGGCCAACAATTTTCCATCATCTACAGCACAGTCCCTCTCATTGATTGTGTTATTTTCAGTGAGTATTTATAGTGAGGGGTTGCAGTGATTGTCGGAGGGTGAGATCTTCAATGTTAGGATCAGCCTTTCACTTGGAATATCCATTGGAGGAGGTTAGATAATATTGTGCATCATCTTTAGCCATCTCCATCCAATTCCAGTTCTTGAGTTGCAGCTGCTACTGCAACTCCGGCATTTGTGCAGTTTTGCATATTTCAGCCAATCCTTCCAGGATTGTCTTGAAATAGTATTTGGGAGCTTAGATCTTCACTCCCAATGTTGTACGAGCCATAAATTTGTATATACATGTATTAACATATGCTAGCAGCAGTTGCACTTTATAAAACTGCGCAGTCATAGCCTTGGGCATTCTTGTGTAGCAGTGTTTTGTCATATTTTATGTACATGTTTCTTGAGGCTAATTTTTCCTATCTTGAGTAGCTCTTTCCTCAAGATATTTTATACATTTGGCTGTTGTAACTTAATATGATGTCTATGTGCCCTTCTTACATTCTAATAGTTTTTTTTTTAGTGCTACTCCAGTTTGTGTTCATGTATTGTTGATCTACAGTTTTGGAATATCTTAAGATATTCCCATTGTTATAGATTTTCCCTATTTTGGGATATTACAGTGGTATTAGAGCATAATATTGGCTCAGCCTGTGATTTTTAGCCAAATAATATAGAAGAATATCATAATGTTGGAGAGGATGAGTTTTGTCTCATCATTCTTCAGATGTATGAAGAACCTCCCCAAGGAGGATGAGCAAATAGAAGAGGAAGGTCCATGCACTTCCTATTCTCATAAAGAAGAAGAAGACAAGCATGGAAGATACTTGGATCATCATATTCTAAGTAAATACCTTGTTCAGTACAAATCTCAACCCAGAGCCTTTAAGGAGACTCTAGCTCTCCCACAGTTCATTCATTTGAAGGAGGAGAGGAGGCCCTGCAGCTAAAGGGAAATCAAAGGCAATAGATTCATATTGTCTACATTTGATGGGTCATCTACAGAAAGAGCTTGGGTAAGAAAGCTTGAGGCATTCTTCCTACTACATCCAGTGGTAGAGAAGAAGGTAGTAGAATTTGCAGTGCTGCACTTGGAGGGTGAAGCCAATGTTTGGTGGTTCAGCCACTTGAGCCATGCAAGGGTGAATAATTTTGTAGAGTTCACTTAAAGGTTGATTAGAAATTTTGATAGAGAAAGATCAGAGGAGAAAAATCCCACACCACCATGGGAGGAGACTTGTACCAGCGTTGTCACAGCCTTGGAAAAGCAGCCTTCTACATCTGCAAATGGGGTAGCCATTACATTGGGGGAAAGAACTGTTGCAGCCATACAAGGAGTTCCCAGGTTCCATCAAGGTATGAAGGAAGTTCCACTTTCTATTTCAGCAAAACTTTTAAAGAATTGTGGAAATTCATCTTTATATGACCAAGAATCAACAGACATTGCTAATCTAGAGCAACATGATTGCACTGTGCTATACAACAGGTTCAAGGAGGAGGAGAACCATCACCCTCATATATCTTTGTTGAGTTGCACACAACCTTTGAGGTTGGGGTGTGAACTTTTGGAGGATGAAATAAACCATGATACTCCTATGAAAAACTATATGACCATCCTTGATTTGGAGAATTAGGTAGCCACTACATCATCGGAGAGATTAACAGCACTGTCAAACAATATTGGTGGAGAGATTCTATCTTCATCACACTTGGATCCTTATGGGATCAAAATATTCATGGGTGAGAGATCTTCTATAGGATATCTCCAAGGAGCTACATTTCAAACTCCCATGGAATGCGAAGAGGAATATTTGATTTGGGAGGATGGTTGCCCTCATGGGAGGAGTACCAAGAGAAAGAACAGTAGGAGACATCCACAAGTGGTTGAGTGGATGTGGATGAGGAGCAAGAGGTTGGTAAGCCACTTGCAAATATATGACACCGGGTAGCAAGAGGCTTGGCTGCACTGGCTACTCTTGAGGGAGTTTGGCCATCACTTGGCATATACTCTTTCTAAGGGTATGTGGATGGAGAAGATGTGTCAGGATGCTTGCATCATTGAGCAGCAAAGAGTATGGATGCATGGTGTTTATGTGACATTCATATCATTCGTTATGTCTTCATCACATGACTTGTATGATGAGAGCATGAGGAGGCAGCAAACACTTTTGTTGCTTGAGTTGTACTTGAGAGAGTAGGGACAGATTTTCTCTCACATATTGCATGATGTTGCAGGAGTAGGAGATGGCACTATCATGGTGCAAAGGGGCTACTCCTTGGCCTTATATGATCAGGAAGTACTTCCATCTTGGGAGGAATTCCATATTTGCAGCAGCATTATTGGAGGAGTCTTTGACAAGGATCATGTCAAAGGAATGAGCTATGAGTTGGCAGGAGCCTATCTACATAGGCCAACAACGTTGTTCCTTTGGAGAAGGGACTTATTCATGTATTCATGCATCACTTTACTTTTAGCACATGGTGAGAATTTTGTTTTTGCATCTATTGATTATGTAACACAGTACTTGCATCTTCTTACCATTATCATACAGTGCATTGCTCCATAAGAGGGCAAGTTTATTATTGAGCCCCATAAACAGAATTTTGCCAACTATTATGATGGAGATAGCCATCCTTTGTATAAACTTGGGAAAGTGTTTGATTACATCATGTATGCTCATTTGAAACATTCAACCATTTACTATTCACTAGTAGATGTGATGATTCACACAACTAGCCATTTGTCAAAATATCACTTGCCATGCTATTTTCTGAAGTTACAGTGGGAAAGATTGTGCTATCTCCACTTGAGATATTGTTTGTATCATTCAGCACTATGTAAAACTTTCAGAAAAATTCTCATTTGGATACCCTATGATGACCATTTCCTATTCATCGTAGATGAGGTGTTTCGGGCTAGCTTGTTCTTCAATGTTGGAGAGGAGATCCTTGGAGGTTTGATCTTCATTTTTCCACTTGAGGGCAACATTATTGCAGCCCAAGATCAGCACATACTGTATACTTATCTTAAGTGGAGAGGATGACAGTGTGGGGTAGGCTATTTTGTCTACCATGTTCATATTTTCAGCCCACCTACTTTGCTAGAGCTCAAGGTGGAGGATGATTTGCATGAGTTACCATTTTGGAGGGTGGCTCATTTTGTATGGTTGATAGCTTGGGGATGGGAGATTAATGTGGGGATGGTAGTTCCCAATTTATATCAGACCCCAAGCCTCAAGAAGGCCTTTAGACAGCCCATTGTTACCTCCATGGATGTATTACATGATGATAGCTATTTGGGATACACACCAAAAGCTAGCTTACATACTTGGGAGGGACAACTTGGAGATATCTTGATGAGACATCATCATGATCCTTGGAGGATTTTATCATATGAGGATGATACAGGGGAAGAAGAGGACACTTCTCAGTTCTATCCTTGCAGTTGCTTGAGGACAAGCAGCATTTGGGAGGGGAGGACTGTAATATTCCTAAATTAGCATGCAGCTAATTGGAATATTGATTTTTTTATTATCACCTAGCAGCTTAATAAATGGGTAAGGAAGCCCATGCATATTAAAAATATGAATAAAATCCCTCATGATGTGAGAGGGGATAGTCATAAGATCTGGATTTTACACCCTCATGTGTGAACAGGGTCATTTACATGTGGACAAGGTCAAGTTTGACCAAGTCAACAGCACTGGGATAGGAGGTGGAGAACACTTTGAGAGATAGCGCAGTATGAATGGGAGGAGGTTTCTTTGGTGAAGGAAAACCTAATGAGTGGGACCCATGGTGAGAGGGCTTTCACTTTTTTAAAAAGAGGTCAAGGTAGCCATTGTTATTCATGTTATGGATTATTGATTTCTTGGTCTACTTAGACTTGGTGCATTCTCCTACTGTTTAGCAGAGTTGTAGTGCTACTTAGCACAAGGATTTCCTGTTTAGGAATTCCTTCTCATTTCAAGAGAGGCCTCTTGAGGGAGTTTTCTCTTCATTTCTCCACACTCAGGCTCAAGGCCAATCCACCTCCTTCAGCTACAGCATTATTTCTGCTGAAGTATAACGTTGTGTTGCAGGGTGTTGCAGTGGAGGTTCTACAACACCACTTCTGGAGCTATTTTTCAAAGGAGGAAGCCTTATTCCATTTGGAGGATCAGTGAGGAATCATTTGAGCTGATTCCCATCATCTTTGGCATTAGGCCAACCATTGTCCATCATCTACAGCACAGTCCCTCTCATTGACTATGTTATTTTTAGTGAGTATTTGCAGTGAGGGGTTGCAGTGATTGTCGGAGGGTTAGATCTTCAGTGTTAGGATCAACCTTTCACTTGGAAGATCCATTGGAGGAGGTTAGATCAGATTTTACATCATATTCAGCCATCTCCATACAGTTCCAGTTCTTGAGTTGCAGCTACTACTGCAACTCTGTCATTTCTACAATTTTGCATATTTCAGCCAATCCTTCTAGGATTGTCTTGAAATAGTATTTGGTAGCTTAGATCTTCACTCCCAATGTTTTATGAGCCATAAATTTGTATATCCATGTATTTACATATGCTAGCAGAAGTTTCTCTTTATAAAACTATGCATTCATAGCCTTGGGCATTCTTGTGTAGAAGTGTTTTGTCATATTTTATGTACATGTTTCTTGAGGCTGATTTTTCCTATCTTGAGTAGCTCTTTCCTCAAGATCTTGTATACATTTTGCTGTTGTAACTTAATATGATGGCTATGTTCTCTACTTACATTTTATGAGTTGATTTGTCATTTCTACTCCAGTTTGTTTTCATGTATTGTTGATCTCAACCTTTGGAATATCTTAAGGTATTCCCATTGTTGTTGATTCTCCCTATTTTGGGATATTACAGATACTCCTTCTACTCATCTTCTCCTGATAAGGGAGTTTTTCCTTTGTCTTATTTATCATCTATATAATCATATCTCTAGTTCATTATTTTGAGATACCTCTTCTCTCTATATGTGATAGGATCTCCTTCATCTAACAACATATTGGCTTAAGATGCATAGGCTGAGCCAAGATTATGCTCTGATACCACTGTAATATTCCAAAATAGGAAAAGAAATAATATTGAACACAATAATGGAATGTACAGAAAATATCATTACCAGAACATGAGAAAATCATATATCCATTATATTATATATTACAACAGCAAAAATGTACAATATGTTGAGAAACAAATCACTCAAACTAGGCAAACAAGGCTCCAATGCCCAAATACACTAAAACCATAAATGTTACTGCTATACAGAAATGCCAAAGTACATGACAATGTAGTACCAATGAGGGTTATTGCAGCTGGAAAATAGGAACAAATAGATCTACTAATTTGATGCTCAAAGGGTGCTAAAAATGGAGAACTAGTCTCTTAAGAACAATCCAAAGACAACCCAAAAAGGGTTTCTTGAAATACAAAAGATGCAAAAAGTGCAAACTGCAACTCTATGGCTGAATAACGTCGTACCATTGGAGCTCTACTGAAATATGGCTAGTATAACATGAAACAGGTTGCAACTTATCCTCTCTAGCTTTCCAGATGAAGGGTTGCTCCCCTCACTAGGAAACTAGCTCATAAACAGGGTCTCTCAACCCTCCACTGCAACACCCTGCAAAATAACACAGTTCCTCAAGGAGACTGCACTATGGCTAAAGGTAGCTACTTGGCCCAATGTCGGATGGTAGAAATGAAGTTCTGAATAGCTCTCCTGAGTGGGCACTCGAAGCCCCCGAGGTAGAGTGTGGGATTCCCACTCGAGAACAACCTTGTACTAAACAGTACAGCAAACTCTACTAAACAGTTGAAGCATGCAAGAATTTATAAGACCCAAACATAAACAATATTCTGAATTCCTCACATGGCTTCTCTCCCCTTCCTTATATGCTTGGTGAGCTTCCTCTGTAATATTCCTAAATTAGCTGCAGCTAATAGGAATATTACTTTTTCCTTATTTAATTTTCATTTCATGTATTAACGAATAAAGTGTAAGGGAGGATGTGTAAAACTCTTGAAAATCCAAAAATAAATCAATGCCCATGTGAAAAGAGACATATCTGGGCTATTTGAATAAATTCTTGCAGGTATGAAGTGGGGCTAAATCACAAGAGGGCATCTTAGACTGCGTAGTTCTAGAAGGAGCTTCTAAATGTGAAAGGGGCTAAACCAATGAAGTGGTTTAGGGTTTTGCCAAGACTCCAATATCCTAAAAGAAGGAGGAGAGAAACAAGCAAAGGTTGTTGAGGATATTTCAAAGTTGAGGTTGCTTGAGCAACTCGAGTTCTCTTGGTTGTTTAGCCAAAGGGAAGAGGGTTTCCTGTTTAGGAACCCTCTCTCCTTCCATGGAGTAGCTCTTTGGAGGAGGTTGTGTTGCATTTCTCCACTATCTGGCATTTTGGCCAAGATTCTTCTTGCATCTAGAGCACAATCCTTTTTAGGGCTGAATTGTTTATGTGAGATGCAACAAGTGGAGATTATATCTCTTCAGATCTAGGGAGTTCTAGCACCCCTTGTCACTGGGAAACTCATCTATCCCATTGATAAGCTAGTTTTAGACTCATTGGGCTTCAGATATACATCTTAGCAACAAGCCAAACCCATTCCAGAAGGGGCAGCGTAGTATTTTCCCCTGAACTACGTTATTTGAAGATCTACAGCTGCTGGGTGTTTTGTCGATCCTTTGGAGGAGAGATCTCCGGTGTTAGGATTCTTCCTGTCACTGTGGTGATCCATGGATTAGCCATCCAATGCATGTTAGTTTCAGATCTGATCTACTGTAACATGTTATTATTCATAAATTTCTGAATCACTCTACAGATCTATAATTTTAGATCTCAGATCTACTTCCGACATTTCATGTTTTGCACAAAACCCCAAGGGGAATGTATAGATCAACATTTCTTGTACTCATTTCTGTATTAGATATATTTTTTTATGTACTGATATTCTTCGGATCTGAAGATTAATGAAACACTACTTCAGCCCCAGAAAATAATGTTTTCATGGTAATGCAGTCTTTTCTTATGTGTTGTATCATCTTATTGGGGGGTTTTTCCTTATGAAAATGCTTGTTTTTCTTAGTATAATCCATATGCTTCCTATTATAAACTTGAATACTGATATTCATGCATAAAATAAATCAATCCCTTCATAAATTACGCTACCCATGCATCAGCAAATTTCTGCATAAATTAGGTCATGGGAAATCAGGGTTTTTCTTGACTAGTCGGGAAGGAGGAATTGTTTAACATAGTAAAACTGATTTTTTTGAGCTGAAATTTTGTATGTGCGTCTATATTAACCTGATATAACATATTCCAGAGCCATGCCCCTTCAATTTACGCATATTTCTGAAGACACCAATTTTGGTGCATAAAAAGTTGCTTTTCCTCACCTTTTTGAGAATAACAGTTGAGTAAAGGTTGATGTTGTACTTTATATTGGTTTTTTAGTGTTATTAAGCATATTTTATGATATATGAAGCACCCATTCCTGAAAAATTCGTTTTTCAGGCATGACTTGTTGAGTAAACCCTTTTCGGCATTACCTCTTGACAAGAGTCTATGGACAGAGTCTGAAAAGGGCCAGATAGCCTCTGGATCTCACACTTCCTCAAGAATGTGACATATCTGGTAAATTACCCTTCATTCAATCTCTGGTATAGATCATATTGTTTATTGTTAATGTCTTAAAAGGAAATATTTCACTGATACCAGTTTGTGGGAGATCTGTTTAGTACACCTAAACCCATTTTTTTATTTTGAAATCCCACATATCAGTCCCACACAGCATACACAAGAGGAACCAAGAATTGGTCTGTATTTTCTTTGCATATTTTTCCTTATACAGCGTTCCTATTAAGCAACTGGGCAATATTCCTGAAAAAGGAACATTACAGTGGTATCAGAGCATGATCTCTGGCTCAGCCTGTGAGATCAAGCTATCAAAAGAAGAAATAATCAAACGAAAGAGCAGAAAGCTAAAGGAGATGAGTTTACTCTCATCAATATTCAAATCCAGTGAATAGATTGTACAAGAAGAAGAAAGTAGAAGCAGTGAAACTTCCAGGAAGTTTCAAGAACAAGAAGATCTTCTGATCAGATCTACAAGATCTATACATGAGGAACATTATGAATCCTCATCTCATGGATATGTGCACTCAGCCATATCACTAAAGCTTCAATGTTCTATCAGTGACTTCTTCATGATGAGGAAGGAAGAGGGGGTAAGTTTGTTGGATGCATTGCCAAGGGCAAGATCTCCTTTGGGTGAAGGATCCTCTTCTCAAGAGGAAAGCATGAAGGTTTCTCCTTCAAAAGATGACCAAGATCTAAGGTCTCTTGTTGATGTTGAAACAATTTCAGTTATTGAAGAGGGGGAGAAGGTAGGAGGTACTAACACAGTCACAACAAAGGCACCTCAAATGTCTCATGAAGAGGAGATGGGGCACTTGCTCCAAGGAGGGAAACTCTTGCACTCTTGCAAGGAGTTCCAAAAGGTCTCAAACATCAAGATCTGGGCACAATGCATGGGCAGCATGTATTATCATTGCCAAGTGGTGAGATATTGAAGGTAGAAGGAGGAAGAGGAGAGGAAGAGCATCTCAAGAAGAAGAGTATATACCCTTCTATGTTCCAAGGGTTGGAAGAACAAAGAAGGCAAGAGAACCCATGCAGCAATGGTAGGGGAAAATCTGTCCACCTACATCCACATTCTTCTCCATGAGGAGGCATTCCACCAAGAAGACCTCCTGATTGGAGGAAAACCAAAGTGTTCTCTCAACTATGGGCAACAATTTCATACTTGGCTAATGAAGGAGCCTTGGGAGAAGCAAGCATAGCGCAGAGGATCTTCCATGAATCCAGAAAAGAGGTAAGCAATTTTTTGAATAGAACATTGCTATCTTCCATTCATTCATCTACTTTGAGAAGTGAAAGATCATAAATCTATGATGGTATGGATATGAGGAAACATAGCAAAACCATATCTTTGAGGCAGCCCATGGTCTTCTCTCTTACAAAATAGATTTCTAAACATGGCAAGAGGGTCTTAATACTCTTGCATGGATGGGCCAAATGGAGGAAGTATTGGAAGGCAAGAACTCTCCAAAGGGAAGTTGACTTCCACATGCTTCAATCTTGTCTTAAGCAAGATCAGCTGCGAGGGAGACAACAAAGGAAATTTTATGGGGCTCTAACATGTGAACTTGGCATCAAGTATGTCAAAGAGGAGGTGCACACACATATGGAGGAGTGCATGGGCCATTTTTTAGATGAGGAGGAACATAGCTCTTTGGAAGAATTATCATCTACATCTCCTTATTCATTGAAGTGCGAGAGGAGGCTCACCCATGAGTAGCCTTGCTGATTTTAAACAAGTATATAATGAATATTATATTGTTGGATCTCATGATGTATACTTGTATTTTTCTAACACTCATTTGCAGGGCTTTGCTCCAAGAGGGAGCACTATTTATGATGGGCTTCATGGGCCACTTGAGGCCATGAGCTATGATGATGATCATCATCCTTTGAAGAAGCTTGGAGGGAAGATGCTCTTTCCATGCTGTGATTCTTTCACACCAACTTTTATACACCTTCTCCAAGCATGTAAGAAGGATGAGGCAGCAAGCAAGTGTTGGGGAGGACACTTGACATTTTCTATTCCATGGTAGTTGAGGGTAAGATTGCACTGGTTGCACATGAGGGAACACCTCCCTTCTCATTTATAATACATGGCCCAGCTAGCATGATTCTAATCATGATTCTTTATGATGAAAATGTTCTAATTCTTGGGAACATGGTTGGAGGAGAGGCACACTTGCTATATGTGTCTTTGGGGAAAGGAGCTCCCCACTCTTTTTGCATTGTATGCTTGCATGGGAGCAGAAGATGATGTATGGCCACTATGATTGATCACTTTATTCTTTATAAGAGAGAGCCATATGCTTGTTGAAGCCATGGATCAGCAAGGAGGTTTCCATAACAACCCTCCATTCTTTAATGATGAGAGCCATTGGGTTTACTCACCAAGGGCCAACTTGCACATGGGGGGAGGACCATTGGGAGACAGAACTATTGCAGAAAATTCAGAGCAATGGAGGATACCATTAAGAGGGGAGATTTTGTTGCAGCACCCTCACAGTTGCTTGAGGACAAGAAACATTTGGGAGGGGGAGACTGTAATATTCCTAAATTAGCTGCAGCTAATAGGAATATTAATTTTTCCTTATTTAATTTTCATTTCATGTATTAATGAATAAATTTTAAGGGAGGATGTGTAAAACTCTTGAAAATCCAAAAATAAATCAATGCCCATGTAAAAAGAGACATATCTGGGCTATTTGAATAAATTCTTGTAGGTATGAAGGGGGGCTAAATCACAAGAGGGCATCTTAGACTGCGCAATTCTAGAAGGAGCTTCTAAATGTGAAAGGGGCTAAACCAATGAAGTGGTTTAGGGTTTTTCCAAGACTCCAATATTCTAAAAGAATGAGGAGAACAACAAGTAAAGGTTGTTGAGGATATTTCAAAGTTGAGGTTGCTTGAGCAACTCGAGTTCTCTTGGTTGTTTAGCCAAAGGGAAGAGGGTTTCCTGTTTGGGAACCCTCTCTCCTTCCATGGAGTAGCTCTTTGGAGGAGGTTGTGTTTCATTTCTCCACTATCTGGAATTTTGGCCAAGCTTCTTCTTGCATCTACATCACAATCCTGTTTAGGGCTGAATTTTTTATGTGAGCTGCAGCAAGTGGAGATTAGATCTCTTCAGATCTAGGGAGTTCTAGCACCCCTTGTCACTAGGAAACTCATTTATCCCATTGATAAGCTGGTTTTAGACTCATTGGGCTTCATATCTACATCTTGGCAACAGGCCAAACCCATTCTAGAAGAGGCAGCGTAGTATTTTCCCTTCAACTACTTTATTTGCAGATCTACAGTTGCTGGGTGTTTTGTCGGTCCTTTGGAGGAGAGATTTCCGGTGTTAGGATTATTCCTCTCACTGTGGTTATCCACGGATTGGCCATCCAATCCATGTTAGTTTCAGATATGATCTGTTGTAACATTTTATTATTTAGAAATTTCTAAATCATTCTGCAGATCTGCAATTTTAGATCTCAGATCTACTTCCGGCATTTCATGTTTTGCACAAAACGCCAAGGGGAATGTATAGATCAGCATTTCTTGTACTCATTTCTGTATTAGATCTATTTTTTTATGTACTGATATGCTTCAGATCTGAAGATTAATTAAACACTGCTTCAGCCCCAGAAAATAATGTTTTCATGGTTATGCAGTCTTTTCTTATGTGTTGCAGCATCTTATTGCGGGTTTTTTCCTTATGAAAATGCTTGTTTTTCTTAGTATAATCCATATGCTTCCTATTATGAACTTTCATACTGATATTCATGCATAAACTCAGTCAATACATT
The DNA here is from genome assembly GCA_034641835.2 of Pinus albicaulis. Taxonomy (NCBI): domain Eukaryota; kingdom Viridiplantae; phylum Streptophyta; class Pinopsida; order Pinales; family Pinaceae; genus Pinus; species Pinus albicaulis. The sequence continues at coordinate 193,418,710 of CM076573.1, forward strand.
CAGAAATTATGCCACCCATGCTTCAGCAAATTTCTGCATAAATTAGGTCATGGGAAATCAGGGTTTTTCTTGACTAGTCGGGAAGGAGGAATTGTTTAACATAGAAAAACTGATTTTTTTGAGCTAAAATTTTGCATGTGAGTCTCTATTAACTTGATATAACATATTCCAAAGCCATGCCCCTTCATTTTCCACATATTTCTTAACACACCCATTTTAGTGCATAAAAAAGCTGCCTTTCCTCACCTTTTTTAGAATAACAGTTGAGTAAAGGTTTTTTCTGTACTTTATATTGGTTTCTGAGTGTTCTTAAACATATTTTGTGATAGATGAAATACCCATTCCTAAAAAATGCATTTTTTAGGCATGACTTTCTGAGTAAACCCTTTTGGGCATTACCTCTTGACAAGAGTCTATGGACAGAGTCTGAAAAGGGATAGATAGCCTCCGAATCTCACACTTCCTTGAGAAGGTGATATATCCAGTAAATTCCCCTTCATTCAATCTCTGGTATAGATCAGATTTTTGATTGTTAATGTCTTAAAAGGAAATATCTCATTGATACTAGTTTGTGGAAGATCTGTTTAGTGCACCTAAACCCATTTGTTTCTGCTGAAATCTTACATATCAGTCCCACACATAATACACAAGAGGAACCAAGCATTATTCTGCATTTTCTTTGCATATTTTTCCTTATAAAGCGTTCTTATTAAGAAACTAAGCAATATTACTGAAAAAAGGAACATTACATCCTCACCCTTGGCCCCACTCATTTCTGATACTACTTCCATGCAAATACTTCTCCTCCAAAACTACGTTGTCCCGACTAGCTCCACCATCTCCTATGGCAGCATTGTTGATTTGGTCAACCTTGAAGTAGTCTACATGCATTGACCCCTTTCACACTAAGGGATGCTTTATTTCAGCTAGCTAAACTGATCCACATTCATAATAGAAGTGGTTTTATTCCTCCTAAAGAGATTTAAGGGTATCTTTACCCCACTTATTCTTCTTAACTAAGAAGCAAAACAAAATTTAATATTCCAACTAATTGAAACCTAATTGGGAATATTACAAGTTTGAGCTAGAGGATGAAGGATTTTACTCAACAAAGAAACATGAAGCAAAAGAAGAAAAACCACATACTCTGGTATTCATGAGATTGATTACGGACATAAGAAAACTATAAAGGTATGATCCTTACTCTATTTATTCTTTTTATATTATTTATTATGATCATTGAATTTTTAGGAAGGCAATGAATTCAAAGGATGGAAAACTATATAGAAAGGCCTTCACAATGAAAAGGCAACATTTGCTAATAATTCGTCTTGGTATCTAGTTGATTTTCTAGCTATAAGTTATCGCATTGGTGGTAAATGGATGTTTAAGATGAGGTTGAATTTTCAAGGTAAAGTAGAGAAATAAAATGTTTCATTAGTAGAAAAAATTATTCCAAGGTAGAGGGAAGTTTACAGTTATTCTACCATTCCCAAGTAGGTGTTCCTTTCAAAAATTTTGATGTAGTTGTCATCCCAAATGCAATCCACAATAATACTTGTAGCTAGTTTAGGAAGACAGAGAATAATATAAATCATGGTTTGATATACCATATATCCCTATACATTATAACCCTCAATACATTATATTTATCTAACCAAATCCTTCAATAATTTCAAGTTCCTCTCAGCCATCCACATTGACCTTCTATGTACAAGTCCATACATTTCAATCTCCTCAGCTTGGTATATGAGCTAGTGTTGTCATGCATTTAAAAATGTCAGACGTAGATACTTTTTCATTTCACACATTATATGGGGAATTTTAATCTTCCAATACTTTATATATTCTATCTTGATTTCTTTAGATCACACCATCCACAATGATGTAATAACATCACAGTTTTCAACAAAAAGGTACATAATATATTGCAAGTAAAACACATGCAATCAAATATAAGTTTTACAATGAGTGTAAAACATTACACTTTGCATATAAATCACCACTTTCCTCATGTATTTTCCAAGATCATATATAGCTCGTTTGAAATTTTTGTCAAAGCAATCTAGGATAGATACATGTAGAAAATACCGTAACAAAAAAATGAATAATTATTTATTCCCAAATTAGTAGAAAAAAAATGCTAACAATATGTTTCACCAATATACAAATATATATACCAAAATAGTTACCTTAATCAAGGAATGCCAATCATGTTTTTTTACCCCACCTAATTAACCTTTCTTTGTAAGTATAATCTTTCTGGTTGAAGAAAATCCAATGGGAAATTTATTTTTTTCAGTCGCCTCTTTTACATACTTTGTTTGTTTCTTTGTCAATAGTTATGGAAGGGAACCTATAATTTTGTCTCTGTCATTATTTGAATGAATCACACATTGCATTGCATGATTGACCTTCTTAATGTCATTACAAATATTCATATTTTTTTCTTTATCATTCCTTCCATATAAGATTCACTATAATGCATATGCTACATTCTTCACAATGTGAATTACATCAAAGAAATGAATAATTTATAGGTGCTCATAGTATGAGAGCCTATTGAATTGTACATGATAACATTTCATTCCTTGTGGAAGAACCCAATTATTAGTGTCTTCATAAATACCTTCAAGAGGAAGAGAAATTAAAGATATTACAACAATACTTGTCAATTAATATAGTGAACAAAATGCAGTACAAATATTAAATATTCCAAGTATTTCATGTATTATATAAATAGACGATTGAATCCATACCATCACTATTTATATTATATTGCAACAACCATAGATGATTTTTCATTCCCCATGGTGTTAATCTGATCACTTCATTCACAATGCAAATATTACTTTCGATACTTCAATACATATGATTGTTAGAGAGGAATTTCCTATACGTATCAAACACCTCCATTTAATCTTCTTCAATGATGATATTTCATCTTAGGACAACAAACTCGACATGTAAATTTACCTTTTTGCAAGAGATGGATTACATTTCCCATACAAGCATTGTATGGAATTGAAATTCCCTTTGTGCACCTACTGGTCTAGAGATATGCTACATAGTGATTCCCCTCCATAACTCTATTAACGTGTTGATAAGAGTCTTAATATATACTTTCATATCTTTGACTTGGTACTTACTTAATTGAATGAACATTGAATACATAATTACTATATATATGATTCAATAAAAAAATATAAAATAGAATTATAGGACATAATTTAACATATATGACTAAACAAAAAAATATAAGACATAATTACGAGACAAATAATACAATTGAGATATTACCATATATATATATATATATTGAGAGGTTACACACATACCTGGGACAATCATTACCAGCATGATGCGCTCCCTCTTTATTGACATCCATGGAGGAATGTTAATGTTGATAACAAAAAAAGGACACATCAAATAAGTAGATTTGAGTGCTCCAAATGGATTGACACCGTCATCCAGCAATTGAAGCCTAAGATTACGAGGTTAATATTTAATATGTGGTCTCATTTTCTCTATATTATTAAATGTATATCTATTTACATGCATTCAAGGAACAACATCTTTAAATCTATTCTTGGCATGGCAATCATAAATTGTGCTATGCTTTTGCACCTAAACAATCGTCGCAAATGTGGAATTATGGGAATATAATGAAGAACCTTCTAAGGAAGATATTTTTTTATTTGATCAGCTTGATATGTACAAATTTGAAATTTCAGGCATTCTTCTTTCAACACATGTTCTCCATAATAGAGAATATGATCAATAGGACTTGCATGAATAACTTGATACTCCATTCCAATATCTTTCATAATAAAAAAATATAAATATTGGTATGTACAAGGGAAAACATTTGTCGACAATAATAGAAATTCACCTAACAATCTACAACATAATTAAAAAAATGTTTACTAGTTAATTTAAATAATATTAAGTGTACATAATGCATTTAAATTATACATATGATCAACTAACAATAAAAATACAGAAAAAAAATAAAAACCTTTATCATCACAAACTAAATGTGACAAAATATATTACATTCCTTAGGAGTTATGTGACACAAGTGTTTGAAAAACCATTCATAACATTTAAGTTCACCACCAACAATATATCATAGAGAAGGATTGTTTTGGAGCCTTCATAAAGAGGTTGTCTTTCGTACTTAAGTACATGTATATTAAAAATTCCATCAATATTGTTTTCATCATCATTTGTTCCAAAAATATTATATATCTCTTGGATCAATATATTTGTCTTATCTTATTCAACTATTTTATTAGCATCATCATCTTCTTTCATAGTATCATTAAACCAATCTTCAATATTTTCTCCATGTTCCTGTATAGGCACTTTTACAACCGCGTCTTCCTCCATACGAAGTTACCTAGGGATATTATTCCGTTATAATAACAAGCAATCAAGTAATATTAGTGTATATAATAAATATTAAAATGATACAAACATTTAAAATATAATATGTGAAAACAAAGACAACAATGACAAAGACAGAGAGAGATTAGGTGAGAGAGAGATACAAAGAAAACAAATCAATAATGAAATATTGTCACACAAGGATCCTTTTTTGTGGACCAAAGGATTCATGCTTGAAATCAAACCCACAAACATGGATGATGATATCAATGCGATGGAAAAAGTAGAAACTATCTTGAAGTGAAGCTTAAAATCAATCAAATACTATTGTCACACTTACCTTGCGAAGGGTGAATCCCTCAAGATTCTGAAATCATAGCAATATTAAATTAAAATTTGCACTAGTTGTAATGAATGAATGGCCATAACCATGGAGTAAGATATAGTAACAATAATAAATATGTAGAAAAATAAAAGTGTGCATTTAAAATGACACATAAAAATATGATATAAAACATTATACAATAGTTGACATAAGTGAGAGAGAGAAAGAACACTTTGAGGAAAGCATGAAAAGTGGATGTAAATAAAGTATGAAACTTATTCTATAATTATAATTTTAATGGTGAATAAATGTTGATAAACCAAATTGGAAACCATTATTTATAAGACTATTTATGATTCATAATCAACAAAAACCTTGTGGGAGATGTAATATGCTTGACCTACAGAAAATATCAAAAGAGAGAATATGGCGGTGATACCATCGAAAAGTAACACAATGAGATGAGAACAACATAAATATTTTATTAAGATATGCAACAAATATTGTTCACTTTCCTCTTTGAGGGAGAAACCTCTAGTAGAGTAGAGCTCAATTACACAACAAAAGACAAATCGTTCCTTCTTATCTTCAACATTACATAGTTTCTTGAGACCCATAACCCTAACTACTCATGGTTCCTTACTTATTGTCGGTTAACCACTTTATTTATTAACTATGGCCTGTTATAACTAACAGAAATCCCTTTTTTATAAGGTGGAACAACCACTTACAATCATTAGGGGAATTTTGAGGTCTAAAATGGGAATCCTAAGGAAATTATAAAATATTAGTGGAAATGATAAAATAATATTTGATTGCATCAACAAATTTTAGAGGGAAAAAAGAAAAAACTATTTTTTTCATATCGTATTTTGAAATTATCTTCCTATGGGTTTACTCAAATTTCGAGCAAAAATACTCGTTGGATGTAGAATCTGATTCCTCATCTAAGGAGTACCCATGTTCCATACTTTAGATGGACCCTGCTACATGAAAAATGTTATTGCAATCACATTTTTCCATGTATTTATCATTTTTCGTGTAGTAGGGTCCATCAAAAGTATGCAATATGGCTACTCCTTGGATGAGGAATTAAATTTTATATCCAACAAGTACTCCTGCTCGAAATTTGAGTAAAACCTTAAGAAGATAAGTTGAAAATATGAGTTGAAAAAGTAGTTTTATTATTTTAATATTTTTTAATATTTTAACTTCTTTACTCCAAAAATGATGAATCATCCCCCATGGTTGACATCATCATCTTGAATCCTATTGGTTTTTATAAAGTTTATTTTGGTTGTGTAATTTTCTTGGGAGGCCCATTTTAGACCTCAAAATTCACCTAATGGCTTACCGGATTTGTTTATTAGACAAAATAAGCATGATGCTTATAGGGCCCCTTGGGCTTATTACATTAATAAAGGAGTTAGGGTCATACCCTAACATGCCCTCCCCCTTCAGAAACATACTTGTCCTCAAAGCCGAAGCTTCCAAAATTTCTGAAGAATAGTTATTGTTTCCCATGACACATCTTCTGGTAAAGTGTATTTCCACTTGATCAATGCTTCTTTAAATATTTCCTTGTGGATATGTCATTCACTTGAATCCAAGACTAGGTTTGGCTGGAGCCAAATATATACTTCATCATCCAAATCAGGTAGGAGGATATGACCCTTATAATTGTTCCCCATGATATCCTTGAGACAAGATACATGGAATACATGCTGGATTTTGGAGGTAGCCAACAGTACTAATTTGAAGGTGATAGAGCCAATACACTAAACCACTTGATAAGGCCCACAAAATTTTGGAGCTAACTTTTGGAAGCCCTTTTCTTTGAAAGCAAGGGAAATTCTAAGGATGGAATTTTAACTTAAAGTTTAGCAACCTTGGAAAATATTACTAGTCCCTAATATCCAAATATTAAAATGTTTGATGATAATTTTGTACAAATGTTTATATTTATAATTATTTAATAATAGAAAATATATAATATTGGTGATTTTTAAGGTAAAAAAAAATTATACTATAAAATTTGTGCGAATTAATTTTTAGAAAAATGGAAATTGGTGAATCATTTTTTTGGAAAAAGCATGGAGAATTATCCCACCTACGAATATTAGCCCCTTAAATTTTCCATGTTTGAGAGACATCCATTTATAAGGCTAAAGGCAAAGGAACACTTGGTCACCCACTTGAAAATATCTTTCTGAGTGATTTTGGTCAACCTATTACTTCATATTTTTCTTGGCTTAGTTTAGATTATCTTTCGTAAGAGAGAGAGTGGCGGCTCAGTTCCGAAGAAGCTCATCAACTACCTATACTTTGGATAATATTCAAAGATACGATGTTGGTAAAGGTGGAATTTTTCCATACACCACCTCATATGGTGTGATCATGGTTACTTCATGATAATTAGTATTACAACACCATTCCACTCAAGGTAACCACTACACCCATTGATGTTGTATGTTTGAAGCAACACATTGTAAGTAGGTTTCCAAACATGTGTTTACTGCTTCCATTTGACCATATGTCTGGGGGTGATAAGTTGTATTAATTTGGATTTTTGTTCCATGTAGCTTAAAAATATGATTCTATAAGTTGCTAGTCAAGGTGGGATATTGATCAAACACAATAGAGGTATGAATTCCATGCATTTTGATAATTTGATACATGAAGAGATGATCCACTAGATCTGGAGTGAATGGGTGTGGTAAGACACAAAAATGGGTGTAATTAGAGAGCCGATCAACTACCACCATGATGAATGACTTATTTCCTAATTTAGGAAGACCTGTAATGAAGTCCATTGAAACCATTGTCCATATAGAAATTGATAGTGGAAATGGTTGTAAGGTTCCTGGTGTCTTCACCATTTCTACTTTTTTGCACTCGAAGATGTCACATTCAGCCACATATGTAAGAATGTCATATTTCATACCTTCCCCAAAAAAGAGTGGCATACACAAGAATACGTATTTTGAAAGACCAAATGTCCTGCAACAAGAGAGGAGTGTAACTATGTTAGGGTGCATGGTTTGAGAGAGAATTTAAGGGAGATAATGACATGACATTTATATCAAAGAATATCTTCATGCCAACTGTAACCTGTTGGGGGGTTAGGATCCCCTTGTTACCTTCAGATTAGGATGAAAAGAGATGGATGTGAAAACCATTCATGGGGAGCCTCCTCAATGAAATATCAGATGAGAAAAGATAGGGATAATAAGGTGCATTCCTCTTCAAATTTCCTAGATAAAGCATCTACCACAACATTGTCGCCACCTTTCTTATAGACTATCTCATATCCATAACCCAAAATTTTGGCAAGCCATTTGTTTTTTTTCTGGTGAGGATAATCACTACTCCAAGAAATAGTTTAGACTATGGTGGTCAGTGCATATCTAGAAATAACATCCAATAAATTATGGTCTCTAAGTGTCTACTACATTTAATATAACCATCATTTCTTTCTCATAAGTGGATTAACCCAAATATTTTCCACTTAATTGCTAGCTTGTGAAGATGATTGGTAAACCTTCTTCTGTTAAGACTACTCCAATGAATATTGCTAAGGAATTAAATTTTATCACAAAGGATTTTGTAAAATCTAGTAGGTTCAAGACTAGGTTGGAATACACAACCTTTTTGAGATCCAAGAAGGCTATTTAAGTTAATTTTGTCCAAATGAATGCATTTTCTTAAGAATACTTATCAGGTGCCTAGAAAAGCATCCATAATGTTTGACAAATTCATGATAGTATCCTTTGAGACCCAAATATCCCTACAAAATTTTGAAGGTCTAAGGTTGTGGCCAAGCTTGCATTGCTTGAATATTTTTTGGGTCCACTCTTACACATGTGCGGTTGACGATGTGTCCCAAGTACTCCACCTCTTCCCTTACAAAAGAACACTTGGAAAACCTAACAAGTAATTTATTATCCTTTAGAATTTGCAATACCCAGTAAACATGTTTTAGATGTATTTCCCATGTTTTGTTATAGATCAATATATCATCAAAAAACACGAGGAAAAATTTTATGAGATAGGGCTTGAGAAGGAAATTCATGAGATTTTTTACAAATACCAAAGGGAATAACCAAAAATTCATAGTGACCTTCATGGGTTCTAGACGTTATCTCGGGGAATTCTAGTACTTTCATTCTGATTTGGTGATAACCTAAATGAAAATCCAACTTGTTAAATAATTGGGTGCCAGAGAGTTCATCTGGGAGATCATCGATGTCTGGAATAGGAAACTTGTCCTTGATGGTGAGATTATAAATGTCCCTAAAATATAGACACAAGTGTCGCTCCTCATCCTTATTTAAGACTATAACCACTTGGGATGAATAAGGGAAAGTTTTGGGATGAATCACGCCTACATTTAGTATTTCCTTAATAATAATTTCAATTTCATTCTTTTGTGTAAATGGCTAACTATAGGGTCGAACATTGAGAAGTTAGATACCGAGAATCAAAGGCATACTATGATCATATTGATATTGAGAGGGGGGTAATTACTTAGATTTTTCAAACAATTTTTGATGGTGAATAAACATATTTTTCAAATCTAGATGAATATTGGGAGGGTTGGATCCACTCGCCTGAATAACATTGAATTGAGTAACTACCCCATGGTGTCCCATTTTTATAATATTCTCCATTCTATCCAAACTAATGTGTTAGGTCCCTATATTACTATTATAGTCCCTTATTGTTGTTAGTGTAACCCCATTATTGTTATTGTTGTACCCCTGTAACCCCAATATTGTTATTATTGTGCCCTTACATTATTATTGTTAGGTCAGCTAGAATTATATTGTGACCCCATGGACTCATATATATAGAAAGAGGTTTTGTCATTTGGATCATCCAAGAATTGTTTATTTATGTAATTCATTGGAGGTTTCCCCCTCGAAGTGGCTAATTTCTAAGGCGTTGATCTCTCTTTTCTTCTATTTTTGGAGCTGGTTTCATAAAATTTGGTATCAGAGCTTTGGATTCTAGGGTTTGACTGCTCTAAATAGGTCATTGTGGAATTTTCGCTATAACATTTTTTCTACGAAGGTTCAGAAACTGAAATTTGTATCGCGCAAAGTTGAAATCCTGAAGAACGTCGTGTAAAAATTTCAAATCTTGGTTCAAATTATTTTCAGAGATATGATCTATGGAAGTTAGGGTTTTTTCAGGCTCCCAAATTTCATCTCAAAGAGGTGACCGTGGGAAAATCATCATAACTCTCTCTTGAGCATCGGATTTGAATTATGTAAAAATTGGTCGTGGGTACACAGACTATAGTTTCCTTTGTATCAATTTAAGAGACGAAGGAGGAAACAGTGACATGTGGGACACCGTACAAGTTTTTTTTATTGAACCAGTCCATAATTACGTCATTGTGGAAGATTGGAAATAACTTTTCCTTGAAGAATCTAAATCAATTCAGACCTATGGTATTTGAAAGAAGATTTAGAGGGATAGTAAAATGACAAATTCCAAATATTGAAGATCCGAAATCACAAAGATAATTCTGTTTCAATATCGATCTCCTCAAAATCATGAAAAAGTTGTGTATTTGTTTTTTCAAATTGCATAAGTCTTGTGTGAAAAATACATTTGAATTGATTCCAAGTGAATATTGTGTAAAAGATATCAGTATTTGGTTATAAAATTCCCCCTAAAAAGAATTAAACACCCATTAAGCCTTTAGAATACTCTACTATGACTCATGAAGACAAATAAGTACAACATGACATATCAAAATTACAAGAGCAAGTGCACCAAATTTCACTCTCGTAAAGAGAAACAAAAAATAAAATGGAAGTTTTGAAGAAATGCATGGAAGCTAAGATGGATGGTTTGAAGAAAGGCATGGAATCTAATATGGATGGCAAGGAAGCTAAGATGGATGAAATGGAAGAAAAAATGAAAGACAACATGGAAAACATGAAGAATGATCTAAAAGAAGAAATGGAAGGTTTGACAAAGTTGATATAAGAAATGTTTCCTAATGGAAAAAATATAGTAGAGGAATCTCATGATGAGAACAAAATAAATTTTAATCTTGATTTCATAAACTCTAATGTTGGATGTGTTGGGAAAAATACTGAGGGGGGGGGGGGGTGAATCAGTATTTTAGGCAAACTAAAACTTTTTACTTTTTCATGCTCTAAAACCCATACGCTACTTTGTTGAAGCCAACTAGCGTATACACGCGGATATCCTTCATAAAACTCGCGTATACACAGAGATCTAATTATGCCATTAGTTCTTCACTTATATCATTCCATCATTCATCTATTAGATGTTCCAAATGTTCCATAAAAGTAAACATGTGCAAAGAAGAACAAACACAACCATCACACAAAGCATCACACATGAACACTGTGATTTAGGTGGAAACCCAAGTCGTGGAGAAAACCACCGCTCATAGCTTGAGCTACCTTCAATATTTTATTATAGAGAAAACATCTTACAACATATGTGGCCGGGTGCACTACGTTACGCAGAACCCACCCGCGCCGTTTAATGCCCCCCTCTTGAAGGGGAGCTCCAACCCCTCGACTCCGTTTACCATTAGGCCTCTCCCCGGAAGGGAGCAACGACCCCCGATCTCGTTACTGTACTCCCTCACCTGGAAGGGAGCTACAACCCCCTGATCTCGTTTACCAACCTCACCTGGAAGGGAGCTACAACCCCCTGACTGAAGGCCACAACCCTGAGCACCTCCATGGACCACGTTTCATCAATTTTTACACTGGATCCAAAGCTTCCTTTAGGACACCACTTGCAGGCCACATTTCATCATATTTTCAGACTGGACCCTCTCCATATTTTTAAGCTCAAACATACCACCAAACTGATACAGACAACTCAGAACAGTAGAATATAGATAGAAGCAACACAGCAGAACAGATCAGACATTTCTTACCACAGACTTCAGCAAACCCTAGTTTGCATACGCGCTTTTCTTTCTCTGATGTCGCGTATATACGCGCTTCCGTCCACACAAACCAGCGTATACTTCAGTATAAATTATAGAGCCAATTTTATTGTGCATACGCGCTTTCTCTTCATCGAAGCCGCGTATATATGCGCTTCCTCTTCGGTGAACTAGCGTATGGTTCTTCAACCTTAAATATCACTGCAATTCTTCACAACAGATACATCACTTCAGATTTTACCCTTTACCTCAGACAGATGTTTGCCTCATCTCAGATCTAAGCCTTCCATAAACAGATCTAGCAGATATAAATACATTCCAGATCTAGATATTCCGCTTCATCATTTCTTCATAGGTGCATCATAGATTCAGATCTATTATCAAACCTTTACCCTTTCCATACAGATATAATTCACAGAGAAGTCTTCATTCAAGATCAGACATCTTGCTCCCACACCCATGATTTGCACAATGAATTTCTTCTCCTTATATAGGTTTATCCTTTTTCAATACCACGGGCCCCTTTTTCAATACCATGAGCCAAAACAATACCATGAGCCTTCAATACCACGGCCCTTTTTTCAATAAATACCATGAGCCAAAACAATACCATGAGCCCAAAACTACATTACTTCGATGGTATTCCTGGACGGGGTCACATAGACGAATCATTACTCAATACAATGGGTCAATACCATGGTGGTTACCCTTGGTTTTGCACTTTATGAGCACTTTTTCCCATACGCGACTTGGAACGTTGTTTCCTACGTGCATACGCGACTTCTTCTAGAGAAATCCGCGTATGCCTTGAGACATACTCTTTTCATCATAGATCTAACACATACTTAATTCCTTTCTTCATTAACTTCTGTACTCACTGTAGATACATCAGATTTTCATCTTTAAATAGGTTCATCAAGACATATTCTATCAAGCACAAATTCATCAAGTAGGTAGCCATCATCTTCATCAAGTGGGTTGCCATTCAATGACAACACTCAACATCATGTTGCTAACTAACATCATTTCATATCAGATTTACATCATTTACCAAGTCCATCAAGTCAAGAATAACTTCATCAGGTGTATTGCCATCAAGGACAACACATGCCAACAATCTCATGTCTTCATCTTCATTCAGTGGGTTGCCATCAAGGACAACACTCTGCATCATATTTCCAACAATCTCCCCCTTTGGACTTGATGGCAACCACGATGGTGTTTGGTTAACACAACGGATAGGTAGATTAAGAATACAATGACACCATGTCACTCTCCCCATTCTATTCTTTGACACCATTCTTTCTCTTCATTCAAACACCATTTCACTCTCCCCCTTTGACATCAAGGGCAAAGGGCGGATCAAAACCAACACACTCTCCCCCTTTTCTCCTCATGTGGAAGAAGCGTTCTGCAAATCTGATGTATACTGAAGTGACCAAGCTCCCCCTGAGTTCATGTTGAATCTTCAAGCATATTTTTCAATCAAGTGCATGACTCTATGAACTTCCTATCACCAAAAACTCATACTTACATCAAATATCCAACCAAGTGGATTTACATAAGAGACTCAAGTACCCAACCAAGTGGGTTTACACATTTCAAATCAGCTACCCAACCAAGTGGGTTTACAAAAAAAAATAAAAAAAAAATGACTCAGCTACCCAACCAAGTGGGTTTACAAATTTGACAAGTCCTTACATGACTGAAAATTACAATTTTACATCATGGGTCTCATCAAGACCGTTTCATGAAAATATAAAAATGACCATTTATAACCAAGACCAGAAAAAACCTCAAGAGAGATCATATATCAGATCCACCATAATGCCAACAATGCATTATACTCAGCAAGGCTAATGCTCCCCCTGAATCATCCAAGCATCCTTTCCATATGACTAAGGCTCCCCCTTAGTTTGTGCATCCTGAACACTTTCACCAACAAATCAACAAGGCATCTTTATCAAAATATCAGATATCGAAACAATATTATAAGAACTGGAACACCACCAGAGATACCAAACAACACTGCAGCTGTACTGAAGAGAGCTGACTCCAAACAGAAATTTGTCAGCAATCAGACATACGCGGTTTTATGTGCAGGAACTCGCGTATATACGCGACTGTGTTTCAGGAAAACCGCGTATCCAATACCATCTTCTATATTTTGACCAGATCTAATCCTCTGTGAGGAAAAGAAAGTGTTCAGCTTCTTTCTGAGATATTTGAATGATTCCCTGGACTACAAATAGATAGAACAGTGTAGTTGTGTCTTCAAGCGTCATCCAACGGTTGTAGCATAAGCACATTAGGAACCAAGCCTTCGGATTCTTTGCAGCATCAATACAATCTTTCCAAGAGAGATTATCATACCAGAACAACATCTTCAAATAAGTGTCAAGCAATCATCCATGTGGTCCATCATCACCATGATCTTCAAGATTTAACATGAAGTAAAATATGTAGGAAATAGATCTCAACCATAGTAACAAGCTATGAACTATTCTTATCTCTGAATCATAAGACTTCCAACTCATCCATGTGTGAGCACAAAAGATACTTATCAGCAACCAGGGCTCAAAATCTCATCATAATAAACCATGTACCAAGTTATCATCATTTGAGCATGAGTATCACAAAAGCCAAAGAATAAGCAATCATATTGCCAACAATGCATTCATTAGTATTCAACCTGCTGCTCCCCCTGAACCAGTGCTTCTCCTTAACTTGTGTAACATGAATACGTTCATCAGCAAGTCATCAGCAACAATCTCTGCATGAACTGTCCTTATCTCTGAATTATAAGTCTTTCACCTCAGCAACGAATACTCTTCATTCAACAAGCAAACAGGACTCATCCATAATCTTCAACATAAGACATCAAGAATCATATCATCATCATTTAGAACTGAGAAATTAAGCTGATATTGAGTCAACAATATAGTTATCAACAGTCAGACTGATGCTCCCCTTGCACCTCTGCTCCAGATCTTCAGCTATCATACAAATTCTCTTATCATCAATGCATACGCGATTGTGTCTGCTGGAACTCGCGTGTATACGCGAATTTTGTTCATCGAACCCGCATATGGAAAGTGAAGCATAGAAAATTTTCACATTCCTTCATCTCACCCTGAACTTGTACTTCCTGTACCTGTCTTCTTCATATCAGAAGCTCTGTCAGAAATACATATAACCAGAACAATCAAATCAATCATGAGAATCATCATACATTGCTCTCCCTGTGACAATACATTACTAAATCTGATAATGTATCTCACATCATTCCTGCAGTCAATAAGAGAAGTAAGCTTCAGAAGCAGATGACTGCAGTAGGGTCAGAATTCCCTACATTTCTGATCGGTCCTCCATCTTTTTCCAGATTTGTTTGAACTTACTATTTGCGTGTTGGAAATTGTCCACTTTCTCAGATCTGTTCAACCTGCATTCCTTTTCTACATGTCCATACTTGTTACAAGAATAACATCGCATATGTCCAGAAAGATAAGCATAAGAATCATAATGAGTATTTCTAATCTTCCTCCTCTTGCAATCAGCTGCTTTATGTCCATACTTGTTACACAAAAAACAATGTCCCTTGAAGAAACCAGAGTACCTTTCTATGTAGGAACTGTTTGATTGAGGCTGAAATGATCTGCTCCTGCAATTTGCTGCAACATGCCCATAATTATGACATTTAAAGCATTCAACTTTATTGACTGATTTCCTTTGAGATTTCATCATTATTGGTTGACCTTTTGTTTCTTTCAACACTTCAGGTTTTGCATTGACATCCTCTGAATTTTTAGCACTTCCTTGTGAGCTAGATTCTCCTTTAACAGTTTCATGGAAACCAAGACCAAGTTTGATAGTAGGAGACCTTTGATTACTCAAAATATTGTCCAAAATGTTAGTACTATCTTAAAACCTCAAAAGCTTAACCTTTTCTTCTAATTTACCTTTGAGAATGTTTACCTCAACCTCCAAGGCTTGACATTGCTTCATCAAGCTTTCTTCTTTCCTTCTTCCATCTTCTACTTGATCCTTCAGATTTAGAATCTCTTCTTTCAACCAATTTTCGTTTTCTTCACATGTTTGTTGCAGCTCTTCATTCTTCTTCTTTGATTTTTCCAGATCTTCTTTGAGAGAGATGATTTCTTCTTCAAGGCCTTCCTTTTCAAATGACAGAGGTTCTTCATTCTTCTTATTTGATGCTTCAAGATCTGTTTGTAGAAAGATGATTGCAGCTTCAAGTCCTTCATTCTTCTTGCTTGATTTTTCGAGATCTACATTTAGATCGTCGATTTCTGCTTCTAGTTCTTTAATTCGATTGGATGCATAAGTATGAATCCTTTGATACTTGTCCACCTGTCCATTCAACATTTCTATTTGATCTTTCATTTGAGAGATCATCTCTTTGTAGATAGAATCTTTCTTATCAATTTCCTTTTGTTGTTCTTCAACTTTGTTCTTGATAGCTTGTTCTAGATCCACAATTTTACTTTCACTTTCTACACCATTTCTTGCACAAAGAAGATTACAAGGGCCCAAATCACTATCAGATTCATCTTCTTCAATTTTCTGAGATATCTCCTTGCTTCGAGTAGCCTTCTTCTTTTTCCTCTTTGCCATGAGCACTTGTAGAGCTTCGTCAGAATCTGTTTCATCTTCTTCAATTTTTGCTATACATGATTTCTGAGGTATCTCCTTTCCTCGAGTAACCTTCTTCTTTTGTTTCTTTGCCATGAGCACTTGTAGAGCTTGGTCAGAATCTTCTTCATCTTCACTGGACACTTCATCATCATCTTCATTTGCATAATAACTCTTCCTCTTTTCAAATTGTTTTCCTTTACCATGTTTTTCTTTATAAGGAAATTTAGCAGCATAGTGACCAAATTTTCCACACTCAAAACATTTGAAGGGAAGCTTACCTTTGAATCTTCCAGTTCCTAGTTGGAGTTTTCTCACGAAATTCGCTTCTTCTTCATCGGATATATAGTTGGATTCTTTGACAACTTCCTTTTCTTTTCCTTTTGCAGATACCTTAAAAGCAACTTCTCTTATTTGAGAAGGACCTCCTTGTCTCATTTCAAAAGCAGTCAGAATACCATGTAATTGAACAATAGTAAGAGTTTGCAGATCTTGCCTTTCTTCAATAGCTGAAACTTTAGAGTCAAATTTTGAAGTCAAGGATCTTAAGACTTTTCCACCAGAGTAGTATCATTTATGGTTTCACCCAAATTTCTCATTCGATTTAAAATATCATCCAGACGAAGAAAGAAACTGGCAACACTCTCATCACTATGCATCTTCAAATTTTCATATTCAATTCTAAGAGTTCGGAGTTTTGCACTTTTTACCTTTGTGTCTCCTTCATAGCTTAGAATGATTTTGTCCCATATTTCTTTTGCTGAATGTAGCTGCATCACTTTAGCAAATTTTGATTCAGACATGCTTCCTAGCAAGACATTTACTGCTTTGGCATTGGTTTCATACTTCTTCCTTTCTGCTGCATCAGTAGGAATACTTGCCGGGTATTGATAACCTTCTTCCACGATTGCCCATACATCCGCACCAAGACTTTGCAGATATGCTTTTGTACGTACCTTCCAGAATATCAGATTGCTTCCATTGAATAGAGGTGGCTTTATAGACATTACTCCTTCTTGACTTCCCATTGCGACGAATCTCCTTTAAGCGATCAAGCTTCTGCACAAGGACCTCCTCTGATACCAATTGTTGGGAAAAATACTGAGAGGGGGGGGTGAATCAGTATTTAGGGAAAACTGAAACTTTTTACTTTTTCATGCTCTAAAACCCATACGCTACTTTGTTGAAGCCAACTAGCGTATACACGCGGATATCCTTCATAAAACTCACGTATACACAGAGATCTAATTATGCCATTAGTTCTTCACTTATATCATTCCATCATTCATTCATTGATGTTCTATAAACAGTAAACATGTGCAGTAAGAACAGAATAAACCATCACACAAAGCATCACACATGAACACCAGGATTTTTAGGTGGAAACCCAAGTCGGGAGAAAAACCACCGCTGCAGTTGCTCAGCCTTCAATATTTTATTATAGAGAAAACATCTTACAACATATGTGGGCCGGTGCAGACTCTACTCGACGTTGTGCATCTACCTACGCTCGTTACGTCTCTCTCCTGGAAGGGAGCTCCAACCCCCTGACTCGTTTACCAGCCTCTCCTGGAAGGGAGAAATGACCCCCCGATCTCGTTTACCAGCCTCACCTGGAAGGGAGCTACAACCCCCTGATCTCGTTTACCAACCTCACCTGGAAGGGAGCTACAACCCCCTGACTGAAGGCCACAACCCTGAGCACCTCCATGGACCACGTTTCATCAATTTTTACACTGGATCCAAAGCTTCCTTTAGGACACCACTTGCAGGCCACATTTCATCATATTTTCAGACTGGACCCTCTCCATATTTTTAAGCTCAAACATACCACCAAACTGATACAGACAACTCAGAACAGTAGAATATAGATAGCAGCAACACAGCAGAACAGATTAGACATTTCTTACCACAGACTTCAGCAAACCCTAGTTTGCATACGCGCTTTTCTTTCTCTGATGTCGCGTATATACGCGCTTCCGTCCACACAAACCAGCGTATACTTCAGTATAAATTACAGAGCCAATTTTATTGCGCATACGCGCTTTCTCTTCATCGAAGCCGCGTATATACGCGCTTCCTCTTCGGTGAACTAGCGTATGTTTCTTCAACCTTAAATATCACTGCAATTCTTCACAACAGATACATCACTTCAGATTTTACCCTTTACCTCAGACAGATGTTCGCGTCATCTCAGATCTAAGCCTTCCATAAATAGATCTAGCAGATACAAATACATTCCAGATCTAGATATTCCGCTTCATCATTTCTTCATAGGTGCATCATAGATTCAGATCTATTATCAAACCTTTACCCTTTCCATACAGATATACTTCACAGAGAAGTCTTCATTCAAGATCAGACATCTTGCTCCCACACCCATGATTTGCACAATGAATTTCTTCTCCTTATATAGGTTTATCCCTTTTCAATACCACGGGCCCCTTTTTCAATACCATGAGCCAAAACAATACCATGAGCCTTCAATACCACGGGCCCCTTTTTTCAATACCATGAGCCAAAACAATACCATGAGCCCAAAACTACATTACTTCTGATGGTATTCCTGGACGGGGTCACATAGACGAATCATTACTCAATACAATGGGTCAATACCATGGTGGTTACCCCTGGTTTTGCAATTTATGAGTGCTTTTTCCCATACGCGACTTGGAACGTTGTTTCCCGCGTGCATACGCGACTTATTCTAGACAAAACCGCGTATGCCTTGAGACATACTATTTTCATCATAGATCTAACACATACTTAATTCCTTTCTTCATTACCTTCTGTACTCACTGTAGAGACATCATATTTTCATCTTTAAACAGGTTCATCAAGACATATTCTATCAAGCACAAATTCATCAAGTAGGTTGCCATCATCTTCATCAAGTGGGTTGCCATTAAATGACAACACTCAGCATCATGTTGCTAACTAACATCATTTCATATCAGATTTACATCATTTACCAAGTCCATCAAGTCAAGAATAACTTCATCAGGTGTATTGCCATCAAGGACAACACATGCCAACAATCTCATGTCTTCATCTTCATTCAGTGGGTTGCCATCAAGGACAACACTCTGCATCATATTGCCAACAGGATGGAAGAACCACCATATTCCAAAAATGGATATGAGGAAGTTTTATTGCAAGGATCCTGTAACATGGATACTACAGATGGAGCAATATTTTGATCTCAATAATGTGGAAAACATACAAAAGGTATGCATTGCAACTTTACATTTAGAACAAAATGCATTTGTATGGTATCGATGGCTTTTCTCGAGTAAAAAAATTATCACTTGGTCAATTTTTACAGAAAAAATGACAGCACATTATGAGGATACAAAGAGAAACACATTCTTTAGCCAATTAATAAATCTCAAACAAAAGGGTTCAATGGTGGAGCACATTGAGGACTTCCAAAAATTGAATATAAGGGTAACTGATATTCCAGAGGAACACAAGATTTATATATTCATAGGGACTTTAAAGGATAACATCCAACATGAAGTTCACATTTGGGAACCTGATTCATTGGAGAAGGCATTCAGATTGGCAAGAAAAATTGAATGTAAAATTATGGCGACAAGGAAGCCTACCACTCACATCTATAAAGATGGAAGTGTTTCTACTCCTAGACTTCCAAAACCTACAAGGTTGACACCACAACAATTGGAAGAAGAAAGAGTAAAAGGGCTTTGCTACATTTGTGATAGCAAAAACACTAAAGGTCATAAGTGCGCTGACAAGAAATTATTTTACATATATTGTGAAGAGGAGGAAGAAAATGAACAAAAAACTTCAAAAGAAGAGGATATACACCAGGAACCAACCCTAGAAGAAGAATAAATGAGTCTGACCATATCGTTTAATGCATTGGAAGGAATTACCACTCCTCAAACTCTCAAGATAGAAGGACATGACAAGAAGAAAAAGGTAATAGTGTTGATTGATTTGGGTAGTACCCATAATTTTATTCATTGTAAGGTAGCCAAGGAATTGAATTTTTTCCTATACCCAACACCAGAATGTCAAGTGATGGTTGCGAATGGAGGAACTATAAATTGCTTTGGAAAATACCATAATATCAAGCTAACCATGGGGTAATATTTATTGAATAGTCCAATTCTTTCCATTCCAATGGGAGGTGTTGATGTTGTGCTAGGAGTAAAATGGTTACATTCTTTGGGGACGATAGCTTTTAATTTTCAAGAACTTTTCCTGAAATTTTTTTCGAAAGGAAAGGAAGTCGAATTACCAAGTATCGCAGGGAATTCGGGAAAGATAATAAGCTATAATGTCATGACAAAGCTTCTGAAGAAAGAACAATGAGGTGTAATTGCACAATTATGCTCACTAGAAGTTCCAACATAAAAATAATCTATTTCTCCATATCTCCAAAAAGTCTTGGACAATCATTCCAAGGTGTTTGAAACTCCCAAAGGACTCCCACCTATTCGTGATCATGATTATTGTGGATCATCTGCATATCCTTTTCTATTTTATTTTGAAAATCAAAAAATGACAAAAAAATCTGAAATTCAGAAAAATTATATGTTATGGTATAATGTTTTTATACTATAGCATCAAAAAGAAGTATTTCCAAAAGTCCGTTACAAATTAAGTTTATTATTAAAATTTATTTGGATTTATATTATAGTTTCATGTGTAAGCGTCAAGCAAGTTCCCGAGTGGAAGTAGCACGCTTTGAAGATTATGATCGGATGATGAATTGCAGAGGTGCGAGGAGCTCGGGAGTTAACGGATCAGCTGCCCCCGCAGTTGACCCATTTGACTGCGGATAAAAAATGATCAACGGTGTGGATGCATTGCAGGGGGGCAACCCAAAATTTTCCTCTGTACTCCAGCATCCCCCCGCAATGACGTCATGCGAGTGTTAGACAGCTGTACTCCACATCAGCGGCTTTACACGTCATTTCAGGCATTTAATATGGGTTTGTGTAGCTGTTAAATGGTTTTTTTTTTAATCCCGTTTTCAAATTACTTGCAGTCATTTTCCCTTTTGAGCCATGTCACCACCATTTCCATTTTCCATCTGTTGTCTATTCAGCCATGGCCAAACGGTTTTCACTATCTGGTTCGACGAGCCTCATTTCCCTCATGGACAGTGAGAAAGACATCCAAGATACTGCGTCTTCCGTAAATAATTCCATTTTTTATCATCAAGTGACCCTAAATGCCGAGAATTCCTCAGTTTTTGCTGCCATGAAGAAATCTGGTGTCCTGTCTGCCTGTATCCCAAAAGCTCATTTCTTTCCTGAATTTATATCTTAGCTAGTTTCTTTAATGTATCCTGGTAAGTGCTTCATAATGAATTCGCAGGGGGAGAATGTTCTACAGGTGTCAACGCAGCTAATTCGCCAAGCATTTTTCTTTCCTGAACACGATTCACCACTGCAATTCTCAAAAGACTCATTGGCATGTTATTTTGAGAACCTTTCAGGTGAAGAATTTAATCAGTGTATGTACCATTTGAGATCAAATTCAAAATAATTTCAACTAGAAGGTGAAGAGTTCAATTTGGGGATGTTTGATGTTGAGAATAAACCAGTTCTGATTTGTATTGCAGAAATTTTGGGAAAAGATAATGACCTTACAATTGATAAATCAGTATTAGGAATGTATGCAATGATGATGAAACCAGGGGTAGTTCTGGATATTCCATCTTTCTGGCAGGAGATTGTCAATTCTCAGTTGATGACCTTTCCACTCACAGGTTCCTTTAAATTCCCCTCGTTGATTGTTTATTTATTCCTATATCAAAATGTTGAGGAATTTATGAGTTTGGGGTTGAATATAGTAGATCTCAACAAACAGAAGCAGTCAGTTATATTTTGGACTGACATAATTGTAAGAGAGGGAAATGAAGCAGGGTTGTTTGATTTTTCCATTCATTATATGTCAATTGCTTATAGAATATTGAATGGAGTTTCTCCTCCTTGTTTTCTGCCAAAAGCCAGGGATTTTTTACAGTTGGGACCTAGTTGCAGATTTGGGGATTGGTTTGTGTTTGAGGAATACTCTGAGATAAGATTGTATGGAACTAGTATTGAGCCTTACAGGCTCCCAACTTTTGTGCCTATGCGGCTTTTTGCCCTTGAATTCATCAAACAGAGTCTCAATGTAGATCAGGTGCATTTTTTTCCCATGAAGAAAGGTCTAATGTATAACTTGCCCATGACTGTCGGACCTTTTGTGGTAAATATGAGGCAAGAATTTGATGAAGTGTCTAAGTTGTTGGAAGAGACACATCTGTTACTGGGTGAAAAATGGTCATATGATCCACATGGAGTGATTTCCGAGAGGAGAGTTGAAAATGGATATTCTGCTTTTACTCATGAAAGCAGGCCTGAGCAGGAAAAGTTGGCAAACCCAGGAGAAGTAAATACATCAAAAACAAGCATTCAGACACCTATTATAACTGAAAGGGTAAATAACAAAAGTAAGGATTGTGTTGTTGAGTTAGATGATGAAGAGCCAAGAGAGGAGAAGAGAACTAAGTTGGATGAGGATCATTCTTCAAATTCACCAGGTTTTACCTTCCATATAAATGAAGAGCAAAATGCTCCCTCTTCTCCTGGAGGTCATGAGCTTTACCCAGAAAAGGTACCCTCAGTCAAATAGGTGTTTACACAAATTGAAGAGAAGAATCAAAGGATAAAAGCTAATGCGGAGGCTCAGGCAGAGCATCACATAGCTACTAATCAGACTAGGTTGCTAACTATGATGGATCTTGAGAAGGATCAATTCAGAATGGCTTTAACGCATCCAACAGGGATGTCTCTTGGATCTTCAAGTAGTTTTAATGCTGTAAATATAACTATGGATGTTAAGAAGATCCCACTGTTGGATAAGATGAATCTTCATATGCGGACTGGACAATTAATTGTCAATGATCTAACTAAAACCAATGCCACGGCTATTAAAGCTGAAAATATGCTAGCAAAGGCTATCAAGCAGTTCAAGTTAGAGAAGGCCAATTCAAGGGCCTTATCAGTTCAAAATGAGGAGTTGAAAAATATTATCATGAAGATCGGTGTAGATCCTAGTGACAAAGTTGTAGTACAGAAGCTCATGAAGAGTGCAGAAATAGAGATATCCACCCTAAGGAGAAAGTTGAAGTTACCTGCTGCAGAACATTCACTGGCTGCAGAAGTGGCAGAGGTGGAGAAAGAGAAAGAATAACTGCATCAGAAATTGTTGCGGAAAGATGAAGAATTGACTAAAGTGAAGCAGACTGCTATTTCGTTACAAAACCATATTGAAAATCATACTTGTACATTTATTTTTCCTACAGGTGATGTGGATCCTCAAGCACAAATTGTTCAGCTCAGCACAGAAATAAGGATGGAA
The DNA here is from genome assembly GCA_034641835.2 of Pinus albicaulis. Lineage (NCBI taxonomy): Eukaryota > Viridiplantae > Streptophyta > Pinopsida > Pinales > Pinaceae > Pinus > Pinus albicaulis. Next base: position 193,442,403 of record CM076573.1, read on the forward strand.
GAAAGAGATCACAAGCAAGCTCAATCAGAGTTAGAAACGGCCACCAAGGTCATACGGACACTAGAAGATAAAGGGGATGAGAATAAGCAGAAATTACAAAGGGCTGAAGCTAAGATTAAAGATCTCAAAGAGAATTTAAAAGGTAATATTTCCCTTATAAAGGCTAAAGATATCATTTGGGGTGAAATTATCTCAGAAATGAAGTCCAATTGGAATTTCCTGAATATAGTTGCTAAGGAGAAAAGCCTTATCTCATAACATGAAGAAGAGATACTATCTGATAAACAAAGAGAAATTAAGAGAGCAAATTGGGCTAGAAAGTTCATAAACTTTATCAATTCCAAATCAGATGAGGAATTAGAAGATATTGGGATACAAGATAGATATTTTTATGCTGAAGAGGTGAATAAGATGATAATCAGGAATGATCTTCGGAAAGTTGTAGAGAAGAGGCTACTAGGAATCAAAGAGGCAGTGAGGAAGTTTGATATATCATTTGATAAATTGACAAGAACAGGTTTACCTTCATGTTGGACAGAGAAAGGAAATATTATGTCATAGAAGTTTAATGAAGATTCATTAACATTGGCGAAAAGCAAGGCGGATAACAGGCATGAAAAGACGCAGATTTTAAAAAGAGAAACAGTGTTTAACTTCTTGCAGAGACATTTCAATTTGCTATGGATGGTGAAGACTCTCTTCACAGAAAGACCTACACACAGTCGAGCTGTTTCATTCAGGTTGGAATATCATAGTTTCAAGAATGCCCCAACAACCCAAAGTGAGCTATGGAAAATGTGCAAAACATTCTCAATGGACACAACAAAAGGGATCCCAACGTCTCAACCAAGAGTAGCCATTGACTCAACAACCACATCATAAGTGGCTGTTCTTATAGATTAGGAGCTTTCAATATTCACATTATTTTATTTTCTCAAAATTATGTAAATTGTAATAGGACCTTTTTGAGGCACGTACCTCCGTAATCGCCAGTATTTTAAGCAGTTAGAATTAGTTAAAAAAGTTAGAATCAGTTTCATTGCTGGAAACTGTCTTGTGATTCTGTATTTAAAGACAATTTCAAGAAAGAAAGAGGTTTCGATTTTTTGAACCTTGAAGCCAAATTTTGTACTGGGGAATAGTAAATCAATGAAAGAAGTATGCAAGTTTCTATCATTCTGTTTATGCTGAAAAGTTATCCAGTTTACGCTATGTTTTCATATCTGTGAATAAAATAGAGTAATTTGAGCTGTGGGTCTCTTTATACATGTGTATTTAAGAGTTAAACAAACCTTAATGTGCGCTCCTCTGTTTTAACTTTACCTTTACTTATTTCTTCAGGGTTTTATAATGATAGATTATGTTTTGAATAGCATATCTGATTGAAATCCTCTTCTCTCTTTTTCTTCCTTTCGTTCACTTTAGCATAAGTGGAATATGGGATTGCAGAACATGCATGGATTTAATATTTGAAGGTTATAATATTAATGTTTAAGGGTTTATAAGACAGAGACAGATATATATTTATTTTGTGACATAATCAGATAATGTCTTGAGCATGGATTCCTTTACACAGCAAGGAATTGTTTCTTAAGGTATAACATTAATTGGCGTCGTTGCCGGGGATGAAGATTCGAAGGTTTTTCCCTGGGTTTTATTTTACATTTCCTCTAGTTGTTCAGAGAGGAGGAAATAATAAGCTGTGTTTGTTTTAAAATAGCTCTGGCTCCTAAGAAACCTCACACGAGGTCAGATACCTCTCAGCAAAAAGTTCTTGTTTTGTTTGATCCTGAGAAGCTTGTTTCAAAGAAGTCCAGAAACCAAAAATATTTGATACACCAGAAGTTACACTGCTTGCACTAGGTAGCAGTTCACGCACTTTCTCATCCAAGAATATTTCCAAGAAACTCATTTTCTCAGAAAAAGAATCCTCATCTTCACCCATTCATTTTCAAGAACCTACGTTAGAAGAGCAATCTATGGAGTTTTTGTCTTTTCCGTTTACAGAAACTCAACCTCATATAGTTGCCAGCTGTTCTGCAATTGTTCATACACCAACCCCTATATCAGTTGTTCCACCTCATTCACCTCCATCAACAACTGGTATTCATTTTACCCTCGCTCAAGGAGCAGTTAACCCGGGCATAAACATGGCGGCCCTTGTTTTCTTGATGAATAGATATGCACCATTAAATCTACCACAACCGCTGAATGCAATGCCTTAGGAGTATCTCAAGCTACTCCCTAGATTTACTGGTGAAGATGAAATAACTGCAGAACAGCAGTTGCCCTTGCTTTGCACGTTTGCTGAGAATTTAAATGTTGAACATTTAGATGTTGTAATGAGACTTTTTGTTCAGTCTCTAAGTGGAGAGGCAAGGATATGGTTTAAAGGATTGCCTAATGGTTCCATAAATTATTGGGATGGACTAGAGAGATGTTTCATCGAGAGATGGGGCGAAAAAAGGGACCATGGTTATTCTTTAACAAAATTCAATGCAATAAAGAAGAAACCTGATGAAAATATGAATAATTTTGTGAAAAGATTCAACAAATTGTATAATAGTTTGCCTTTGGAAATGAAACCCCCTCCTATTGGAGCAAGGGTTATTTTTTCTAGTGCTTTTGAACCAGATTTCAGTTTTACATTGAGAGAAATAAGGTCCCCTACCTTGGAACAGATTCAAACTGATGCTCTGGAGATTGAGGCTAATATGTCCGCTACTGGTAAAGTTCAAGATAAAGGAAAAGATAAAGAAGAAGCCTCATCTCAAGATCAGAGAATTGATGATATGAATAAAGTCATAAAAAATTTGTCCAATAAATTAGTGAAATTGGAAATAGATAATAATAAGCCTGCAAGACAAAATAGAGGGGTTTTTAATCCTCAATTTAAAAAACAGCCCCTACAGATTCTCCAAAGAGAAAGGAAAGATCAAGATCAGGTGCAAGCACCTTTGTATATAGAAGCAGCTTCATCCCGTTCAGCGGATGATGATGATGAAAAAGAAGATGATGCTCTAATTTCTGCTGTCTACATGGAAGATGATGAAATAGAAGAAGAAACAGAGGAAGAAGGAGTGGAAGAAAATGGAGAAACTGATCTTTCATTCGATCAAGAAGAGATGGATGACTATTGCAGACAATTCACGGACTTCATGCAATCAGAATTACATAAAAAATATGATTTGAGGTCAAAGAAGAGGTTAAGAACTCAAGATGATGAGGAAAAAGAACCAGAATCAGTACCTGCTCCAATGGCGACTCCATTACAGAAAAATTTGATTAAGAAATCAGATAAGGGGAAACAACCCATGAATGAAGAAAAAGAGAAGGAAAAATAGCAAGTTGGGGCTTCTCAAACAAAGATTAAAGATCCTAATATTTTGGAGAAAGTTGTTACTGTTTTGAATCAAGGTCTAAATTCCAATAAAAATCAAGAAGAACCTGAAAAGTTGACAAAACAAAATCAAACTTTCAGCTTGTCGAAAGAGTTGGAGAAAGTGAAAATTCAATTACCTCTTCTTGAGTTAGTGAAAACACCTGGTTATAAGAAGGAGATTGCAGAGTTTATCAATTTATCTCAGTTTGATGTAGTGGGTGATATAGTGAATCTGCAAGAAGAAAAACTAGTGGTTACCTTTGGGCCTCATGTTGAAGAGGTAGATTCATCCGTCCCTCCTTTTTATATATCACTTCTGTTACATGATTTTATTTTACATAATTGTATGCTAGATTCTGGCGCATCCCACAATCTGATGCCACTGTGTGTGATGAAAGAGTTGAATTTACAAATCACTAAGCCATACAGATACCTTTATTCTTTTGATTCAAAAAGGGTGAAGTGTGTGGGTCTTATTAAGGATATGGTTGTTTCATTGGCTCAAATCCCAGCCAAGAGCATTATGATGGATGTGGTAGTGGCAGACATTCCAGCCAGATTTGGTATGTTATTATCTAGATCTTGGGGGGCAAAGCTTGGAGGAGTTTTGAAGCTAGATTTTACATATGCTATCATTCATGTTTTTAATAGGGAAGAAAGGAGGTTGTATAGAGAAACTAGATTTCAAAAAACTACCACCAAGAAGGATGCAGGTAATTCACCTATTTATGGCCAAGAGAAGGATGACCTCTCTTGCTTCATGCTGCATGAAGATGCAGAGTTTGCTGAAGAATCACAAGGGCAGCTCCCTTCAGCCATTCTACATAAGGAGCTGCATTCAAACAAGCTTTGGAAGTGTTATTTTGATGGTGTGTTTTCTAAAGAAGGCACCGGAGCTGGTTTCATTTTTGTATCTCCGGAAGGTAACCTTGTGCCTTTTTCTTTCAAATTGGAGTTTGAGTCCACTAATAATGTAGCGGAATATGAAGCATTAATCATTATTCTGCAGACAGCTAAGCAAATGAGAATTCAATCTATGACCGTGTTTGGTGATTCTAAATTAATCATAAGACAAATAAAGAATTTGTGTCAAACTAAACATCCCAGATTAAAAGCATATAGGAATGAGGTCTGGGATTTAATTGAAAATTACTTTGAAGCTTTCAACTTACAGTTTATTCCAAGGGAAGAGAATAGAATGGCTGATTCTTTAGCAGTTGCAGCCAGTACATTCAAGCCTCTGATCAATCCGAGACTAAGATATGAAATTGAGATGGGATATAGACCTTCGATCCCAGACAATATCAAACATTGGCAGGTTTTTGAGGTTGATGAACAGATTAAGAAATTTTTGTTGATGATTGAGGATTTTGAAGATCATCAAATTGATTTGGAAACTGATGAAGATTACTCGGCTGATATGTCAAAGACTCTAAAAAAGAAGATTGGTGATCAGCAGATTATTCAGTTGAAAGACAATATTTTACCAAAAGGTTTGGTACCTCTCGAGAGATTGTTTGATGCTAATGATGTGGCAGTGAATCAGAAGAAAGCACATCCAGATGAGAATGTAGAATATTGCAATTTAGGAACTCAATATGAGCCTAAGATGATCAAATTATTCAAAGGCGTTCTGAAGGACTATAAAGAAAGGTACATAGATCTGTTCAAATAATTTGAGGATGTATTTGATTGGTCATATGATGATTTGAAGACTTATGATAAGAATATTATTCAGCATAAAATCCCATTGAAGGATGGAGTCAAACCACATAGACAGAAACTCAGACAAATCAATCCATTGTTGTTGGCCCCGATTGAAAAGGAGGTAAAGAAATTGCTTCAAGCCAAAATAATTGTTCCTCTTAGATATTCAGATTGGGTTTCCAATCTTGTACCAGTCAGAAAGAAAAATGGAGAGATAAGGCTATGCGTAGATTTCAGGAACTTGAATAGGGCTTCATTGAAAGATAATTATCCTTTGCCGAAAATGGATTTTGTCTTACAAAAAGTGACTGGAGCTTGTAGATTATCTATGGTGGATGGTTTTTCAGGGTATAACCAAGTTGTTGTGGAGAAGGAAGATCAAAAGAAAACTTCTTTCACTACACCCTGGAGAACTTTCATGTATGCGAGGATGTCGTTTGGCCTAATGAATTTAGGAGCCACATTCCAAAGAGCGATGGATATTACATTTGTAGGAGATGAGTTTGTGGTTATTTATCTAGATGATGTCACAATTTTTTCAAAATCTGATGAGGAACATCTACATCATTTTCAGAAAGCCTTCCTGAAGTGTAGGAAGTATGGATTATCGTTGAATCCTAAAAAATATTTGTTTGCTCTGGAGGAGGGTAAACTGTTGGGACATATTGTTTCCAAACAAGGAGTGAAGATTGATCTAGCAAGGGTCGAAGCAATACAGTAAATTCCACTGCCCCAAAGTAAGAAAGATATTCAGAGATTTCTTGGAAAAATTAATTTTCTAAGAAGGTTTGCTCCTAATTATGCAGAGATCGTCAAGAAAATAACAGACATGTTGAAAAAGGATTGTGAGGTGAAGTGGGAAAAAGAAGCGAGGGATTATTTTCAAAGGATTAAAGAAGCTTTAAAGGAAGCACCTGTTCTAATTAGTCCAGATTATTTGAAGCCATTTCAAATTTTCTCATTTGCGTCTCCCTCAACGATTGCAGCTGTGTTATTACAGAGAAATGAATACAAGTGTGAATAGCCTGTAGCATATTTTAGTAAGGTGCTCCGAGATGCAGAATTAAAATATAATATATTGGAGAAACAAGTATATGCTCTGGTGAAAGCATTGAAAGCATTCAGAACCTATATCCTTCATTCTAAAATCTTAGCATATGTTCCCAATTCTGTTGTAAAGGATGTTTTAGTACAGAGTGATGTAGAAGGGAAAAGAGGCAAATGGATTCCTAAAATCCAAGAATATGACCTGGATGTTAAACCAACAAAATTGATCAAAGGATTGGGATTGGCCAAATTATTAACAGAATCAAATTTCCAAGCACTGGGAATTAATTTGTTGGCCCCTGTAGAGGAAGTCAGTGAAGAAACAGGTAATATTCAGCCAAAGTCAACAATTAAATACGAATTCCTCTGCTTAGATTGGTACAAGGATATTATTCACTATTTATGTTTTCTTTCATGTCCTCCTTCAATAGATAGAACTAAATACAGAGCTTTGAAACTTAGGGCTCAACCTTATGTCATAATTGAAGCAAAGCTATATTGGAAAGATCCTACTGGTGTGTTATTGTTATGTTTGACAGAAGAGGAAGTTTCAGAATTAATCAAAGAATATCATGAATGCCTGTGCGGGGGTCACTACAGTTGGAAGGTAACTTCTCATAAAGTTCTTAAATCAGGTTTCTATTGGCCATCTATTTTTGCTGATGTATATAAAGCATTCAGAAGTTGTAAAAAATGCCAGGTGTTCGCAGAAAAGAAAAGGTTAGCCCCTTTACCTCTTCTCCCTGTTTTTGTTGAAGAACCTTTCAGACAATGGGGATTGGATTTCATTGGTGAAATCAATCCACCATCAAGTGGGCAATTTAAGTGGATCCTTACTGCTACAGATTATTTTACAAAGTGGGTAGAGGCAATCCCTACCAGGAAGGCAAATGATTTGGTTGTTATGAAGTTTTTAGAAGAAAATATCTTTAGTAGGTTTGGATGTCCAATAAGGATTGTGACAGATAATGTACAAGTTTTCAGCTCACTCAGGTTTATTAATTTCTGTCAGACATATAGCGTGATATTGTCTCATTCTACAACTTATCACACACAGGGAAACAGATTGGAATAATCTTCTAGCAAAACATTAGTAAAAATCTTGAAGAAAACAATAAATGAAAATCAGAAGAATTGGGATTCAAAGCTAGTTTTTGCTCTATGGGCAACAAGGATGACCACTAGGAGATCTACTGGTAAGTCACCTTATGAACTCGTATATGGTACTCAGGCATTTTTTCTCACCCAGTTGGTGAAACCTGTGATTTCCTTCCTTCAAGATGCTCAAGAAGAACCCAATGTCATGATTAGAAGAATGAATAATGTAATGGAGCTAAGTGAAAAAAGAAATAAAGTTCGGGAGAATTTTCTTACTTATCAGCAAAAAATGAAGACAATATTTGACAGGAAAGCAAAAGAAATCATGTTTTCGAAGGGAGACCTGGTATTAAGGTGGGATACCCGAAGGGAAGACAAAGGGAAACGCGGCAAATTTGATCCCTTGTGGTATGGTCCGTTCAAAATTAGTGAAGTTAGGATGAATAATACTTTCATGCTGGAAAATCTTGAAGGAGAAGTATTAGATATGCCTGTGAATGGGAAATATCTAAAGCATTATTTCCAGCATTAAGAGTTGTTTCACCATCATTGTACATATCTGATGTTATCATTGTACATATTTCATCAAGCAATTTTTGACTCCATGCCCGAAGTGAAGGCACTTTTCTGCAGGTTCTTAGTGTTTCGTGGAAAAAACACTATCCCCGGGTGGAGCCAGATGTTGTGGATCATCTGCATATCCTTTTCTATTTTATTTTGAAAATCAAAAAATGACAAAAAAATCTGAAATTCAGAAAAAGTATATGTTATGGTATAATGTTTTTATACTATAGCATAAAAAAGAAGTATTTTCAAAAGTCCGTTACAAATTAAGTTTATTATTAAACTTTATTTGGATTTATATTATAGTTTCATGTGTAAGCGTCGAGCAAGTTCCCGAGTGGAAGTAGCACACCTTGAATATTATGATCGGATGATGAATTGCGGAGGTGCGAGGAGCTCGGGAGTTAACGGATCAGCTGCCCCCGCAGTTGACCCGTTTGACCGCGGATAAACAATGATCGACGGTGTGGATGCATTGCGGGGGGGCAACCCAAAATTTTCCACCGTATTCCAGTAGCCCCCCGCAATGACATCATGCGAGTGTTAGACAGTTGTACTCCACATCAGTGGCTTTACACTTCATTTCAGGCATTTAATATGGATTTGCACAGTTGTTAAACGGTTTTTTTTTATCCCGTTTTAAAATTACTTGCAGTCATTTTCCCTTTTGAGTCGTGTCACCACCATTTCCGTTTTCCATCTGTTGTCTGTTCAGCCATGGCCAAACGATTTTCACTATCTGGTTCGACGAGCCTCATTTCCCTCATAGACAGTGAGAAATATATCCAAGATACTGCGTCTTCCGTAAATCATTCCCTTTTTATCATCAAGTGACCCTAAATGCCGATAATTCCTCAGTTTTTGCTGCCATGAAGAAATCCGGTGTCCTGTCTACTTGTATCCCAAAAGCTCATTTCTTTCCCCAATTTATATCTTGGCTAGTTTCTTCAATGTATCCTGGTAAGTGCTTCATAATGAATTCGCAGGGGGAGAATGTTCTACAGGTGTCAACGCAGCTAATTCGCCAAGCATTTTTCTTTCCTGAACACAAGTCACCACTGCAATTCTCAAAAGACTCATTGGCGTGTTATTTTGAGAACCTTTCAGGTGAAGAATTTAATCAGTGTATGTCCCATTTGAGATCAATATCAAAAGAAGTTCAACTAGAAGGTGAAGAGTTCAATTTGGGGATGTTTGATGCTGAGAGTAGACCAGTTCTGAGTTGTATTGCAGAAATTTTGGGCAAAGATAATCACCTTACAATTGATAAATCAGTATTAGGAATGTATGCAATGATGATGAAACCAGGGGTAGTTCTGGATATTCCATCTTTCTGGCAGGAGATTGTCTATTCTCAGTTGATGACCTTTCCACTCACAGGTTCCTTTAAATTCCCCTTGTTGATTGTTTATTTATTCCTATATCAAAATGTTGAGGAATTTATGAGTTTGGGGTTGAATATAGTAGATGTCAACAAACAGAAGCAGTCAATTATATTTTGGACTGACATAATTAGAAGAGAGGGAAATGAAGCAGGGTTGTTTGAGTTTGCCAGTCATTATATGTCAATTGCTTATAGAATATTGAATGGAGTTTCTCCTCCTTATTTTTTGCCAAAAGCCAGGGAGTTTTTACAGTTGGGACCTAGTTGCAGATTTGGGGATTGGTTTGTGTTTGAGGAATACTCTGAGATAAGATTGTATGGAACTAGTATTGAGCCTTACAGGCTCCCAAATTTTGTGCTTATGCGGCTTTTTGCCCTTGAATTCATCAGACAGAGTCTCAATGTAGATCAAGTGCATTTTGTTCCCATGAAGAAAGGTCTAATGTATAAGTTGCCCATGAGTGTTGGACCTTTTGTGGTTAATATGAGGCAAGCATTTGATGAAGTGTCTAAGTTGTTGGAAGAGACACATCTGTTACTGGGTGAAAAATGGTCATAGATCCGCATGGAGTGATTTCCCAGAGGAGAGTTGAAAATATATATTCTTCTTTTACTCACGAAAGCAGGCCTGAGCAGGAAAAGCTGGCAAACCCAGGAGAAGTAAATACATCAAAAACAAGCATTCAGACACCTATTATAACTGAAAGGGTTAATAAAAGAAGTAAGGATTGTGTTGTTGAGTTAGATGATGAAGAGCCAAGAGAGGAGAAGAGAACTAAGTTGGCTGAGGATCATTCTTCAAATTCACCAAGTTTTACCTTCCATATAAATGAAGAGAAAAATGCTCCCTCTTCTCCGGGAGGTCATGAGCTTTACCCAGAAAAGGTACCCTCAGTCAAACAAGTGTTTACAGAAATTGAAGAGAAGAATCAAAGGATAAAAGCTAATGTGGAGGCTCAAGCAGAGCATCACATAGCTACTAATCAGACTAGGTTGCTAACTGTGATGGATCTTGAGAAGGATCAGTTCAGAACGGCTTTAACACATCCAACAGGGATGTCCCTTGGATCTTCAAGCAGTTTTAATGTTGTAAATATAAATATGGATGTTAAGAAGATCCCACTGTTGGATAAGATGAATCTTCATATGCAGACTGGACAATTAATTGTCAATGATCTAACTAAAACCAATGCCACGGCTATTAAAGCTGAAAATATGCTAGCAAAGGTTATCAAGCAGTTCAAGTTAGAGAAGGCCAATTCAAGGGCCTTATCAGTTCAAAATGAGGAGTTAAAAAAGATTATCATGAAGATCGGTGTAGATCCTAGTGACAAAGCTGTAGTACAAAAGCTCATGAAGAGTCCAGAAATAGAGATATCCACCCTAAGGAGAAAGCTAAAGTTACCTGCTGCAGAACATTCAATGGATGCAGAAGTGGCAGAGGTGGAGAAAGAGAAAGAAGAACTGCGTCAGCAATTGTTGCGGAAAGATGAAGAATTGACTAAAGTGAAGCAGACTGCTATTTAGTTACAAAACCATATTGAAAATCATACTTGTACATTTGTTTTTCCTACAGGTGATGTGGATCCTCAAGCACAGATGGTTTAGCTCAGCACAGAAATAAGGATGGCAGAAAGAGATCGCAAGCAAGCTCAATCAGAGTTAGAAACAGCCACCAAGGTCATACGGACACTAGAAGATAAAGCGGATGAGAATAAGCAGAAATTACAAAAGGCTGAAGCTAAGATTAAAGATCTCAAAGAGAAGTTAAAAGGTAATATTTCCCTTATAATGGCTAAAGATATCATTTGGGGTGAAATTATCTCAGAAATTAAGTCCAATTGGAATTTCCTGAATATAGTTGCTAAGGAGAAAAGCCTTATCTCAGAACATGAAGAAGAGATACTATCTGATAAACAAACAGCAATTAAGAGAGAAAATTGGGCTAGAAAGTTCATAAACTTTATCAATTCCAAGTCAGATGAGGAATTAGAAGATATTGGGATACAAGATAGATATTTTTATGCTGAAGAGGTGAATAAGATGATAATTAGGAATGATCTTCAGAAAGTTGCAGAGAAGAGGCTACTAGGAATCAAAGAGGTAGTGAAGAAGTTTGATATATCATTTGATAAATTGACAAGAACAGGTTTACCTTCATGTTGGACAGAGAAAGGAAATATTATGTCATGGAAGTTTTATGAAGATTCATTAACATTGGCAAAAAGCAAGGCGAATAACAGGCATGAAAAGAAGCAGATTTTAAAAGGAGAAATAGTGTTTAACTTCTTGCAGAGACATTTCAATTTGCTATGGATGGTGAAGACTCTCTTCACAGAAAGACCTACACACAGTCGAGTTGTTGCATTCAGGTTGGAATATCATAGTTTCAAGAATGCCCCAACAACCCAAAGTGAGCTATGGAAAAAGTGCAAAACATTCTCAATGGACACAGCAAAAGGGATCCCAACGTCTCAACCAAGAGTAGCCATTGACTCAACAACCGCATCAGAAGCGGTTGTTCCTATAGATTAGGAGTTTTCAGGATTCACATTATTTTATTTTCTCAAAATTATGTAAATTGTAATAGGACCTTTTTGAGGCACGTACCTCCGTAACCGCCAGTATTTTAAGCAGTTAGAATTAGTTAAAACAGTTAGAATCAGTTTCATTGCTGGAAACTATCTTGTGATTCTGTATTTAAAGACAATTTCAAGAAAGAAAGAGGTTCCGAGTTTTTGAACCTTGAAGCCAAATTTTGTACTGGAGAATAGTAAATCAATGAAAGAAGTATGCAAGTTTCTATCATTCTGTTTATGCTGAAAATTTATCCAGTTTACGCTATATTTTCATATCTGTGAATAAAATAGAGTAATTTGAGTTGTGGGTCTCTTTATACATGTGTATTTAAGAGTTAAACAAACCTTAATGTGCGCTCCTTTGTTTTAACTTTACCTTTACTTATTTCTTCAGGGTTTTATAATGATAGATTCTGTTTTGAATAGCATATCTGATTGAAATCCTCTTCTCTCTTTTTCGTTCGTTCATTCACTTTAGCATAAGTGGAATATGGCATTGCAGAAAATGCATGGATTTAATATTTGAAGGTTATAATATTAATGTTTAAGGGTTTATAAGACAGAGACAGATATATATTTATTTTGTGACATAATCAGATAATGTCTTGAGCATGGATTCCTTTACACAGCAAGGAATTGTTTCTTAAGGTATAACAATGATCATGCTATTCATTTGATTCCAAGAAGTCCTCCTCCAAACATCAGGTCTTACAGATATCCTTATGTCCAAAAGAGCGAAATTGAACATATGATTGCAGAGATGTCAGAGGCTGGTATAATTCAACCTAGTCAAATTTCTTTCTCTACTCCAGTAGTATTGGTGCAGAAGAAGGATGGATCATGGCACATGTGTTAGGATTATAGGGAGCTCAATAAGCTCACTATTAAAGATAAATTTTCCATTCCTGTGATTCATGAATTATTGGATGAATTACATGGAGCAATTTACTTTACCAACTTGGATCTTCGTTCAGGATATCATCAAATTAGAATGAAGACGGGAGATATTCTAAAAACATCATTTCGAACTCATGATGGTCATTATGAATTTTTGGTCATGCCTTTTGGCCTTACCAATGCACCTTCTACATTTCAAGGGTTGATGAATTCCATTTTCAAACCCTTCCTTAGAAAATTTGTGCTAGTATTGTTTGATGATATACTAATCTACAGCCGGTCTTGGAAGGATCATGTTCAACATGTTGACAGGGTGCTCAAACTATTGCAGGAGAAACAATTATATGAAAAAACATCAAAATGTTTCTTTGGAGCACAAGAGGTGGAATATATGGTTCATATTGTATCTCATGAGGGATTTAAGGTAGACCCTAACAAAATTAAAGCCATTAAGGAATGGAAAGTCCCCACAACCATAAAGCAGTTGCGAGGATTTCTCGGGTTAACAGGGTATTATTGCAAGTTTGTTAAGAATTATGGGAGAATAGCAGCACCTCTAACAAAATTATTGAAGAAAGATGCATTTTCATGGAATCCTGAAGAAACTAAGGCCTTTGAACATATTAAAGAGGCAATGTGCCTAGCACTGGTTTTAGCTACGCCAGACTTCACAAAAACCTTTATTGTGGAATGTGATGCCTTAGGAAATAGAATTGGTGGTGTTTTAATGCAAGAAGGAAGACCCATTGATTTTGAAATTTGTCCAATCAAAGGAAATTATTTACAGAAAGTTTTTTATGAGAAGGAAATGTTGGCAATACTACATGCACTAAAGAAATGGTGACCTTACGTAATGGGAAGACACTTCAAGGTCAAAATTGATCATGATAGTCTTAAACACTTTTTAGAACAAATACTATCTTTAGAATAGCAACAAAAATGGGTCATAAAGATGTTGGGTTATGACTTTGAAATCATCTACAAAAATGGGAAGCTAAATGTTGTTGCAGATGCACTCTCAAGAAACGATGAAGAGGTGGAAGCATTGCTTTGTGCCATTTCTATTATCCAACCATATTGGATAACCGAAACAAGGGATGAATGGAAGAAGGAAAAAGAAGTGTGGAAACTCATTCAAAATTTGCAACAAGATCCTAGTACATCTGATAAATTTAGTTGCAAAAATGATTCCTAGTATATCTAATACATTTTCTTCTATTTTTGGAGATGGTTTCTGTTAGCCCCCCCTATAAATTCTTGAAAAGCAAGCTGGGGGCTAGAATTGTTCTGGAGCCTCCAAGGAATGCTTTTCCCCTGAAAATTCATCCTCCTTGGAGTCTCTCTGTACTGTGCCTGAAATGCAATTCCTCTGCTGATTCATTCCTCAAAAGGGCCCATTTTTGCCCTCTATCCCTTTGCAAAATATCGCCTCCCCCTTCTCCCCTTGACAAACTCCCCTTCAATTTCCCCATCACCCCTTCAAACCCTCTCTAAATCCGGTTTTCACCCCTGTCTTGACTTTCCCCACCCTTCATTTCCCTATCGTTCCTCCCTTTAGGCTTAAAAAATGCTTCGAAATACGAAAAAACCATAATATAAGGCCTAAGCCCTTTCTTCCTTAGCCCCGCGCACCCTCTCCTCCATAAAACCCAGCGCCGTGACCCTTCCCAAAACCTTCAGTCGCTTAATCCCTCGGGCCCTTTCCTCCACTCGAAAATCCGTTAAAAACCTTTGTTAAACCATATTTTTGGGTAATTAATCAAACGGTAAAGGTTTGCCTTCCGTGCATTTCTCGATGAATCTCCGCCGTCCGATCAAAGGCCAATCCAACGACGCGGAGCGTGCCCGGGATGGTGGACCCCGCCTGCTCACGTCACCCTCCAAATCCGCCGATAAATTCCGCACCGCTCATCTGCCGCAGGTGGTATTACTCCGTTGCCCAGCGATTCCACTAGCCTGTCGACACCTGTCCCCAGTACGACAGCAATACCACCCTTTCCCCGCGCGTTATCTCTCGGACAATGGCCGAGCAGCGGAATCCACACGCGCCGTCCAATCCACAGCGTTCCATCCAACGGTTATCGCCCTTCAAACCTGCACGTCGTTTAATCCCTGTCTTCCGCTCCCTATGGCCCACATCAGTTGCTCCCGGCCACCAATCTCCACCCAATCTGCGGCCCAGATCTTTCCATGTGTTGCTACCTTTTCCGCAGTATCTCGGTCCTGCCACGTCATTGCCACATGTATCCCCGTACAGTCTCTCTTTCCACTGCATAAAAGCGCCCAAAGTTCGTGTTTTTAATGTTTTTCATATGTTTTCGCCCTCTGAACCAATAACTCTCCGCCAGAGCTCTGTTCATCGTTTCTTCGCGTTCTCTCACCAAGCCTCCATCTGCATGTTTTTCCGTTGCGTTACGGAAATTCATACTTGCCATCGTCCACTGTCGTGTTTTTCCTCACTGTTTGTTGTTCTGCAGGGGTTCCAAAGGTTGAAGACCGCCATGGTTTTACATGGCAGGCTGCGCTGTCAGTATTTAATTCAGGGGTTGATAATGTTATAAAATAGTCAAAGAAAGCGGCCAGGAAGATTTTCATCAAGGACGGAAGATAGATTTCGAGCACTGAAATCTTTCAGCGCCATTAAAAGCACAGCAAACTTTGTCGAGAGAAAAAACAAACGACCGAAGTGTGTCGATTACGAGAACAAAGGAAGATTGGGGGCTGGTTTATGAAGGTCACTAGCTTTAATCTGGGAGTTTAAAAAGAAATGAAACACGTGAGATCCACAGTTAATAGGGCAAGGTAATATCGGGGTTCTGATCGGTAAAATGTTTTTCTTCGTAGGGACAAGGCATCCATACTATTTTGTCTTAGATGTCACGGGGATTGCCCACAAACTTGACTGAACAATCAAGCATTTATGGAACGGACTCTCCACAGCGGTTATCACCTCCCAATTCAAATCACCTGAAGTACCACAAGCCCAAGTGTCAAGATCAGATCTGAAGCAAATCGTTCTCTTACTAAGAAGGTGAGCGAAAATAAATATGCAGCATTATCAAGTAGGATGGGCCTCGGCCCTACATTCATTACTGTGTTTAAGGATACATTTAATTTGCACCTACCTCCTCAATCGATCTTAGGATCATCTTTTGCTATAAAAGCACAGCAAGAAACATTGTAATGGTTGTTGTTGCATTATTAGTGAATTGCAGGCATTTTTGTCCCGAGCCAAGTTTCCTGTGTAATAGTTGTATGACAGGCTGAGAAATATGATGCATTCAGTCTGAATGTAAAAGCTTTGGGCAGTGATCTACCTAATTGGTGTTGTGTTAACATGATAAGCAGTTTTCATTGGAACCTGATCTACAGCAGTTGATGATGTTTTTCTTATCTCTGCATTTTTTTTTCATTTCATTTCACATTCCTCTGACTGACATATGAATGCATGACATAAGATTTACCCTTGTTAGGTACCTTATGTCCCAGCTCTCTCAGTCTTTAATGTTTTCTGCTCATATGTGTGTCTGAATATTGTTTTTAATTGACTAAACCAGTGTAGTGGATGATTATTGCCTGCTCTCTGATGTGAAAGTTGATGGAATCAGTGTTCAGATGTCTTTATTGAGATTTAATTGAAAGAGGTTAGGAACATTGGGAGGTGTAAAGCCTGTCGCTGCCTCTTCATAACCTGCCCTTCCAATACAAACCTTTTCAAGACCCCTTGTGTTGCCTATGGTTTTGTCCAAGAAACTTTGGAGTTAAATAAATATAAAAACGATCTATAGACGGAATCAAATGGTTCTCCATCCTTCATTCTCATCCCTTAGTGTTCCATCCCACCAATCGGTCTTTGAGATCCAAATGCTCTAGATGACTAGCCCAATTGAAGCTTACACATTGAACATAAGTAAATCCTTTCTTGACTCCATTGCCCAATGGCCTTGATGTTCCCTGAGTTATCTATTCTTGCCTAGCCTCCTTCTTTACCCATCCTTGCCTCATGATGAAACCTTCCTTCCTGATTCTCAACAACCAAACTCAAACAATCAAACAAACAACCTTGAGCCTATAACTAGCCTAAAATCACAATTGAGAACTTCAAAGACATCTATCCTTTGATAATCATAGAGAGATCCCTCTCTGGACCTAGGAGGGCTAGATCCTAAGGTCTGAAAGTGGTTCTATGTTGTCTCATCTTTTGGTCTCTGTCAACCTGGCCAAAACATGGGAACCCCAACATAATGGCGACTCCGCTGGGGAACTTCGAGTGCTTTTCATTTCAAACATCCTGAGAAACATAGAACTCTGGCTAGGTTGACTGTAAGTCGCACCTTTCTTGAATCAGCCTCCAATATTGAATATCCACCATACTCTTAGACAGAGCCTGGATAGGGCCAGGTAGCCTCCAGATCTCATCCGTCTTTCAGAGGTGACATATCTGGTAAATGCCCTCCCAGTCGATCTCTGGTTGGAGCTTGTGGCTTTAGAGGAGATTCCTGAAAGGTGATAGTGCTTGAGCACTGTGGTGGACAGTGTACCCTAGAAACATCCTAAACCCTCCACCTGGTGACTCCATTGTTCCTAAACGTTAAAGACTCCACTGGTGATCAGTAGGCCTGCTGATTATCTTGGTTTCACATCAGACTCCACTGGGAGACCAATCCCGGAACATAATGAAGACTCCACAGGGAGGCCAGTTCCCAAGACAACAATAACCACAAAGTAGAAGTGATAAGTAGGGTTAAGCTGCTTGGCTTATAAACAGCATTCTGGCTTTCAGAACCATTCATACAAGAGCTTTCCCTGATCCAAACCCACCTGAGACAGTTGATAATCCTGAGAAAATCCTTAAAAGAACACCTGTGAGTAGGAGATCAACTGTTTCCAGCAACATTCCTAGAGCTAATTCTGCACCAGAAGATCTTGCAGCTCTATTAGATCCTTTCTTCGACCTAGACCTTCAAAACAGATCACCTAGAACTAGGTCATTCAGTGTTTCAGACTAGCCAGACACTAGGGATAGTGAAACCCCTCCTACCACACCTCCTGACCTTCATTTCCTTCAAAACTTGGGGCTATCTCACCCTAGATCTGCTCAACAGACTTCTGCTGGTCCTACCATCCCTGTCATCCAAATACCAGCTACTCAAGCCAACCCTATACCCTACCAGAACATCATCATGGCAGCCTGGTATGCACCCCTAGTTTTACCTCAGCCTCTATTGCCCTTACCAAATGATTATCAATCAAAAATCCCACACTTCCCCGCTAAAGAGCCTACAACAGCACAACAACATGTAGATAAAATGGAGGAATCCTTTGATTATATGGAAATTGATGATGAGACAATCAAAATGAGAATTTTTGCGCAGAGCCTGGGGGGGGAGGTTAAAAAGTGGTTTAAAAACCTACCTGCTGGTAGTATCAATGATCTCCCTGCTTTATACCAGACTTTCACTAATAAATGGGAAACTAGGGTGAACCCTCGTCAGCTCCTAGCAGAATACATGTCCCTTAAGAGGAACGCAGGAGAGAGTGTCCACGATTACACCACTAGATTCAACAGCATTTATAATGCTCTCCCTCCACACATGAAACCTCCACAAGGTATGGCCTTAGCAAAATATCCTGATGGATTTGATGCTGACATGGCCTATGAGCTTAGAGATAAAGAGTACACCACTTTGGAAGACATGCAGAAAGGGGAAGTAAACATAGAAGAAAATCTGATTGAGAAAAGAGAAAAACTGAGAGCTGAAAAGAAAGTAACATAAAAGGATGACACTATAGCCTCCACTTCAGATCCAAATATTGACAGATTGTCTAAGAATCTGGATAAGCTATGCCAAGTGGTCGAAAAGATGGCCATCACTCAGAACAGGAACCAGAATCAAAACCAAAACCAAAACTTTAGAAGAAACAACAACACTCCCAACAGACAGAAAGAGTCAGATCAGCAAGTCATTCCCCCTTTCCAAAACTTCCTTGTTGAGGATGAGGGAATCATAGAAGAGTCTGAAGGAAATGTGATAAACATGTTCGAAACAGAAGATTCAATCCTAAACTGTGATTCAGAAGAGGACCAACCCTCAACCTCTTGTGGGGAGGGGGAATGGTTTGAATCTGAGGAGTATAGGTTGGGATTCGAAAATGCCATGTTACAGGTCAGAGAACAATATGAGCTCAGGAGTAAAAAGAACCAAGACACTTCCAAACCTAAAACTCCCGAGGTTAGCATCAAGAAAAGACCTGAAAAATCTTCTAAAGTAACTGCTGTAAACAATAAATCAACAGCTGAGAGTTCTGAGAAAAACGAACAGAAAGGCAACCAAAATAATGAAAAAAAAAGTCAACAAACCAGTAGCACTAGCACCTCAGTTAGTGCTCCTGATAAAACTGTTTCTACACATGTACATAATGAGAAAACAAAAACTGATTCAGCTACTAAGGTAGTTGCAAATAAAACAGATCTAAAGATTCCCAAAGTCATTCCACTTTCAATTTAGAGAGTGAGATTGCAAAAATCAAAATCTCTGTACCATTATCTGAGCTGGCCACTCAG
The DNA here is from genome assembly GCA_034641835.2 of Pinus albicaulis. NCBI lineage: Eukaryota > Viridiplantae > Streptophyta > Pinopsida > Pinales > Pinaceae > Pinus > Pinus albicaulis. The sequence goes on from CM076573.1 coordinate 193,461,626, forward strand.
GATGTATATAAAGGCCAAATTTTGAAAGCCTTAAATCTGGGGGAAATAAATGACTCTGTAAATTTGAATGATGATCAACCTGCCCTTCTATTTGGTCCAAAAATTGAAGGGAAGTTTCAGGAAGGGGTAGTTCCACCTTTTTATATCAGTCTTAACATTCATGACAAGATCCTTCACAATGCAATGCATGATTCTGGAGCCTCACACAATCTGATGCCTAAGGTAGTAATGGAAAGGTTAGGCCTAGAAATCACCAGACCCTATAAAGACTTGTATTCTTTTGACTCGAGTAGAGTAAAATGCCTTGGCCTGATCAAAGACTTGTGTGTGAGTTTGACTCAGATTCCTGCGAAATGTATGGTCATGGATGTAGTGGTGGTAGACGTACCACCAAAGTATGGCATGCTGTTGTCAAGATCATGGGGAGCCAAACTGCAAGGCACAATGCAGATGGATGGCTCATATGCCACTATCCCTATATTTGGCCAATTAAGAAGACTATATAGAGAATCCCAAATGAAATTCCTAGTCAGCAGCCCCGAGAAACCTGAAAATTCACCATTATATTCTGTTCATACCGACCTTGACTCCTTCATCTTTTGTAATGTTGAATCCTTAGAAGAGCCAGAGTCCCAGAATAGGCATTCAAATGAGAACACATAGCCTATGGACCTCCACATAATGGCTACTCTAGAAGAATACCAAGAGGAAGACCGTGGGCAGCACACTGAAAATGAAGAAGAGATCAACAATGAAGCCTGTAAGATCTATGGTGGACCTCTCACTCCAAGTGAAACAGAAACAGAATGAGAATAGCAAGCTAACCACCTTCCTGACATCCGTAGCCCCTATGAACGACGAGATAGTTTACAACCTAGTACAGACCTCCCAACTCAACCTAATGGCGAACCCAGCTGTAGGGAAAAAAGTGAAGTGGAAGTAAACAAAGAACCCCTGTGGGAAATGAACTTTGATGGGTCCTGTACTAGACAAAGCGCTGGAGCAGGAGTGTGGCTGCGTAACACCGAAAATGACCACTCAGAGAGCCATGCTGTCAATCTGCATTTCAAATGCACGAATAACATTGCAGAATATGAGGCTCTAATCTTGGGCTTAAATCTGCTGAAAATATTAGGAGCCCGAAGGATAATCGTGAGAGGATACTCCGAGTTAGTGATCAAACAGATGAATGGTGAGTATTCGGCAAAACACCCCAGACTTAGGGCATATAGGAATGATACTCTAGATTTGCTGAAAACGTTCATTGAATATGATTTAGTATCCAGTCCTAGGGGTCAAAACGCTATTGCAAATGGACTAGCCTACCTAGCTAGCTCTTATCCTAAAGCCCCAGTTGACCAACAAATCATCATTCAGACTAAATTCAGGCCTGCAGTGCCAGACAATGAAAAATACTGGCAGGTCTTTGAAGGAGATAAACAGATCGAAGATTTCCTGATGGGCAGAAATGAGTTTGAATTCTCTCATTTAGACTCAGAATCTGGTGACAACTGCCCAAGTGAGGATTCCCCAGATGAATTAGAAACACCTTGTAGTATAGAAATAAATTCTTTTTCTGAAGAAACTGGAGATTCAGCCATAAAACGAGAAAACGCATATAGAGAAGAAATGGAGGTGCTACAAGCCAAAGACAAGAAAATACTAAGAGGCTTAGCACCCTTAGAGGACCTCTTTGATTTCGATGATGTTGCAAAGAAGCCCACAATAGAACATGCAGAATCAGATGTAGAAGAATGTAACATAGGCACTGAAGACAAACCCAAAATGATAAAACTGGCTAAGTCTATACCTGCAGACATGAAGAAAAGATACATTGACTTGTTTAAGGAATTCATTGATGTGTTTGCATGGAGCTATGAAGACTTAAAGGCCTATGAAACCAACATTATACAACATAAGATACCACTAAAGGAAAATCAGAAGCCTTTTAGACAAAAACTTCGAAGAATTAATCCGAAACAATTGCCTACAGTAGAAAAGGAAATTAAGAATATGTATGATGCAGGCATTATTGTCCCTGTAAGGTTTTCTGATTGGGTGTAAAACTTAGTGGCTGTAAGGAAGAAAACAGGGGAGATTAGACTGTGCATAGACTTCAGAAACCTCAATAGAGCCTCCCTGAAAGATAACTACCCTTTGCCTAGAATGGAGCATATCCTACAGAAGGTAGTGGGCTCTAAAAGAATCTCCCTTCTTGATGGTTTTTCAGGATATAACCAAGTTCTGGTACTCCCAGAAGATCAACTCAAAACAGCTTTTACCACTCCATGGGGCACCTTCATGTATGTGAAAATGCCTTTTGGATTGATGAATGCTGGAGCTACCTTCCAGAGAGCAATGGATATTGCTTTCTCAGATGAGATTGGACACTTTATAGTTATATACTTGGATGACTTAACTGTCTTTTCTAAAACAGAAGAGGAACACTTAAAACATCTGAGGAAAGTTTTTGAAAAATGTAGAAGGTACGGCCTGTCCCTAAATCCTAAGAAGACTGTTTTTGGGCTGCAAGAAGGTAAGCTTCTAGGCCACATCATATCCAAGAAAGGGATTAGGATAGACCCCCAGAGAGTTGAGGGAATACTTCGAATTACACATTCACGAAACATCAAGGAGCTACAGTCCTTTATTGGGAAGATCAATTTCCTTAGAAGATTTATCCCCAATCTTGCTGAGCATCTTAGGAAAATGACTGAAATGCTAAAGAAGGATGCAGGAATCAAGTGGACTGTTGAAGCCAAGAAATATTTTGAGTCAGTAAAGCTTGCACTCACCCAAGCCCCTGTCCTTATCAGCCCAGACTTTTCAAAAGATTTTCTGATCTTTTCATTTGCTTCCCCACACACAATAGCTGCAGTTTTGCTGCAGAAAAATTCGGAAGGTAAGGAACAGCCTATAGCCTTCTTCAGTAAAGCCTTGAGAGATGCACCCTTAAAGTACAACATCATGGAAAAGTAGGCCTATGCCTTGATTAAGGCCTTAAAATACTTTAGGGTGTACATTCTGCATTCTCACACCATTGCCTATGTGCCAAATATGGTGGTCAAAGATATCCTGTCCCAAGACCCAGATGGGAAAAGGGGCAAATGGATTGTTACAATTTTAGAATATGACATTGAAATCAAACCCACCAAGCTGATAAAAGGTCAAGGCCTGGCCCAATTGATGGCTGAATCTAATCTACAGGCCCTTGATATTAACATGATGAATACCCTGGATGAGCAGGAAGAATTACCCCATCCGACTGTGGAGGAGCAGTTTCAGAACTCTCCATGGTATACTGATATCCTTTTCGTGCTCACACACCTCAATGCCCCTCCAGAACTATCCAAAACAAAGGCCAGATTCATAAAACTCAAAGCTAGAAACTACTGCATTATGAATGAGAGTCTATATTGGAAAAATCCAAATGGCCTTTTACTGAAATGTTTGCCTGAAACTGAAGCTGAAAAAATCAAACAAGAGTTCCATGCTGGGGAGTGTGGAGGCCACCTGAGTTGGAAGGCCACTGCAAATAAGATACTCAGGGCTGGGTACTATTGGCCTACACTCTTTAGTGATGTTCATAAAATGGTCCTTACCTACCACAAATGCCAAATTTTTGAGGGCAAAAGAAAGCTCCTTCCCCTCCCTCTGCAACCTATCACCATAGAAGGTCCCTTCATGCAATGGGGCTTAGACTTCATTGGAGAAATCCACCCCTCTTCTTCCGGGCAACACAAATGGATCCTGACTGCTACTGATTACTTCACTAAGTGGATTGAAGCCATACCCACTAGGAATGCCACTGATTCTGTCATCATTAGGTTCCTAGAAGACTTCATCTTATCTCGGTTTGGCTGCCCAAGGAAAATAATCACTGATAATGCTGTTGCTTTCGGATCCAAAAGAATGATTGATTTCTGTCACAGGTACGGAATTGCACTTGGACATTCAACTGCCTATTACCCCCAGGGTAATGGCTTAGCTGAATCATCAAATAAAAGCCTGGTTACAATCATTAAGAAGATGCTGGAAGAGAACAAAAGGTCTTGGCATAAAAAGCTGATACACGCCTTGTGGGCGGATAGGCTCACAACAAAGAAATCTATTGGCACATCACCCTTCCAGCTGGTTTATGGGACTGAAGCAGTTTTTCCTACTAGATTTGGATACCAGTGGTAAAGCTTATTCAAGAAATCCAATCAGAAGAAGACAACATGATAAGGAGAATTAATGAATCAATCCATTTACAGCAAACAAGGGAGCAAGTTTATGACAGAGCTGTCAGAGTGCAGGAAAACATGAAGAGACAGTTTGACAAAAGAACCAAAGCAGCAAATTTCAAGGTTGGGGACAAAGTTTTGAGATGGGATTCAAGAAGAGAGGATAAAGGAAAACATGGAAAATTCGACAGCTTGTGGCAAGGTCCATTCATCATTCAAGCCACCGTGGGTACTAATGCGTTTTTCTTGCAAGAACTTGATGGTACAGAGATGTTTGGGGGTCCTGTCAATGGAAGGATGCTCAAACACTATTTCTGCTAATTTTCCATTTCCAGTTTCATTTCCATTGTATATACCGTTGCAAATTTTCATTTTCAGAAAAGAGAAGAAATCGTCCCAAAAAACAGAATGAGAAGAGAGGTTTATACATGCTCGAAACATGAACCTCTGAGGCAAAAGATTGGCTCTAATAAACTCAAAATCTGAGCCAAAAGGAAGCTGAATAGCTGATCCAAACAAGCTCAAAATCTGGATCAGCAGTAAAGGAACATCCAGCTCTAATGTGCCCAAGATCAGAGCTGGAGAAAAGGAAAGAAGTGACTCAAACATGCTCAAAACCTGAGTCGCAAAAAAGAAAGAAGGATGTTTCACAATTGCAGAATTCCATGCCTTCATAGTTTTTCAGCCCAGCAAGTCAGACTGTCTAATCCTGGCTTGGCTGTGTTTAAATTTCCTGTCTTAGAATGTAGGTGAAGGAACCTGTTGAACAGTTTAATCTCAACAGGCAGTAGATTAGGTAGAGAAATAGATGAGGCCAACAGCCTAATCTGGCCTCATGGGGCAATAAGGGTAGAAATAGAATAGGTTTGTTTTTGTTTTTCAAAATAAATGTAAAGGGTCTGCTAGCTCAAGTGCACCCAAGGGAAATATGTAGGACTGTAGTTTGGGTAGGTAGATTGGTTGGGAAAATGTTTCTACTGATTTTTGTATCTAATATATTGTGGCAGCTAATCTAAAGAAAGAAGAAATATGGCTTACCGCAGCAGGCGTCTGGCCTACACCAAGAGATCAATTTCTGAATTCTTGACTCCTTCAAGAAGAAGCCATCCCCATGTGGAGCCACTGTTAGCCCCCCTATAAATTCTTGACAAGCAAGCTGGGGGCTAGAATTGTTCTGGAGCCTCCAAGGAATGCTTTTCCCCTGAAAATTCATCCTCCTTGGAGTCTCTCTGTACTGTGCCTAAAATGCAATTCCTCTGCTAATTCATTCCTCAAAAGGGCCCATTTTTGCCCTCTATCCCTTTGCAAAATATCGCCTCCCCCTTCTCCCCTTGACAAACTCCCCTTCAATTTCCCCATCACCCCTTCAAACCCTCTCTAAATCTAGTTTTCACCCCTGTCTTGACTTTCCCCACCCTTCATTTCCCTATCGTTCCTCCCTTTAGGCTTAAAAAATGCTTCGAAATATGAAAAAACCATAATATAAGGCCTAAGCCCTTTCTTCCTTAGCCCCGCGCCCCCTATCCTCCATAAAACCCAGCGCCGTGACCCTTCCCAAAACCTTCAGTCGCTTAATCCCTCGGGCCCTTTCCTCCACTCGAAAATCCGTTAAAAACCTTTGTTAAACCATATTTTTGGGTAATTAATCAAACGGTAAAGGTTTGCCTTCCGTGCATTTCTCGATGAATCTCCGCCGTCCGATCAAAGGCCGATCCAACGACGCGGAGCGCGCCCGGGATGGTGGACCCCGCCTGCTCACATCACCCTCCAAATCCGCCGGTAAATTCCGCACCGCTCATCTGCCGCAGGTGGTATTACTCCGTTGCCCAGCGATTCCACTATCCTGTCGACACCTGTCCCCAGTACGACAGCAATACCACCCTTTCCCCGCGCGTTATCTCTCGGACAATGGCCGGGCAGCGGAATCCACGCGCGCCATCCGATCCACAGTGTTCCATCCAATGGTTATCGCCCTTCAAACCTGCACGTCGTTTAATCCCTGTCTTCTGCTCCCTATGGCCCACATCAGTTGCTCCCGGCCACCGATCTCCACCCAATCTGCGGCCCAGATATTTCCATGTGTTGCTACCTTTTCCGCAGTATCTCGGTCCCGCCACGTCATTGCCACATGTATCCCCGTACAGTCTCTCTTTCCACTGCATAAAAGCGCCCAAAGTTCGTGTTTTTAATGTTTTTCATATGTTTTCGCCCTCTGAACCAATAACTCTCCGCCAGAGCTCTGTTCATCGTTTCTTCGCGTTCTCTCCCCAAGCCTCCGTCTGCATGGCTTTTTTTCACGTTCGCATTCTGTTCCCGCCACTGCCATCGTCCACTGTCGTGTTTTTCCTCACTGTTTGTTGTTTTGCAGGGGTTCCAAAGGTTGAAGACCGCCATGGTTTTACATGGCAGGCTGCGCTGTCAGTATTTAATCCAGAGGTTGATAATGTTATAAAATAGTCAAAGAAAGTGGCCAGGAATATTTTCATCAAGGACAAAAGATAGATTTCGAGCACTGAAATCTTCAGCGCCATTAAAAGCCTGAGCTACCCTGTCAGAAACAAACGAAGCGGCGAAGTGTATTAGTATAGAACAAAAGGAAGATTGGAGCTAGTTTATGAAGGTCTTTAGCTTTAATCTAAGTTTAAAAGGGCAGAACAGCAGATCACAGACCCCAAGCGCAGACAAAAGGTAATATCAGGGTTCCCGTCAGTAAAATGTTTTTCTTCGTCGGGGACAAGGCATCCATACTATTTTTATTATGCAGAATGTCCCTGAAGAGTTTTCCCACCAAACTTCGGCCCAAAGACAATCAAGCATTTATGAGACAAACTCTCCTGGCAGGTTATCTTATCCCCGAATTCAAATCACCTAGAGTACCGCATGCCCAAAGGGTCAAGATCAAATCTGAAGCAGATCGTTCTCTTACTAAGAAGGTGAGCAAAAATTAATATGCAGCGTTATCAAGCAGGATGGGCCTCGGCCCTGCATTCATTACTGTGTTTAAGGATACATTTAATTGGCACCTACCTCCTCAGTCGATCTTAGGATCATATTTTGCTATAAAGCACAGAAATAAACATTGTAAAGGGGTTGGTTGTTGTTGGATTATCAGTGAATTGCAAGCATTTTTGTCCCGAGCCAAGTTTCATGTGTAATGATTGTATGATAGTCTGAGAAATATGATGTATTCAGGCTGAATGTAAAAGCTTTGGGCAGTGATGTACCTGATTGGTGTTGTGTTTAACATGATAAGCAGTTTTCATTGGATCCTGATCTACAGCAGCTGGTGATGTTTGTCTTATCTCTGTGTTTATTTCCATTTCATTTCATGTTCTTCTGACTGACATCTGAATGCATGATATAAGATTTACCCTTGTTAGGTACCTTATATCCCAGCTCTCTCAGTCTTTAATGTTTTCTGCTCATATGTGTGTCTAAATATTGTTTTTAATTAACTAAACCAGTGTAGTGGATGACTATTGCCTGCTCTCTGATGTGCAAGTTAATAGGATTAGTGTTCAGATGTCTTTGTTAAGATTTAATTGAAAGAGGTTAGGAACATTGGGAGGTGTAAAGCCTGTCGCTGCCTCTTCAAAACCTGCCCTTCCATACAAACCTTTTCAAGACCCCTTGTGTTGCCTATGGTATTTTCCAACCAGGCCTGGAGTTAAATGACCTCTGGCCTGATCTATAGACGGAATCAGATGGTTTTACATCCTTCATTCTCATCCCTTAGTGTTCCATCCCACCAATCAGTCTTTGAGATCCAAATGCTCTAGATGACTAGCCCAATTGAAGCTTACACATTGAACATAAGTAAATCCTTTCTTGACTCCATTGCCCAATGGCCTTGATGTTCCCTGAGTTATCTATTCTTGTCTAGCTTCCTTCTTTACCCATCCTTGTCTTATGGTGAAACCTTCCTTCCTCATTCTCAACAACCAAACTCAAACAATCAAACAAACCACCTTGATCCTATAACTAGCCTAAAATCACAATTGAGAACTTCAAAGACATATATCCTTTGATAATCGTAGAGAGATCCCTCTCTGGACCTAGGAGGGCTAGATCCTAAGGTCTGAAAGTGGTTCTATGTTGTCTCATATTTTGGTCTCTGTCAACCTGGCCAAAACATGGGAACCCCAACAGTTTCATAACATAATGATAATGGGAGTGCCTGACTAGAGCCCAAGAATTGTATGAGTGTTCCCATTTTGTTTGAAGATCATATATATCTCTTGGAAATCCATGGTAATGGGGCCTACCGTCCACAGCCATTCAGCTCCATGGCATTTGTCACATCCTCTTGGAAAACGTGTGTGTTTCAAGGTGGTAGTCCCCCATCTAGAGATTTATGTTGTCACAATAGCCTTCACATTTCATGGTCCCCCCATTTGCTATAAGGACCTGAAAATTGGATATCAGCCTCACAAAACAATGTTGCACTACCTTAGCAACACTTTTATTGACAAAATTATGTGTGTTTCCACTGTCAATCCATACCACCATAGGATGATTCTTAATAAAGCCTATGATTTTAAGCATTTGTGGAGAAGAAATATATTCTATTGCATGTAAAAATATAGTTGGTACCTCAGGTGATGTGGTAGTATCTTTTGCAATATCTTGGGATTCCACTACTTCTTTCCCTAACACTTCAATGGGTTGGGCCTCATAATCTGAGCCAGTTTCAGTTGCATCAATTTTAAATAACTTTGGTTCCTTTCATTTGTGACCTTGAGAGTATTTTCCATCACAATAGTAGCACAATCCTTATTTTGTCCTTTTAGCCATTTCTGAAAGTACCATATTATGCACCTTAAGAGTTTGGGTGGTGCTACTAGGAGTGATGGTATGTGTCTTTGAAGTGAATGAATAATCACTATATTAGGAAGTAATAGAAGTTTCTACATCTAAATATTTGTGGCAAGCTTCCAACCAAGTAATCAGTTGATGCACTTTAACATGTGCCTAGATGGTTTCCTTTAGGCCATTGATGAAACAATACAGATAGAAGGAATCCCTGAGGCCCTCCATCCTAATGGTTAGTTTTTCAAATGCCATGATGTAGTTCTAGATTGGACCAGTTTTTTTTAGCTTTGTGAGGTGACCCAGAAATTGAGATTCCATGTCAAAACGAGCAAAATAGCTCCAGAGACAATATTCCAAGTTGGCCTTCCTACATATCATTTCTGATGCCAATTCCACCATTGTTAGTGCTCTTGATCCAAATAAATATCTCCCATATATACTATTATTTCATCATCCCAGATATGGTTCAGTTGAAAACATTGTTCCATTTGTGCTACCCACACTCGTGGATTAGAAGCATGAAATTTTCACATGTCAATCTTGGGTGTCCTATTGTTATAATAATGGTGACCTCCTTGGAAAGTATGATACCCCTCTTACCTATTGTGGCTAGAATCCTTGTAAATATTTCCATCAACATGGTCTAACTCAGCCATTAGACCTTTATCCTTGAGGATAATTCATATAGGTGTCAGGTCCTTTCCCATTGCCTCTTGGATTTTTGCAAGGAGGTTGTCTTCTATATCTTGTATTCCTTTCTCTATTTTTTCAATAGCCCTTGTATATACCATGAAATTTTAAGGGTAAAAAATTTTCAATTACTTCAAATTAGTATGGCTACAATTTCAATGAGACCTAGATTTCATTAATGTAGTTTAGTTGAATGCACTTCTGAAAAATTTGGGACCATGGGAAAAAGGGATGTGTAAAGCGTAGCTAGGGTTATACTATATATAATTCCTTTCAATATAGTGGAACCCATGCCCACGTAGAGTGAATTAGGGGTTACCCCCCCCCCCCCATTGTTTGACAACTGAGTAACCACTTAAACGAGGATATAAGTTGAAGGGTGATTGGTTGTTTCCAGATGGAGTGCCTGGTAGATTACCACCAGAACTACGTACCATCACTTTTTCGCGAATGGCATCACTCCAATCATCTCATCATATTGACTCTATATGGATAGGTCTCTTGTAAGAAGAATTTTCAGACCAGGAGACTTTTTTTTTCTTTTGTTTTTTTTTTCTCTGATATGAGTTTTTCTCCCAGTGAAACAATACTAGGGAAATCAAAATCCCAAAATATAAATATGACAAAATGTGTAGTAATTTGGTGGTCCCACTGGTCTCTACTACGGTGACAAAAACCCCAACAACTGAATACTGCAAAAATTGCAATGAGGGAAACAACAACTACTGAATATAGCAATATCTTATCTTTATTTTGCTGGCAGAAACCCTAATGGTAGGATAAAATAATATTTTATATGTATTGTTACAGCAAAAACCCAAACTTATGGATACTGCAATATGGGATGAAAAATCAGTAGAAGAGAGGGAAATAGAGCAATAAAGGAGTGTCAGGTGCTACAAATCATGATATATTCCACCACACCAACAATAGTACTTGGACACATCTTTAAGGGTGCTAACTAAGGAGCATCAATTTTGTCCTTAGTCGTACTACTAGACTACCCCAGGTATGTTTGATTAATCTCCCCAAGTGTTGTTCTCGGTGTACTGTAGCAGCAACACCACTGATGGATTATCTATGGTTTTGTTTCAAGGTAACCTTGTGTGGCTTCCAATTTACTAGAGTTACGTCAAATTGCAGTCTGTGTACTGGTGTTGTCTGATGCACTATTACTCGAAGAGGTACCAACATGGGTACTTGAAGAGGTACCAACATGTCTTGTAGTCCCTATGTATATGCATCCACAACCATAGGTTGATGCACGTAATGACAAATATTTGTATTTTAAATATGTCAGAACATGCCTCTAGCCTAAAATTTATTTTTTACTAATGTTTGTCGTGTGGCTAGTCCAAGAAAGTGCTCTGATACTACTTGTAATATGCTTGACCTAAGGAAAAAATAAAAATAGGTAATATGTAATCGATACCATAGAAAAATAACACAATGATATGAGAACAATAGGATTATTTTATTAAGATCTACATCAAATATTGTTCCCTTCCCTCTTCTAGGGGGCAACCTCCAGTAGAGAAAAGCTCAACTACACAACATAAGACAAATATTCCCTTCCTATATTCGACATTATATAGTTTCTTGAGACCCAAAACCCTAACTAGTCATGGTTCCTTACATATTTTAGGTTAGCCACATTATTTATTAACTATGTCATGTTTTAGCTAATTGTGGTCCTTTTGTCATAATGCAGGTCAACCATTTAAAATTCTTACAGGATTCGTTTATTAGAATAACTAAATATGACTCTTACAAGGCCCCTTGAGCTTATTACATTAATAAGGGAGTTAGGGTCAGACCCTAAAAGGAGAAGCCTTGAGTGGTGAGAAATATTTTGAAGTTTTTTGAACCTAATATGTTTGAAATGAATCTAAAATCATGGTTGACTTAGTCTCAAAATATTCCAAGAAAAAAATTATATATCATAATGAAAAAAATAGACGTTTAGAATATGGTATGGTTTCCCTTACCCTTGGGTTGGACCCATTCAATAAGTTATCTTACTATCATAGACTATTTTTATATTAACTAAACTTTTAATGGCATGGATATTAAATTACATAAGTCAGACCTAGCATACCTTCTCTCTTTCATTAATAGTAGTTTGAGGGACAAGTGAAGGATCACCTTGGCTCTTTATTTTTCTCTAGAATCAATTTATGGACTAATTTAATTTTACTCCAATGACCATGAATTCCATAAAACACAAAGGAAAAAATAGAGGTCTCACATTGAGTAAGGAATCACATTTGTTAGTGTGCACTTCTCCTTGGGCTTAAGCATAAAATATCTAAGTTTAAACACTAATTTACTATCCCACCATTACAAGTCCAAATTTCCAATAATAAATCATCCACATATTTCGTTCAATATTGTATTCAACAACATGCATAGACACATAACATGTAAATTATCCTAGAGTTTTCATAACTATATATTAACTATCAAAAATCATCCACAATTATCCATCCATTTGAATTATCAGCTTTTCATACATATGATACAACCATCCATATCTTATTATACTTTTAAAAATGCATGAAACTTTACAATGATATACAACATAGTCGAGAAGGTGTAGACAAGGATACAACAACATAGTACCAAACTCAAGGATGTTGTCTGAAGGAACAATTCACGTTGGAAAAAAATATATATAATATAACACACATGTTTAGGTTCTCAATATGATCATTAATGTCATTGCTAACACTGTAAATTTATGGGACACTACTTTTATCCTCCTCATATAAGATATAAAACCTTGATGTAAATTTCGATTCTATTTTGTTCAATAACACTAGGATGTTGCGTGTGGAGCCTGATTATCTTCTTTATGTTGCATCACAGCATTGGACCCCTATTCATAATAGGGAGGCAATGTCGCCCGTAATTGAATGCTACCTGGGGGGTCTAGGTGGGGTGGGGGGTTTCGGGGGAAACACCCTCGAAGCTAAAAAAAGATGTAAAATTTCCTTGTAAAAGTATTTTAATTTCTAGTCAATCTGGGTCGTTCATTAGGCGGATGATCTGAAAGTAGTGTTATTCATCAGTAATTTTACTGATATCAAAGGATGACTAAGTTGTAAAGCCTAGATTTCTAGAAACAATATTTGAAGAAACATTGTGAGTTCTAGAAATCTCACTACCTTCATTATCCTAAACCTAATTGTTTCACTATAAACATTATCTTTTGCCTTCTCAAAGTTTACCCTGTTGCAAAGAAAACTCCATTTTCTAGGCCTGATTTGCCTCATTTCATTGCCTCACTTACATCTTCATTCATCCTCTTTTTCCCTCATAATTCTCTCATTCATCATATTTCTTCTAAGAAGGCCTTAAACAATTTAAAAAGTCATTTTTACATTGTTTAAAGTTGAAACTTAGGCCTATCAGACCCTCAAAACACTTTATAAAAACCCTATTTTTTATTGAAATCCACCCTATTATTATATGGGCCCTTAAGCCCCTTTTGGCCTAAACCTTAGCCCCTACCCTCATAAAACCCTTCCCTCTGCTATATCCTATGTCCCTATCCTAAACTTCACTTCCGCCCTTTTTTATTATTATACACCCTCGCAACCTTATAAAACCCCCTTAAACTTTGAAAAGATTAATGTGAGCCTTTTTTCCTTCGCCCCACTTCACCTTTTAGCAGGCCATCTCCACCATGGATCTAGAACTCTAGGCTTTGATCCAACAGCGGTTGCACCCCCATCACTCTGCCCATTCATTATACAGACTCGCGCTACACGACAAAACCCCCCATGTCATCACGCCCAGTCCCACTTTCCATTACTCCCTGCTAACCAACCACATCCCGACACCTGTCTCTGGGCCCCACTCCATAAACCTGCACGTCAGTCCCTTAAACATTTCACACCGTCAATCTCACCCTTTGAGATTTGAAGGCTCAAATCCCATATCGCGTGGAAATTGGCATTGAATTTTAAAACCTTTTACCCATGCAAAAAAAGTGTTTTTGCCCTGACACACATCAATTTCCAAGTGGTATCGTGCGCCCTCTACTCAAAACCACTTACCACTCTTAACCCACGCAATAAATTGCCGTCATTTTCCAAAACCACCTTTCTCCTCCCCGCGCCAAAATTCTAATCCTCGCATGGTTCCACCTTCGGAACCCTATCCTCTGCTCCATTTCTTCTCTGCAGATCGCCCCCGACAGCTCAGAACCCTGAAAATGGCAATTTTACCCCTCCCGTAGGTTTTAAACTAATGTGTTTTTGCATCTTTTGCAAATTTTAAATGGTGGCGATTCCCACAGAGGCATTATAAATGATCAAAATATCCTATGGATGACGATCCATGAGGTGAATTTACATTAAAAGGCCAGGAGGGTTGTATAAAGGCTTAACCCTCGATGAATCATGATCATCGATAGATTACAGAAACCCTACCTATGTGCAAAAGACATTTGCAGTCAAAAGAGAAATGAAAGAAAATGAAGAACATAAGGCTGAAAGGGCTAATTATAGATCAAAGGATAAAACAGGGGATGAACCCTTAAAGACAATGATTAAAGATTAAAGATAGGGAATAAATGAACAAAACAGTCATAAACAAAAATAGAAGATAAAGGCAGTAAGACAAATTATTAAAGCTAAATCAAGGTTAAATGCCTTAACACTATGTTTATGATCAAAGAAAAGGCAAATTAACCCAATGACTACCTCGAATAACTCAACACAGAAGTAGTTACTCCTCAAAAAGATCAAATTGCCACCCACAACATGTTTTTCTTTCATAAAGGCAATTGGCAGTTATTGCACAATCAGAAGATATTTTATCTTTCAAGGAAATTATTGTAATAGTTAAGAATAGGCCTTAAATTCAAACTCTTCACCTATTTTCCCCTAGAAGTTAAGACAGGGTTATTGAAACAGAGAAGTAGCTGCAAATATTCCTGCCTTAGGCCTTGCATGGTTTTCAAGGTCAGGAATGCACTTACTCTGTAATAAATGATACTCAAACCCTATCTTAACCTCACCTCCTCATTTGCAGCATAAATACTACATCTAAGCTCATTGTATTGTTGGCATTTCATGACTCTTTGAAGTAATACATAGTCTCTTGGAAGTTGAAGGAAAATTGATGTTTTGGATCTTGTGGATGCCCTGATTTGTTTGTTGATGGAGGAGGCTAGATCACTAGATCCATGAGCTTGGCTGTTGGTCAAGTGCTTCTATCTGTTATTGTTATTTCCTATTTTCATTATGTTTCCATCTTACTTTTTTACAGTATAGTAAAATTTTTACGCTAAGAAATGTCTTTTGAAAGCACCTTAGTTCTATTTGCTCTCCATTGTCTTAATGTTTTCTTCTGCAAGGTCTGATTGGAGGATTCTTAATTGCCCTCTACTTCCATCTAGCTTGTCATCTTAGAAATGATTCAATAGAGTATAACCAAGGAGTCTCCCTTTTGGTAAGTCCATATCCCTTTGAGTACGGCTTGAGAGTTTGTTTTAAGAAATGATTTCAATAGAGTGAAACCAGGGAAATTAAGTGGTGAGTCCATGCTCCTTTGAGTACAACCTGAGATATTGTTTTTAAAGATCTTTTCAAAGTATGCTTAGTAGAGTCTAAATGAGGGAAGTATATGGTGCTCCCTATCCTCTTGATTTCCTCAAAAGGTTGCTTTAAATATTCCTAAGAGTTGGTCAAAAGCAGATTAGATTATTTCTGTTTGATCTTAGGCTGCTCTTACTGTTTATCTTATATGTTTTCTTTTCTGAAAGTAGTCTTTTGATTGTTGGATTGTTGTCTGAATGGTTTTCTTAATAAAATTATTTCCAAAGAAGTACTTATTTTCCCTATCCTTTGGCTTACTTCAAAACAGAGACCTTGAAAGATGTTTCTTGTTTAAAGTACATGATAAAGAATTATTAATTGCTCTTTGTCCTACTTTTCATTCTTACCCTTAATTTTCACCTCATTATCATAAACTTTGAAGATCCACTGGCCAAGTTAGATTTTCCCTATGATACTCCCTGATCCATTGATGAACTTATCATGAATTTCATTTGACTCCATTGCCCAATGACTTAGAGATTTTCCCATTCTATATATTCTCTTTGATCATCATACCCAACCAAACAAACAACAAAACCTCATACTTCATAACTAGCCTAAAATTAACTCTTAAAAGCAAACAAGCATATATCCTTTGCAAAAAAATTTGAGAGATCCCTCTCTGAGTCTAGGAAGGCTAGGTCCTAGAACTCTAAAGATTTATTTCATGTTGCCTTGTCATTTGGTATGCCAATCTGCCAAATCATAGGATCCCAACATTCTGGCGATCACGGTGGGACCTTTTGAGTAAAGTCCCTAGATAAAACACTCAGTATTCATCCAGTGAACCATAGCTGCCTTTAAGCACTACCAACTCAATGGTAATTATGATGAAGCCTTCTGAATAAGTGACAATCTAAGTACACCTTAGGATTCTAGAAACCCTCAACAAACCTTAAAGGATTCAATCTACCATCCATATAGTAGACTTTGTTTGTGTCACCATCTTAGCTACATGAAGATTTAGGTATAGGACACTCTTACAAACCATAGAACCACATAAAACTCAGAAAAACCCCAAAAATATCCCTAGATTGGCTTCTACTACTTATTGGTGGTGGGCCATAACATATTTGACCTTCAAAAAAATAAAAGCTAAAAATTTCCACCTAGCAACTCCACCAGCCCCAGTAGGCCTATTACTCCACTAGTATTCTTATATTTCCTCAATATTGTATCAAATCAATCCGTAGGAGTCTAAAAATCCTAGTCCCATATTTTAGGAAGATACTAAAACACCAAGAGAGGTCAAGCTTCTTAAAACAATCTTTAAACTTTTAGCCTCTCTAAATGTTGAACTTGAAATCTGGCTTCACATAGGATCAATACCAGATCTCATCCATACCCTAATCCTCCTACAATAGTTGATGATCCAGAAAAGATTTTGTGGCAAATTTCTAGAGCTGGAAATTTAACTACTGATAGGACTATCCAAAGAACAAGATCTGTCCCTGAAAACCTTACAATCTTGGCAGATCCTCACTTTGACTTGTCTCATACAACGAACCTATTCAGAACCAAGTCATATAGTGATATATACCAAGCTAACCTTGAGCTCATAGATTTGGAATAGAGTTCTAGTAGAGAAGCCTCACCTTCTACTCCACCTGATTTTCAGCTTCTCCATCACTTTAGCTCATTCCATAACAAATCTGCTCAAAACCAGTTTGTTGGTCCTAGTACTTCCAATACACCCATCCATACTTCCACTGTTCAAAACACTCCATTTCATTCCACTTTCCCTTTCACAAATCCACCTCTTGAAAATCCACCATTTTTTCCCATCATGGTTGTATGGTATGTCCCATAAGTGCTACCACAACCTTTGGTTCCCTTACCAAATGATTATCAATCTAGAATTCCCCATTTCACTGGAGTTGAATCCACTACTGCCCAATAGCATGTGGATAAAATGAATGATGCTTTTGATTACATGGAAATAGAAGAAGAGACCATTAATATGAGAATATTTGCCCAAAGTTTAGGAGGAGAAGCCAAGAAATGGTTTAAAAACTTAACTCCTAATATCATAAATGATCTCCCTTATTTATATCAAAAATTCATAAACAAATGGGAAATTAAAAAGAACCCTCTCCAAATCCTTTCAGAGTATAGCAACCTCAAAATAAACATTGGGGAAAATGTGAAAGATTATTGAACTAGATTCAATAGTGTTTACAATGCACTTCCCCCAAACATGAAACCTCCACTAGGCTTGCCCTTAGCTAAATTTCTTGAAGGCTTTGATCCAGACATGGCCTACCAGCTAAGAGAAGAGACCCCTTAATCTTATAAGATATGTAGAGGGGAGCCATAAGTGTAGAGGAAAATATGATTGAGAAAAGAGCTAGGTTTAAATCAGAGAAAAGAGTTACATACAGAGATGAAAAAATGACACCAACCTCATCATCTAATGCCAAAATTGATAACTTAGTGAGGGTAATGGAAAGAATGCTTGAGAAAATAAAATAAAATGATAGATTGCCTCCTAGAGAAAACCAAATAAACCCCCAAAATAGAAATAGAAATCCTAATTTAAGAAGAGACTCTATTCAAGATAGACAAAGAGATAATGACCAACAAATTAGGCCTCCCTTTCAACAAAACTATGTAGATCAAGAAGAAGAAAGAGAAACTGAAAGGTTAGAAGAAAATAATCTGAATCTGATAGGATATGACAGTGAGACAGATGTTTTCCTCATTTAAGAAGAACAAGGATTCTTCTCCTCAGAACAAACTGACACAAACTATGAGGATTCTGAAGATTACCAATTGGGGTTTGAAAATGCAATAATGGAGGTACACAGACAATATGATCTTAGGAGAAAAAAGTACCTAGATTTAGCCAAGAAATACCAAATAGACATTGTTGTTAGGAAAAATTCAGAAGACCTTCCTAAAAAGAGAGCAAACAACAATAATAGAAAAAAAACAATCAACAAAGTGTTAACCAAAGTTGCCCTAGTACTTCTGATAGTGGCCCTGAAAAATATGTCCTAAATAACAGTCCAAATAAAACACAGCAAGTTAGAATTGCTGAAAAGGCTATGATTGATAAAAAAGATATAAATATGTCAAAATCATTAATCCTTTTCAACCTTGAGGGTGAAATTTCCAAGATTAAAATTAGCATACCTTTGGTTGAACTAGTAACCCGGGATGTATATAAAAACCAAGTTTTGAAAGCTTTAAATATAGGAAATTAAACTGATACTTTGAACTTGACAGGTGATAAACCAGAATTGTTGTTTGGTCATGAAATAGAATGAAAATACCAAGAAGGGACCATTCCACCATTTTATGTCAGCTTAAATATACATGATTATATCTTACACAATGCCATGCTAGACTTTGGTGCCTCTCACAACCTTATGCCAAAAGTAGTGATGGAGAGATTAGGCCTAGAAATTACTAAACCTTGCAAGGACCTGTATTCCTTTGATTCAAGCAGAGTTAAATTTTTAGGTCTGACCAAGGATTTATGTGTCAATATGGCACAAATTCCTGCTAATGGTCTAGTTATGGACATAGTGGTTGCTGACATTCCCCCTAAGTATGGCATGCTTTTATCTAGATCATGGGGAGCCAAAATTCAGGGAAGCCTTCAAATGGACATGTCTTGTGCTACCATTCCGGTTTTTAATCAAAATAGAAGATTATATAGAGAAACTCATATGAAATTTATGGTAAGCAACATAGATAGGCCAAACAACACTCATGTTTATTCTATTCATTTAGATTCATATTCCTTTATCTTATACAATGAAGATGAAATCAGCCAACAAGAAAAGGAAAATAAGATGGAGTTAAGTCCACCTAAACAATCAAATCTGTCCCTAAAAGAATAATCTAACAACCTTAAACTTAGCAGCCCTAAACAGCAAAATGATAATGAACATAAGGCAAAAACACTGTGTGAAATAATTTTTTACGGCTCTTGCACCAAAGCAGGTTCTGGAGCAGGTGTATGGATATACAATAAAAACCAAGGACATTCTTATAAACTTGACTTTCCATGCACCAATAACATTGCAGAATATGAAGCCCTCCTCCTTGGCCTACATTTGCTCAAAGACTTAGGAACCAAGAAAATATCAATCTAAGGAGATTCACAGCTAATTATTAGGCAAATAAAAGGGGAGTATTCAGCGAAAAACCCAAGATTAAGAGAATATAGGAATGCTGCCCTAGAGCTCCTAAAAACCTTTGAAAAATTTGAACTTGCCTTCATCCCTAGATCTCAAAACAACCTTGCAAATGAACTTACCTTTGCTGCCAGCAATTGCCAAATACCCCAGATAAATGAACAATTCAATGTCAAAGTGAAAAATAGGCCTACGGTCCCTGACAATGAAAAATATTGGCAAGTGTTTGAGGGTGATAAGCACATTGATGATTTTCTGCAATAAAGAAATGATTTTGCTGAACCAACACCTAGCACAAGCCATGAAAAAGACTGTCTTAATGAAAAACAAGCCCCTGAAACAGAGTTGTCCTCTACTGCTAATATAAACCAATTTGAACATCTGTGTAAGGCAGAATTACTAAACAAACCAGACCAAAAGGACCTTGAAGTTTTACAAATTGAAAATGATTCAATACCAAGGGGCCTTACACCATTAGAGGAGTTGTTTGATTTCAATGATGTAGCTAAAAGACCAAATATGGATCCTATAGAAACTAATATAGAAGAACATAACATAGGCAGCGTAAATGAACCCAAGATGATCAAGCTATCTAGCACTCTTCCTAGTCATATTAAACAGGAATATATTGAACTTTTCAGGGATTTTGGAGATATGTTTGCATGGGGTTACAAAGATCTGAAATCATATGATACTAGCATTATTCAACATAAAATTCCTCTTAAGGAAAATCAGAAACCTTTCAAACAAAAACTAAGAAGGATAAACATTATTTTATTACCTTTAGTTGAGAAAGAGATCAAAAATATGTATGATGCTGGGATCATAGTTTCCCTTAGATACTCACAGCGGGTTTCCAACCTTGTGTCTGTTAGGAGGAAGACTGGGGAAATCAGGCTTTGCATTGAATTTAGAAATCTAAACAGAGCCTCCCTTAAAGATAATTATCTCTTGCCTAAAATGGACCATATATTTCAAAAGGTAGTTGGATCTAAAAGAATATCACTGTTGGATGGTTTTTCAGGCTACAACCAAATACCAGTCCTCCCAAGTGACCAACACAAAACTGCTTTTACCACACCTTGGGTTACATTCACGTATGTTAAAATGCCATTTGGTTTGATGAATGCAGGAGCCACATTCCAAAGGGCCATGGACGTAGCTTTTTCACAAGACATAGGCTATTTCATAATCATTTATCTTCATGACATCACTGTTTTCTCCAAAACTGATAAAGAACATTTCATTCATTTGAGAAAGGTTTTTATGAGAAATGTAGAAAATATGCCTTATCTTTGAATCCCAAAAAGACACTCTTTGGTCTCCATGAAGGAAAACTTCTTGGTCACATAATCTCTGAAGAGGGAATCAATGTAGACCCTAGAATTATTGAAGGCATATTAAAAATTAGCCATCCTAGAAACCTCAAAGAATTGCAGTCTTTCATTGGGAAGATCAATTTTTTGAGGAGGTTCATCCCCAACCTTGCTGAACTTTGGAGGAATATCGCAAACATGCTTAAAAAGGAAACAGGGGTTAAATGGACCATAGAAGCAAAACATTCATTTGAACTGGTTAAACAACCTCTTACTCAAATGCCAATTCTTATTAGTCCTGATTTCACTAAAGATTTCTACATTTTTCCATTTGCCTCTGAACATATAATTGCTACAGTATTGTTGCAAAAGAATAAAACATGGCAAGAAAAACCCATATCCTTTTTTAGCAGAGCCTTAAGAGATGCTCCACTCAAATATAACATCATGGAGAAGCAGGCCTTAGCCTTGATAAAAGAATTGAAATATTTCTGGGTATACATTCTACATTCCCATATCGTTGCTTTTGTTCCACATACAGTTGTCAAGGACATTCTAAATCAAGACCATGATGGTAAAAGGGTAAAATTGATTGCAATTATCTTAGAATATTATTTAGAAATTAGGCCTACCAAGCTGATTAAAGGACAAGGATTAGCAAAACTCATGGCAGAATCAAATTTCCAAGTATTAGATATAAATATGGTTGATGTTTTGTAAGAAACAAAATAATTCACAGCTCCATACATTGAAGAAATATTTTTGAATTCATCTTGGTATGCTGATATCATTTATGTGCTTCTCTATATTAATACTCCTCCTTCTCTATCAAAGACTAAAGCTAGATTCTGTTAGGTCCCTATATTACTAGTATAGTCCCTTATTATTTTTAGTGTAACCCTCTTATTGCTATTATTGTACCCTTGTAACCCCCATTTTGTTATTATTGTGCCCTTAATTTAGTATTGTTAGGTCGGCTAGGATTACATTGTGGCCCACTAGGATTACATTATGGCCCCATGGACTCCTATATATAGAAAGGAGGTTTTGTAAATTGTGTCATACAAGAATTGTTCATTCATGTAATGTATTTTAGGTTTCCCCCTCAAAGTGTCTTATTTCTAATGCGTTGATATCTCTTTTCTTCTATTTTTGGAGCTGGTTACACAACATTTGGTATCAGAGCTTTGGATAGGGTTTCACTGCTCTAAACAGGTCATCAGGGCATTGTCGCTATAACGTTTTTTCTACGAAGGTTTAGAATCTGAAATGTTTAGGGTGTGAAGCTGAAATCCTGAGGAAACTCGTCAAAACATTTTAGAGCTTGGTTCGCAATATTTTTGGAGATATGATCTGTGGAAGGTAGTGCTTTTTTAGACTCCCGAATTTCATCTCAAAGAGGTGATCGGGGGAAAAGATTCATAACTCTCTCTCTAAGCATTGTATTGGAGTATCATAAAAAGTGTTCATAATTACACAAACTATAGTTTCTTGGCTATCAATTTTAAAGCTTAAGGATGAAACAGTGACACGTGGCAAGTCATACAAGTTCCCTCTACTGAACCAGTCCATAATTAGGTCATTGTGGGAGATTGGACACAACTTTGTCTTGAAGAATCCAAATCAGGTCAGACTTGTGGAATTTGAAAGAGAATTTAAGTGTTGGTGCTGAAATTCAAATATTTAAGTGTTGCAATCACAGAGATAATCCAATTTCAATATCGAGCTCCTCAAAAGCAAGAAAAAGGTGTGTATTTTTTTTCTGAATTGCATAATTCCTGTTTGAAGAATCAATTTGAATTGATTCCAAGGGCATATTGTAGAATAGATATCAGTATTGGGTTCTAAAATATGCCCCGTAAAAATAATTCAAAACCCATTAAGCCTTCAGAAGGCTCTACGATGACTCATGAAGATGAAGAATTGCAACATGATCTATCAAAATTACAAGAGAAAGTGCACCAAATTTCGCTCTCGCAAAGAGAAAAAAAAAATGAAATGGAAGTTTTGAAGAAAGGTGTGGAAGCGAACATGGACATTTTGAAGAAAGGCGTGGAAGCTAAGATGGATGGCATGGAAGCTGGCATGGAAGATAGGATGGATGACATGAAGAATGATCTAAAAGCAGACATGGAAGGTTTGACAAAGTTGATACAAGAAATGTTTCCTAATGGTGAAAAGATAGTAGAAGAACCTCATGATGAGAACAAAATAAATATTAATCGTGATTTCATAAACTCTAATGTTGGCGGGAAGAACCACCATATTCCAAAAATGGATATGAGGAAGTTTGATGGAAAGGATTCTGTAACATGGATACTACAGATGGAGCAATATTTTGATCTCCATAACGTGCAAAACACACAAAAGGTACGCATTGCAACTTTACATTTAGAACAAAATACATTTGTATGGTATCGATGGCTTTGTTCCCGTAAAAAAATTGTCACTTGGTCAATTTTTACGGAGGAAATGATAGCACATTATAAGGATACAAAGAGCAACACCTTCTTTACCCAATTGATAAATCTCAAACAAAAGGGTTTAGTGGGGCAGCACATTGAGGACTTCCAAAAATTGAGTATAAGGGTAAGTGATCTTACAGAGGAACACAGGATTGATCTCTTCCTAGGCACTTTAAAGGATAACATCCAACATGAAGTTCGCGTTTTGGAACCTGATTCATTGGAGAAGGCATTCGGGTTGGCAAGAAAAGTTGAATGTAAAATTATGGCGACAAGGAAGCCTACCACTCAATTCTATAAAGAAGGAAGTGTTGCTACGCCTAGATTTCCACAACCTACAAGGTTGACACCACAACAATTGGAAGAAAAAAGAGCAAAAGGGCTTTGCTACGGTTGTGATAGCAAATACACTAAAGGTCATAAGTGTGCTGAGAAGAAATTATTTTACATAGATTGTGAAGAAGAAGAAGAAAATGAACAAGAAGAGGATATACACCAGGAACCAGCCCTAGAAGAGGAAGAAATGAATTTGACCATATCGTGTAATGCACTGGCAGGAATTACCACTCCTCAAACTCTCAAGATAGAAGGACATATCAAGAAGAAAAAGGTAATAGTGTTGATTGATTCGGGTAGCACCCATAATTTTATTCATTGTAAGGTAGCCAAGGAATTAAATTGTTTCCTATACCCAACACCAGAATGTCAAGTGATGGTTGCAAATGGAGGAACTATAAATTTCTCTTGAAAATGCCATAATATCAAGCTAACCATGGGGGAATATGTATTGACTAGTCCAATGCTTTCCATTCCTATGGGAGGTGTTGATGTTGTACTAGGAGTACAATGGTTACAATATTTGGAGACAATAGCTTTTAATTTTCAAGAACTTGTCTTGAATTTTTTTTCAGAAGGAGAGGAAGTCAAATTACAGGGTAATTGCACAATTATGCTCACTAGAAGTTTCGACATCAAAATCATCTATTTCTGCAGATCTCCAACAAGTCTTGAACAATCATTCCAAGGTGTTTGAAACTCCCAAAGGACTCCCACCTATTCATGATCATGATCATGCTATTCATTTGATTCCAGGAAGTGTTGCTCCAAACATCAGGCCTTATAGATATCCTTACATCCAAAAGAGCGAAATTGAACGTATGATTGCAGAAATGTTAGAGGCAGGTATAATTCAACCTAGTCAAAGTTCTTTCTATGCTCCTGTAGTATTAGTACACAAGAAGGATGGATCATGGCGAATGTGTCCAGATTATAGGGAGCTCAATAAGCTCACCATTAAAGATAAATTTCCCATTCCTGTGATTGATGAATTATTGGATGAATTACATGGAGGAATTTATTTTACCAAGTTGAATCTTCGTTCAGGATATCATCAAATTAGAATGAAGACTGAAGATATTCCAAAAACAGCATTTCGAACTCATGAGGGTCATTATGAATTTTTGGTCATGCCTTTTGGCCTTACCAATGCACCTTCTACATTTCAAGGGTTGATGAAATCCATTTTCAAACCCTTCCTTAGAAAATTTGTGCTAGTATTTTTTGATGATATACTAATCTACAATAGGTCTTGGAAGGATCATGTTGAACATGTTGACAAGGTGCTCAAACTATTGCAGGAGAAACAATTATATTCAAAAACATCCAAATGTTTCTTTGGAGTACAAGAGGTGGAATATCTGGGTCAGATTGCATCTCACGAGGGTTTTAAAGTAGACACTAACAAAATTAAAGCCATTAAGGAATGGAAAGTCTCCACAACCATAAAGTAGTTGTGAGGATTTCTCGGGTTAACAAGGTATTATCGTAAGTTTTTTAAGAATTATGGGATAATAGCAGCACCTCTAACAACATTATTGAAGAAAGATGCATTTTCATGGACTCCTGAAGCAATTAAGGCCTTTGAACATCTTAAAGAGGCAATGTGCCTAGCACTGGTCTTAGCTATGCCAGACTTCACAAAAACCTTTATTGTGGAATGTGATGCCCCAGGAAATGGAATTGGTGTTGTTTTAATGCAGGAAGGAAGACCCATTGCTTTTGAAAGGCGTCCAATCAAAGGAAAGTATTTACAGAAACCTATTTATGAGAAGGAAATGTTAGCAATACTGCATGCACTAAAGAAATGGCGAACTTACCAAATGGGAAGACACTTCAAGGTAAAAACTAATTATGATAGTCTTAAACACTTTTTGGAACAAAGACTATCTTCAGAAGAGTAGCAAAAATGGGTCACAAAGATGTTTGGTTATGACTTTGAAATAATCTAGAAAAAAGGAAAGCTTAATGTTGTTGCAGATGCACTCTCAAGAAAGAATGAAGAGGTGGAAGCATTTCTTTGTGCCATTTCTATTATCCAACCAGATTGGATAACCGAAGCAAGAGATGAATGGAAGAAGGACAAAGATGTATGGACACTCATTCAAAATTTGTAGCAATATCCTAGTACATCTGATACATTTAGTTGGAAAAATGATTCCTTATGGTACAAAGATCGCTTATATCTTTGTAAGAATTCCCAACTAAAACAAAAGATTCTTGTGGAATTGCACACTTCTCCTTTAGGAGGACACTCAGGATTTTTAAAAACTTACCACAGGGTGAAGAAAGAATTTTTTTGGGATGGCCTTAAATCTGATATTCGAAAGTTTGTGGCGGAATCTTTGGTTTGCCAGCAGAATAAAGTGGAAACAATTAAGACCCCGAGACTTTTACAACCTTTATTCATTCCAAGTCAACGTTGGGAGGAGATTTCAATGGATTTTATCACAGGTTTACCTAAGTCCAAAGGAAAGAGTGTCATCATGGTGGTAGTTGATAGACTTACCAAGTATGCACACTTTTGTGCATTATCTCATCCATTTAAAGCAAGTACAGTTGCTACTACATTTATGGACAGAATTCAAAAGCTACATGGAAGCCCAAGGGTTATTGTGAGCGACAGTCCCATTTTTACCGGAAATTTTTGGACGGAGTTATTTTCTTGTTTGGGTACTCAATTAGCTCATAGCTCATCTTATCATCCTCAATCTGATGGTCAAACTGAGATAGTAAATAAATGTTTGGAAGGATATCTTCGTCGTTTTGTATCTGATAAACAAACACAATGGGTCAAGTGGTTACCTCTTGCTGAATGGTGGTATAACACTTCCTTCCATACTGCAGCAAAAATGACCCCATTTATGGCACTTTATGGATATCATCCACCATCCATCACATCATCTTTAAGGGAAAATTCGAAGGTTCAAGCGGTGGAAGATCACATCGAGCATCAGCAAGAAGTTCTCCAACTCTTAAAGGATAACCTGAATTTGGCACAAAATCGAATGAAACAACAGGCAGATCAACATCGCAGCGAGAGAAGTTTTGATGTACGAGATTGGGTATTTTTACGGCTACAACCATACAAACAAATGTCCCTCAAGCAAGCTAAGAAGGATAATAAATTATCGCCAAAGTACTATGGTTCTTACAAGGTGTTGCAAAAGATTGGTACTATGGCATACAAATTGGAGCTTCCTGCTTCTTCACGAGTGCATCCAATTTTCCATGTTTCATGCTTAAAGAAGGTTATAGGTGAAAATCTTCCAGTTCAAACAATATTTCCAGAACTTGATGAGGAAGGAAAATCATATTGGAACCAGAAGCAATCATGGAAACAAGA
Source organism: Pinus albicaulis (assembly GCA_034641835.2). Classification (NCBI taxonomy): domain Eukaryota; kingdom Viridiplantae; phylum Streptophyta; class Pinopsida; order Pinales; family Pinaceae; genus Pinus; species Pinus albicaulis. Next base: position 193,488,568 of record CM076573.1, read on the forward strand.
ACTCGACAACTACGGAATCGATCAATTTCAGAGTATCTCATCAAGTGGAAGAACTTACCCACTGAAGATTCTACATGGGAGGATGAGAATTTTATACAAAAGCACCCAGAGCTACTCAAGCATTGAGGACAACACTTTTTTGAAGGAGAGGGGCATGTTAGGTCTCTATATTACTAGTATAGTTCCTTATTATTGTTAGTGTAACCCTTTTATTGTTATTATTGTACCCTTGTAACCCCCATTTTGTTATTATTGTACCCTTAATTTATTATTGTTAGGTCAGCTAGGATTACATTGTGGCCCACTAGGATTACATTATGGCCCCATGGACTCCTATATATAGAAAGGAGGTTTTGTAAATTGTATCATCCAAGAATTGTTCATTCATGTAATGTATTGTAGGTTGTCCCCTCGAAGTGGCTTATTTCTAAGGCATTGATATCTCTTTTCTTCTATTTTTGGAGCTAGTTGCACAACAGATTCTTGAAACAAAAATCTTTAAATTACTGCATTTTGGATGGAGTGTTATATTGGAAAAATATTTTTGGCATATTGCTTAAATATTTGCTTGAGAATGATGCAGGAAAAATCATGCATGAGCTACATGAGGGAGAATGTGGAGGCCACCTTTACTGGAAGACTACATCAAACAAGATTCTTAGAGCTAGCTATTATTGGCTCACCCTTTTCCCAAATACTCAAAAACTAGTCATGATTTTCCATAAGTGTCAATTTTTTTATGGCAAGAGGAAACTCCTACCTGTACCTTTGCATCCCATCAGTGTTGAGGCTCTCTTTCAGCAATGGGGATTAGAATTCATTGGAGAAATTCACCCAACCTCATCTACCCAACATAAGTGGATCCTTACTACCACTAATTATTTTACCAAATGGATAGAAGCCATCCCTTCTAGGAAAGCTAGTGACCATGTCATTATCAAGTTCCTTGAAACCAACATACTATCCTGTTTTGGTTGTCCTAGAAAAATCATTACAGAAAATGCTACTACCTTCAAATCCAAAATAATGATTGATTTCTGCTATAACTACCATATCACTTTAGGGCATTCCACAGCTTACTACCCCCAAGGAAATGGCCTAGCTGAGTCTTCCAACAAAAGCCTCATGAACATTATCAAAAGATTTCTATATCAAAATCAAAAATCATGGCATAGTAAGCTGGTTCATGCATTATGGGCTGATAGACTGACCACCAAGAAATCAATAAATATGTCCCCCTATTAGCTGGTATATGGAATAGATGTAGTCTTCCCTACATCTTTGGGAGTTCCAGTCATGAAACTTCTCCAAGAAGTACAAACAGAAGGAAATGATATGCATATAAGGCTAAATCAAACCATTCATTTAAAACAGACAAGAGAAGAAATGTACAAAAGGACACAAGCAGTTCAAGAAAATATCAAGAAGATCTTTGATAGAAGAACTAAATCAAACAATTTCCAAGTTGGAGATACAGTCTTGAAATGGGATTCCAGGAGGGAAGACAAAGGTAAACATGGAAATTTTGAGAATATGTGGAAAGGACCTTATATCATTTATTCAATTAGGGGTCATAATGCTTTCTTTTTACAAGGGCTGAAAGGAGAAGAATTATTTGGAGGTCCTGTCAATGGCAGGATGCTCAAACATTATTTCTGTCAAGAGTCTTAGCTTCAATGTTTTCACTCATTATACATAACATTTCATGAGAAAGATTGAAGAAAATACAAAAAAAATAAAATAAAAAGGAAAAGAGGGAAAATTCAAAAGAGGTACAGCCCCATACCCAAAAAATAGTACTGTTGAAAGTGTGCAAGTATAAATGCCACTGTTGATTCAAAATGATACCTTGTTCAGTGATCTAGCCTAATCATGGCTGAAAATGTTTTAAATTTATGTTGATAATTTAGTAGAAATAGTGATTGAAAAGATTATTTGAGACTTGAATTATTAGGAAGGATAGATTAGGAAAACATGAAGATGTTGGTTCTACATGCTCAAAACAAAACCAAAGAGATAAAATAAGGATGCATTTCTAATGACAAATCATAGCCTTATCTGTCTAATTTTCTTTTTTTGCAAAATAATGTTTGTGTGCAACTTGTTCCAAATGCCACAACCATGGTAAATCAGACTATCTAATCCTAATTTGAACCATGCTTTAAATTTCATGTCAATAGTTAGAGAATCAAGACTGCCAAACAGTTTAATCTTGGCAGTCAAGTAGTTTAGGTAAAAATAAAAAGAGTTCAACAATTTAATCTGAACTCTTGGAAGAAATAAGGATAGGGATAGATAGTTTATTTATGTTTTAAAAATAAAATTTCAAAGAGTTTGCTAGTTCAAATGCACTCAAATAAGAAGAAAAAATGATAGGACAAGTAGGATTGGGTAGGTAGAAGTGTTGCTGGGAAAAATCATATATTGCAGTTTGTTAAAAAGCTGTCATTTCAAAGAAATATCAGCAAATTCAAAGAAGGAAAATCTGCCCAATAGAAAGGCACTATTCTACTGAAACTCAGAGATTTGATAAATTGAAGGTTCTGGACACCTTTAAAGGAAAGATGCCCTCCCCAAGTGGAGCCACTATTATTCATCAGTAATTTTGTTGATACCAAAGGATGACTAAGTTGTAAAGCCTAGATTTCTAGAAACAATATTTGAAGAAACAATATGAGTTCTAGAAATCTCACTGCCTTCATTATCCTAAACCTACTTGTGTCACTATATGTTGAAAATGGAAACAAGAAACAATGAAGGAGGCCTTTGAAACATCTTTCCTGATCCTAGTTGGAAAGTGATCACCTAAACTAGGTGGGGACCACACATGTGATTTTTGTCGAAAAGTCTATTTTTAGACTATGTCTATTTTTAGACATATGGAGCATGGTCTAGGAGTTGCGGGATGCTATTCTTGGATGATTGGTCAAGTTAAGGTAAAAATATATGAATGATATTTTTATACATACGGAGTTAGTCTTACTGGTACCTTTGTCTAAAAATAAAACAATTAAAATATTATTAACCCTTAATAATATTTAGACTATAAACATTATCTTATCCTCTTGGAAGACACTTCCGTTGAATTTCTACGGATGGCACATGTAGTGGCGGAAGAAATTCAATTTCCTAAAGGTTAATTGAATATTGCGTGGTTAACTTGGATGAACTCATGTAAGCGAGAGTTTGGTGCAGTTGATACAGAGACGATTGATGGAGTTGTGTTCGGTTTAACTTAGTTGAACTAGTTGTATTTAGTCTAACTGATAAATACACTAGTGATGAGTGATGTGAATTAATTATTAATTAATTCACTAATTATTAACTCATTATTCAACTAAAAAACACATCAGTTAACAGCAGTGCATGGACAGTTTAGTGGAGACCAGTGTTAGAGGTGGGTGAAAGGGTGGAGTCTACTATCAGTTGTGACTATAGTGTGCATGAGATTTGCACAATCATTGGAGGAGATTTCCAATGAGGATTGTGTAGTTAAAGCCAAGGGAATTCGAATTCATTCAATTCATTCTCTCATCTTGGATTGCGCAGTAGAGGCAGGCAAACAGTGGAGGAGTTTTGAACCCGTGACTTGTTCAAAACTGAGCTAGTTTGTGTGTAACTTTTGGAGACAATACGGAGTACTTGTGAGGAGTATTGTACTGAGATTATTACATGATTCTTCTTCATTATAATATACAGACAGTAGGGGATTTTCAGCTGTAAGCTTTCCCCGGTATACATACTGTGTTATATGTGTTGAATTTCTATGTGCGCATGTGAATGTTTTCAATACCGCTTGTTGTTTTTTTCACATCTGATGATTAATATGTAGAAGAGATTATGTGTTATGTATGAAGCTCAAATAGTATGTGACCAGGATAATCTCGGTGAATGATTCAGCAAATTATTCAAAATTCTACATGGTATCGGAGCTATCAAAGCGAAGAATTGATCATCGGGATCTATTACAGTGATTACAATTTATTTCGGTAGACAAAGTCTGTAACGGGCCAGGTAGCCTTTGGATCCATCCTTTATTTGAAAGGTGATATATCCAATAAATTCCCCTACATTCGATCTCTGTGCTAGAAATAATTTGTTCTCAAGTGTAGATCGGAAGCGGTTGAGTTTGGAGTTGTTGGAATTCGAATTGCAGAATTGTTTTTCTTGGTGTCAAAAGTAAAGATGTTTGTCGTCGGTTTGCGATTGGAGTATGCCTTGGAAGGAAGCTCAAATTATATTGCATGGAGAGACAGGATGGAGGCGGTGTTAGATGACAATGGGTTGTTGGAGTTCATAGAAAAAGAAATTCCAAAGCCTACTTCTACGGATGCTGCTGTGATTGAAGCTTGGCAAAAGAAGACAGCAAGGTGTCGAAGGATTCTGTTGGAGGGCGTGAAGGATCACATAGTATCCAGCCTGCATGGTAAAGCTTCTCCATTCTTGATGTGGAAAGCTTTGACAGAATTGTTCCAGAGCAAGAGTGACCAAAGGAAGTTGGCGCTCAAGGATAAAATCAGGAAAATAAAGATGGAGAAGAATGACACTATTCCGGTATACTTGACAAAGTTTGTCCACTGCAGGGATGAGCTTGGGAGTGTAGGAGTTAGTGTGGAGGATGAGGAACTGGTGAGCTTGGCTCTCCTCGGGCTTCCGAAAAGTTGGCATGCATATCAGGACAGTGTCAATGGTCGGGAGAAATTTCCAGGATGGGAAAGACTGTGGTCTGATCTTGTGCAAGAGGAGATAAGGCGGAGTACCAGGGATGGATCTTCATCAAAGGCATCTGATGAAGAGGATTGCGCTTTGGCTGCCAAATCAAGGAAGGGGAAGGGCAAGAAGAATGCTTCTCAATCCGGTGCGGATGGTAAAGAGCGTGACATGTCCAAAGTGAAGTGTTTTCACTGTCTGATCTTGCAGTGTCCACAAAGAAGAAGAACAAAGTAGGCTATTGGAGGCTGTAATTTGGGCAGACTCTTACCTCTGAAATTTGAATTTTGGACTATATTGATCGCAACTTATATGTCTAGTGCATTGGGATCGGGGTGGTATTTTGATAGTGGCGCTTCCTTTCACATGACGAGAGATGTGAATCTTTTCAGTGACTTGGTGGAGAAAAATCTCCAGATGCATGTTGATTTGGGTGACAATGGACGATACAATGTGACCGGCATTGGTACCATAACCTTTCAGAGGGAGTCAGGTAAACTCATTCTTTTACAAAATGTATTGCATGTACTAGGTTTAACAAAGAATTTGATCTCAGTCGCAATGTTAGAGGATAAAGGGTATGAAGTTGTCTTTAGAGAAGGGAAAGTTTTCCTTCGGCACAAGGCAACGGGACAAGTCAAGAAGGTTGGGATTTTGGAAAAGAATCTCTACAGACTTGAAGTAGATGGGATGTCTACGGAGCTTCCTACTGTTCGGAAGCAGGAGAAAGACATGCAACTGATGCTTGAGAGGGAGCAAGTTTTGCATGCAGGTGAAAGTGAACCTTGGGGTGTGGAGCAGCCACAAGAGGATCATGGAGTGGGAGAAACCACTCATGCAGAGAAATTTTGTGCCAGATGGGCGGAGGGAGTGCATCCAGCTATACCACCAGGTGAGAGGTGGGGCGACATGCATGATTAATCCCAAGAGGATATTTCTGGGCAGGATTCATGAGATGGTGTGGATCTCATGAGTTGAACCTAGCTACGAGGTGCCCACAGCGCAGTAGTAGCAGATCAGCTGGATTGATGTAGGTAGATCAAAGTGACAGTGTCGGATACTGGAGCGCGGATCAGAGTTGACAGCAAGTGCAGAGTGCATGGGTGCAAGAGTTCAACAGTGCAATGGTTCCTGATGACATGTGCAGTTGGTACTAGCAGAAGTCGAAGACTTTGATGATAGATGCATCAAACTGATTGAGTTGCATGGTGCATGCATGATTTTGCATGGCGCATGCAAAGGGTGCATGGTGAATGCATGGAGTTGCATGTCGCATGCATGGAGTTGCATGGCGCTTGTGAAGGTTGCAGGGCGAATGCATGGAGTTGCATGCAAAGACAGTCCTTTCTTGTTGAGGGGGAGTGTTGAAAATGGAAACAAGAAATAGTGAAGGAGGCCTCTTGAAACATCTTTCCTAATCCTAGTTGGAAAGTGATCACCTAAACTAGGTGGGGACCACACATGTGATTTTTGTCGAAAAGTCTATTTTTAGACTATGTCTATTTTTAGACATATGGAGCATGGTCTAGGAGTTTTGGGATGCTATTCTTGCATGATTGGTCAAGTTGGTAAAAATAGATGGACAACTATGTTTAGACATACAGGTCGAAGTCTATTTTTAGACTGCCTGTCTAAAAATAGAACAGTCAAATATTATTAACCCTTAATAATATTTAGACTATAAACATTATCTTATCCTCTTGGAGCACTTCAGTTCGAGCTACAGATGTGGCACATAAATTTGGCAAAAGTAGCGTTCAATTTCCTCGGGGATGGTAGGCTATTGCATGGTTGACTTAGATTTAGAACTCATGGCGAGTTTGAGTGGAGTTGATGAGACAGTTGGTGGAGTTGTGTTCGGTTTAACTTAGTTGAACTAGTTGTATTTAATTTAACTGGCTAATACACTAGAGATGAGTGGTGTGAATTAATTATTAATTAATTCACTAATTATTAACTCATTATTCAACTAAAGAACACATCAGTTAACAACAGTGCATGGACAGTTCAGTGGAGACCAGTGTTAGAGGTGGGTGAAAGGGTGGAGTCTACTATCAGTTGTGACTATAGTGTGCATGAGATTTGCACAATCATTGGAGGAGATTGCCAATGATTATTGCACAGTTAAATCCAAGGGAATTCAAATTCATTCAATTCCATTCTCTCATCTTGGATTGGGTAGTAGAGGCAGGCAAACAGTGGAGGAGTTTTGAACCCGTGACTTGTTCAAAATTGAGCTAGTTTGTGTGTAACTTTTGGAGACAGTACGGAGTACTTGTGAGGAGTATTGTACTGAGATTGTTACATGATTTTTCTTCATTATAATATACAGAAAGTAGGGGGTTTTCAGCTGTAAGCTTTCCCCGGTATACATACTGTGTTATATGTGTTGAATTTCTATGTGCGCATGTGAATGTTTTCAATACCGCTTCTTGTTTTTTCTGCATGTGATGATTAATGCGTAGAAGAGATTATGTGTTATGTATGAAGCTCAAATAGTATGTGACCAGGATAATCTTGGTGAATGATTCAGCAAATTATTCAAATTTCTACACTATAAACTTTATCTTTTTCCTTCTCAAAGTTTACCCTGCTGCAAAGAAAACTCCATTTTCTAGGCCTAATTTTCCTCATTTCATCACCTCACTCACATCCTCATTCATCCTCTTTTTCCCTCAAAAACCCCTCATAGTTCCCTCATTCATCATACTTCTTCTAATAAGGCCTTAAGCAATGTAAGAAGTCATTTTCACATTGTTTAAAGTTTAAATTTAGGCCTATCAGACCCTCAAAACACTTTATAAAAACCTTGTTTTTATTGAAATCTGCCCTATTATTATATGGGCCCTTAAGCCCCTTTCGGCCTAAACCTTAGCCCCTACCCTCATAAAACCCTTCCCTCTGCTATATCCTATGTCCCTATCCTAAACTTCACTTCCGCCCATTTTTATTATTATACACCCTCACAACCTTATAAAACCCCCTTAAACTTTGAAAATATTAACGTGAGCCCATTTTCCTTTGCCCCACTTCACCTTTTAGCAGGCCATCTCCACCATGGATCTAGAACTCTGGGCTCTAATCCAATGATGGTCACACCCCCATCGCTCCGCCCATTCATTATACAGACCCACGCTACACGACAAAACCCCCCACATCATCACGCCCGGTCCTAATTTCCATTACCCCCTGCCAACCAACCACATCCCGACACCTGTCTCTGGGCCCCACTCCATAAACCTACACAATGGTCCCTCAAAAATTCTGCATCATCGATCTCACCCTTTGAGATCTGATGACTCAGATCCCATATCGCGCGGAAATTGGCGCCGAAGTTTAAAACCTTTGTCCCACACGAAAAAAAGTGGTTATTCCCTAACATGCGTTAATCACCAAGTGGTATCGCGTGCCCTCCACTCAAAACCACTTACCACTCTTAACCCATGCGATAAACTGTCGTGGTTTTCCAAGACCAAATTTCTCCTCCCCACAATAAAATTTGAATCCTCGCATGGTTCCGCCTTCGGAACCCTGTCCTCTGCCCCATTTCTTCTCTACAGATTTCCCCCGACAGCTCAGAACCCTGAAAATGGAAATTTTACCCCTCCCACAAGTTTTAAACTAATGTTCGTTTGCATCTTTTCCAGGTTTTAAATGGCGATGATTCCCACAGAGGCATTATAAATGATCAAAATATCCTCTGGATGACGATCCACAACGTGAATTTGCATTAAAATCCCAGGAGGGTAGCATAAAGGCTTAACCCTTAATGAATCATGATCATCGATGGATTACAGAAACCTCCAGTACCGTGAAGAAACCCTCCCTGCGTGAAAAATACATTTGCAGTCAAAAGAGCAGTGAAATAAAACGAAGAACATAAGGCTTAAAGGACTAATTACAGATCAAAGGATAAAATAGGGGATCGGCCCTTAAAAAAAGGGATTAAAGATGAAAGGCCAAAGTTTAAAGACAAGGAATAAATGAACAAAATAGTCATAAAAAGAAATAGAAGATAAAGGCAATAAGACAGATTACTAAATCTAAATCAAGGTTAAAGGCCTTAATATTGAGTTTATGATCAAAACAAAGGCAACTTAACCCAATGACTACCTCGAATAACTCAACACAGAAGTAGTTACTCCTCAAAAAGATCAAATTTCCACCTACAACATGTTTTTCTTTCATAAAGTCATTGGCAGTTATTGCACAGTCAGAAGATATTTTATCTGTCAAGGAAGTTATTGTAATAGTTAAGAATAGGCCTTAAATTCAAACTCTTCACCTATTTCCCCCTAGAAGTTAAGACAGGGTTATTGAAACAGAGAAGTAGCTGCAGATATTCCTGCCTTAGGCCTTGCATGGTTTTCAAGGTCAGGAATGCACTTACTCTGTAATAAATGATACTCAAACCCTATCTTAACCTCACCTCCTCATTTGCAGCATAAATACTACATCTAAACTCATTGTATTGTTGGCATTTGATGGCTCTTTTAAGTAATAAATAGTCTCTTGGAAGTTGAAGGAAAATTGATGTTTTGGATCTTGTGGATGCCCTGATTTGTTTGTTGATGGAGGAGGCTAGATCACTAGATCCCTGAGCTTGGCTATTGGTGAAGTGCTTCTATCTGTTATTGTTATTTCTTGTTTTCATTATGTTTCCATCTTACTTTGTTACAGTAGAGTAAAAGTTTTAGGCTAAGAAATGTCTTTTGAAAGCACCTTAGTTTTGCTTTCTCTTCACTGTCTTAATGCTTTCTTCTGCAAGGTCTGATTGGAGGATTCTTAATTGCCCTCTAGTTCCATATATCTTGTAATATTAGAAATGATTCAATAGAGTATAACCAAGGATTCTCCCTTTTGGTAAGTCCATATCCCTTTGAGTACGGCTTGAGAGTTTGTTTTAAGGAATGATTTCAATAGAGTGAAACCAGGGAAATTAAGTGGTAAGTCCATGCTCCTTTGAGTACAACTTGAGATATTGTTTTTAAAGATATTTTCAAAGTATGCATAGTAGATTCTAAACCAGGGAATTCTATGGTGCGCCCTGTCCTCTGGACTACCTCAAAAGGTTGCTTTAAAGATTCCTAAGAGTTGGTCAAAATCATATTAGATTATTTTTGTTTGATCTTAGGCTGCTCTTACTGTTTATCTTATATGTTTTCTTGTCTGAAAGTATTCTTTTAATTGTTGGATTGTTGTCTGAAAGGTTTGCTTATTAAAATTCTGTCCAAAGAAGTTTATAGTTTGCCCTGTCCTTTGGCTTACTTCAAAATAGAGACCTTGAAAGATGCTTCTTGTTTAAAGTACATGATAAATAATTCTTAATTTCTCTTTGTCCTACTTTTAATTCTTACCCTTAATGTTCACCTCATTATCCTAAACTTTGAAGATCCACTGGCCAAGTTAGATTTGTCCTATGATACTCCCCGATCCATTGATGAACTTATCATGAATTTCATTTGACTCCATTGCCCAATGACTTAGAGATTTTCCCATTCTATATATGCTCTTTTATCATCATACCGAACCAAACAAACAAAAAAACCTCATACTTCATAACTAGCCTAAAATCAACCCTTAAAAGCAAACAAGCATATATCCTTTGCAAAACAATTTGAGAGATCCCTCTCTGATTCTAGGAAGGCTAGGTCTTAGAACTCTAAAGATTGGTTTCATGTTGCCTTGTCATTTGGTATGCCAATCTACCAAATCACAGGATCCCAACAGGTAGAAGTTATGTTTTATTTAGGTTTTTTTTCCCTAGAAGGAAACCCCTCATTTTTTATGAGGGCATTGTATTGTGATTGTGCATTGTATGTGTATTGTCAGAGTGAGAAACAGATAGGGAGACTGTGAGAGAGAACATAGGATATTACAGTGGATCTACTATAGTTTGTGTCTCTTCATTTTGCTGGATAATAAAAAGGAAGGATTGGTTGTTCAGGGTGGGAGTAACCTAAATTGTGTGAACCATGTATATCTGCTTCTCTCTGGTTTTATATGTTTTATGTGTTTGTGTTTCTGCATATTTTATGTTTTCCATTGCTTTGTAATATATAATTTTTTCTAACATAGGATACCAAGTTTTCTTTCACGTTATTAATGGCATCGATACAGCCACAAATACGATGTTAACACTAATAAAATGCTATAATTTTTCCACATAATTTAAATTCCATGATATACTTCCATTAAATGTATCAAATATTAATACATTGACTCATATTCTCTATATCCTTTAGTCATTAAATTCACAACTTATCTTTCTAAAAGCTACAAGAAATATGAACCATCAAATTTTATCATGTAAGTTTGTAGGTTGAAGCTACGTCCTCTTTGGATAACATTCATATTTATAAGCATATTAATTTGTTTTGGAAAATTTACAACAATACATTTACAATGCTTCAGCCAATTATGCAAGATAGAATGTCATATGTTATGTTATCTGAATTTACACAATGGATAGCATTAACTACATCCCCATTTTGACAATTAGATTAATTACCAATTTGTACGTTTTAAACCTATAAAACAATTATCTACAAACTAATTCTTAAAACAAAAAATAAACAATGGAGAGAGAATAAAACATAAAACATATATACATAGATATTTTCCCCTATATCCCAAAATCGTGACTACCGGGTTGATTTTTCATTATATTCCTTTCAATGTTACAATACATATATATACATGTGAAGCATTCATAAACACCAATCCATTAACCCTGGATTAGAAGATACACATAGTTCCCTTGATTGGATCTACAAAAGACCATGGACAAAAAACCATCATGCCCAAAACCATGTGCAAAACCCATGCAAAAAACCATAGGTAGGTCCTTCCACCTAATATAAGGTCCCAAAAAAACATTCTCGAGGCGCTACCTAGGACACCGTGCAAGGATGCTACTGCCCCTTACTACGCCTGACACAATGAACAGGGGATACTTTCACCCCCCCCCCCCCCAAGTGTGTGACTAGTCGTGGAAATAATATAACACTGACCCAACATTCTTCCAGTTGTTTTTTTCTTCTCTGCACATGGGGGCATAGGAGATCTTAGTCATCGGTCCAGCTTTGCAATTCCCATTGATTCTCTACACTAAGAAAAATTCTCATTACTCACAGATTTTTTCAATGCATATGAAACATTATTCAAAGTGTCCACCTTTACCAGCAACATCTTTTTGTCCTCAACCATATCCCTCACAAAGTGATATTGAACATCAATGTGCTTTGTCTTTGAATGATAAGCAGTGATCTTTGCCAACAAAATTACACTTTGGTTGTCACAATCTATCCTTATAGCTCATTGTATCAACCCCATACTTGAACAAAATCTCTGCAACCAAACTACTTCATTTCTTGCACGAGTGGTTGCCATGTATTCAACCTCTATAGTTGAAAGAGCCACTATAGACTGTCTTTTTCTCATCCAACTAACTTCTCCTCCAAACAGGTTAAACACATAGCCACTTGTAGATATTCTCTTATCTATATCTCTAGCCCAGTCTGCATCAACAAATCCATAGATGTTCAAAGCTCTGTCCAATCCTTGTCCTCCTTTGTAGCATAAACCATAGTCACTAGTTCCATGAAAATACGTGAAAAACCGCTTCATTGTTGTCCAATCCTCCTTCCATGTCTTTGGCATAAACCTGCTCAATACTCCAACTACATGTGAAATGTCTGGTCTAGTACAGACCATTGCATGCATCAGGCTATCGACTGCACTTTCATATGGAACACAAGACATGTCCTCTTCCTATTCTTGTGTCTTTGGACATTGTTCAACAGATAAATTTACACCTACATGAATATAAACCTTTACCGGTTTACTATTTTGCATATTAAACTTTTGCAGTATTGTCTCGACACACTTCCTCTGGTTTAACCAAAGCTTCCTCTCTACTCAACCTTTAATGTCCATGCCAAAAATATAGTTTGCAACACCAATATCCTTCATGTTGAACTTGGAGGACAACTGGGCCTTCAAATCCTGGAAAATTTCTTTTTCATTTCCAATCAGCAACATATCATCCACATACAAGACCAAATAAATAACACAATCACCAATTATTTTAAAATACACACATTGATATTCTTTTCTTTTGGTGAAGTTGGGTCCCCATATATATGTATTAGACTTCTGATACCACATCCTTGGTGACTGTTATAACCCATAGAGATACTTTTTTAACCTTCATACCAATTCTTTCTTACCCTTCACTGCAAAGCATTCAGGTTACTTCATGTAGATCTCCTCTTCCATATCCCTGTGAAGAAATTTTGTCTTCACATCCATATTTTCTACCTCAAAATAAAATGCAGCAACAACAAATAAAAGTAATCTAATATAAGATACTTTGGAAACATGATAAAAACTATCACCAAAATCAATTCCTGACACTTGGGAATAACCTTTTGCTAGCAATCAAGCTTTGTATTTCTTTTCCTTTCCTTCTGCATTAATCGTCTTCTTAAACACCCATTTGCTATCAATGGGATTCCTTCTAGCCGATGATTCCACTAGATACAATGCCTCATTTTTGTGCAAGGATGTCATTTCATCAACCATGGCCTCCTTCAATAGTTTTCCATCGTCTTAATCCACTACTTCCCGAAAATTTCTAGGATCATCATCAGTGATAGATAAAGAATAATTTGAACAGAAATTAGATGTACTATACCTTTCTAGCTTCCTTGTTTTTTGAACTGGTCTTCTCAAAGTTGGAGTTTGAGGCTCTTCCTCTTCTAATTCATGTTTTTTTGTAGAGTCTGATTCTTCCTCCTTTAGCTCAAACTCTATCTTATCAAGTTCCTTTAGTAGGATTTTATGTTAAATAATATATTTCAGCTCTCTAAACACCACATCTCATTTGTACACAACCTTCCTTCTATCTAGGTTCCAAAGCTTATAACCTTTTAAACCATCCTTATACCCAATAAAGATGCACCTTTCAGATTTACTATTCAACCTAGTTCTTTTCTCCTTTGGAACATGTGCATATGCATCACAGCCAAATACCCTCAAATGTGAAAGAGAGGGTTTCTTACAAGTCCATATATAATGTGGATTCTTATCCTCCAATGTTGATGAAGGCGATATGTTAACCAGGTAAGATGTAGTCTCCACTGCCTCTGCCTAGACTTCCTGTCCTAACCTGACACCACTGATCATGCTTCTTTCCTTTTCCATCAACCTCTTGTTCATTCTCTCTGAATTTTTTTTTTTTTAAGGTGTGTATGGAGTAGTATTCTACTATGCCATACCACACTTCTTACAAAAATCTTCAAATCTATTCTTGTAGAACTCGCCACCATTATCTATCCTCATCACCTTTATCTTCTTCTCTGTCTGGTTTTCCACTAGAGCCTTAAATTCTTTAAACCTGTCAAAGACTTTAGATTTATTCCTGAGGAAATATATCCATGTATTCCTTGATAAGTCCTCTATAAAGACTATATAGTACACATACTTGCCCAATGATAGAACTGCCATAGGTACAAACACATCACTATGCACAATCTCTAATATCCCTTTCTCCCTCTTTGCACCAAAGGGGAAACTCACCTGATTCTGCTTCCCATATACACAATGCTCACAATAATTGAAATCTAGAGTGAAATTAGAAATACCTTCTACCATACCATTACCATGTAGTATTTGAAGTCCCTTCTCTACAATATGACCAATAATTTTATGTCATAACATGGTATTTTCTCCAAAGACCATAAGTTTTCTGCTCCACTTTCAATAAACACACAATTATTGCACCAATCAATAACACTGCGACCCAAAATCTTGTACAGAGTTCTAATCTAAACTCCTCGCATTAATACCAGTGCTCTCCTAACCATCTTGTGGGTTTCCTTCTCGAACACTATTTTTACACCTGCGTCATCCATCTTGCTTACATAGATCATATTTCTGGAAGGAATATGCAGAACACCATGAATTTTTCTAATCCTTCCACCTTGTAACTTCATCTTTACTTTTATGCGTCCAATTATTTTTTCCTTCCTATCATCCCCTAGGAATACATCACCACCATCATATTTCTCATATTCACGAAACCACTCCCTATGGGGAGTGAAGTGAAAGTATGCACCTTAGTCAATCAACCATGCCTCATGATCGACATCTGTACTTGAAGAAGAAGCCAAGTACACATTCCCACCTTCATTTGAGGTGGTTTTCGCCTCTGCAGATGGAGCACCATCATATCCCTTTCATTTCTTAGGATATTTAGATCTACAGTCCTTTTTGAAGGGCCCTTCCTTTCCACATTTCTAACACACATTTATAGGTTTTCCTAGAGATTTAGATATCCCTCTAGATTTAGATCTCCCACTTGAGGAATTATTTTTGTTTTTTTTATGGGACCGTCCTCATACAAACAAGACATCTCCATCCTGTCCCTCCATATTTTTCCATCTCATCTCCTCTGACAGCAAGGATGAGATGATTTCACCAAACTTCAAGGTAGTTGTATTGCTACCTATTGCAACAACTAGACTATCCCACAAATATGGTAGAGAACAAAACAGATTGATGCACTTTTCTTCGTCTGGTATTTTAATATCAACAGATAAAAACTCACTTACCACAATATTGAAGGCATTCAGATGCTCTATCACCAAGTCTCCATCCTTCATCCTTAGATTATATAACTTCTTTAGTATGAATAGTTTGTTCACCAAAGACTTAGATTGGTACAAAGTCCCTAACTTGTCCCATAAATCCTTCATCATAACTTCCCCTGATACATTAAACAATACTAAATCTAAGATACACAACTGTATTGTGCTCTTTTCTTTCTGATCCAACTTAACCTAGTCTTCATCTAACATTGTCGTTGGTTTGGTAGCCAGATCTACAGCGATCCACTGATCTTTATCCACCAGTAGACTCTTCATATTGAGATTCCAAAACTCAAAACTCTTACCATTTAATTTATTGATATCTATATTTCCACTTCTCTCCATCTTCTTTCACCGCAAGAATCGATCCCATAGATCTCCCACTGAACAGGGTCTACCACAGGCCCAAGCAAAACCCCTCAGCAACAAAGGCACCCCCTTGAAGCCAAAACAAATCTGATACCAAATGTAGGTTTTAATCCTGTACAAAAATTATTTTCAAACTAATTCTTAAAACGTAAAATAAAAAATGGCGAGAGCATAAAACATAAAATATATATACGCAGATATTTTCCTTAGATCCAAAAACTGGGACTACAATATTGATTTTTCATTATATTAATTTCAATGTTATAATTCATATATATATACAGGTTGAAGCATTCATAAACCCCAATCCATTAACCCTGGATTAGAACATAACCATAGTTCCCTTGACTGGATCTACAAAATACCATGGACAGAATGCCATCATGCCCAAAACCATGTACAAAAGTCATGAAAAAACCATAGGTATGTTTTTCAACCTAATATAAGGTCCAGAAAAAACAATTTGGGGCACTACCCCTGCCCCCCTTTAAACCCCCCTACAAGGGGAGCTTCCACCCCCCCTGGGTGCAATGAACAGGGGGTACTTTCCCCCCTCCCCCTGTGAGCACCCAGTTCCCTCGACTAGTCATGGAAAAAATATAAAAAACACCCAACACAATTAAAATTTCTCCATCATAAATATTTGTATGTGCATGTGCAAACGATATCCCATCATGATTTTCATTTGAAAGCAAAATATGGGCCAAGTTATATCATGATTTAGTTTTTACAAGAATATGAAATTCATGTGTTCCCTACTTCAAAGCCAAGGACAGTGTATTCATGGAAGTAAAACCTTAATGTTGCCTTTCATTTGCATTAGCAAGAAAAATAGGGTATGATATCAACAAATGGATTCCAATAAAGTAAAACATATGGGTGGGTGAAATTACAAGAAAAACTACAATATGTTTTACTTGTTTTGACCCCAATCGCCATATTAATCAAACATTTTGATGCTCAAACATAGAAATACCCATACCTTTCCATCTATGGTGCATGAAAATATATGGGTTTATTTTGTTTTTCATATAATGAATAAATTACCAAGGGATGGCATTCAAGCCTACCTTCAAGGTGTCCATATTGTATACAATGTTTTTTCGCTATTTTTATTAATTTTTCCTCCTTTTATATCCCTTTCATTTTTTATAAGGGAAATATCATTTTCGATCACCCAAATCCTCTTATGGAATTCTCACATCTCCTTATTCTCTTCGAGGAATGCTATGTGACATTTTCCTTTTATACAAAAATTTTAATGATGATTATCTTAAAAAATAAATCTCAATACCAGTTTTTAAGTAATGCAGTTAACCAAAAACAACCATTCTTTGTATATATCATTTTTTCATTGACCACGGAGATTGTCCAAAAAATAAAAATTTCAATTCCCAAAATGTCCATATTCCAACACATAGATCATTTACTTATTCAAACATTAGATATGCAACAAATTTGAATTTTTATCAGATATATGACCAAAATTAAATTGACTTGATCAAATTTCAAATAGCTGATGAAAATTGAATGTGTGTCAGATAACCAATGAACATTCAGTTTTCATTGGATATTTAATAAACACAATTGTCATCAGATATCCAAATAAAAGTAAATTTTGTCAAATATCTAACAAATATTCAATTTTTGGGATATCCAATGAACTTCAAGGGTCTTTATAAAAAAAACAAAAAAAACAAAAAAATTCAAGTATAATATGATAATACAATCAAACTGTCAGTGTATCGTATCAAATTGTCTTCCCATATATAATAATGAGCCACCTAGGGCCTGCTAATCTAGATTTCATAGATAACTTCTGCAGCAAAGCTTCAATATAGAGGCAACATATAGTAACCTTTTGTTGGACAGAGTCCCCCTTGATAGAAGATTTTGAGAAATACTTTGCAGATCGAGAAGCGGAGCGCGAAGTGCGGAGCTAAGTTAGAGTCTTAGCGGCTTTGCGGTGGGTCAAAACCCCTTATTTTGTAAAAGAATGGGAATATTTTTTCTACATTGAGCTCTGCCCATGGTTTTCAGACCATTGTATTATAAATGTAAAGATTATATAAGGAGTTAAGGATAGTCTTGTTAAATAAGTAATAGATTATGTTGGAAATGTTGTCATTGATGGCAAAGGGGATGGCAAAGGAGAAGACAGCACCTAAACTATCCATAAGGCAAAAGAGACAGAGAGGTAGCAGAGGCAGTAGATGAAATAGAGGATTTGAAGCAGAAGCAGCAGAGAAATTAGAGACAGAGCAGTTGAAACTGTTCCTAATTTCTGTGTGGAAATGTGTGTATTCTTGATTAAACTCTACATGAAGAATATCGAATTCCATGGGCAGGTGTCAAGCTCTGAATTTTGGGTTAATTTTGTGGCTCTGTGTGAAATAGAGAATTTTTAAAGGTTTTCAGTCGCATATTTGAGAAGGATCGACCACTGAAGGGTCGACCTATTGGAGGAAACCAATTTAATCCTCGATTTCATAAGATTTGGTTAAGACGTTGCATTGGTATAATCAAATTCTGTGGGAGGATGCTTGAATCCCCACGATTAATGTATGAATGGACTTTGAATTCTAGTAGATAAATGTATGAGCAATGCCGAATGTAACCAATTAAATTTGAGGTTTAATGTCTTCTGTGTGTCGATGAAGAAATCGGCTTCATGTCGATATTGTGATTGAATGTGCTGAGAACTGTAATTGAATTTGGTGTGAAAAAACCATGTATTAAGAATTAATGTTAATGAATTGTTTCATTTCGATAAGCAATGTAAATTTGTCCCTATAATTCTGTGGAAGTTCGGTTTGAATCCACGAAAGTGAATTGTGGAGTCAATGAGGTCATGATCCCTGATGAAGACGCAATTGAGTTATCCTCTAGTTATAATTGTGTGAATTCCGACTTAAATAAAATCGGAGCCTTAACTTACAATTGAGCATGATAAAATGGTATTGAAGCTCTATGTAATTGCAGAATTAGAGCCATTTGAAGGGGTGCAAGTTTGCATATAGATTAGAAGCAAGTCTGCAGGCTCTGGTCGTAGACTGTGGTGTAACTAATCCTGGTTAAAGCACTTTTATGAAATCCTAAACCAAGGCGTAGAGTTGAAGGACGAGTTAATTAGAAAATTGCCGAAGAGTCGTAAAGGAAGCGATGGCGAAACCCTGAGATAAGAGCAAGCAGAATTGTGAGAACAAACAATAAAGTCGGTTTCAGGGAAGAAAACCAGTGGGATCGTGTTGTTTCGAAGGTGGTAAGCGGAATTGAAATTTCAAACGCGATCTGGGTCTACATACGACACGTGGCGAAGGGTTGTATTTGAATACCATCCTCATCGCATGATTTTTATGAATTAACCCACGGGCATATAAATCGTGCAAGATCTGTTTATGTCAGTTGGATGATGATAGTCGATGCGATGACTCCTCAACCATCGATTGAAGAGGTGAGTTATATTTGCTATGGGACCCATATGAAGTTAATGGTTTTAGTCTTGATATAAAGCCCAAGAGCTTAATATATGTTGATACAATTTACTCATGAGGTATTGAAAGCGTTGAAATATCGTAACTATTGTGGGTTAGCCATTGTATTTAGCAGCGCTTGAGTTTAAACCCCGAGTCAAAGGTCGGAGTTTATATAATTGTTGTGGTTGGAGTTTTATATGGTGGGGTGTTGATTAAGGGTGAAGGCACATACATAATTGGACCGAGGGCTATGTATTAAATGAAAACCCTTGGCTTTGGTTTGATGAGTTGAGGAAAAATAATTATATGTATTGTTATTAATGGAACAAGGTCCAAAGTGTGGGGTATAGAAGAATCCCCGCGTATGAAGATAACAGGTAAAGGGAATATGATATGAGGATCTTATAACCCTTGTAGAAATAGGCTCCACACATTTTGGAACAGTTGCATCATTCAATTGTCATAAGAGGGGTTTAAATCCAAGGTTTGGACCATTGTCCAATTAGTTATAAAGTGGATTGTACCCTTAGAGCTATTCAATGGAGCTTTCAGAATTAAGTGGTGAAATTGCCAGACTTTGGTTTGGATGTTTATTTAAATTGCCAGCTCAAAAAGAAAGAATGATGTAAGAGATTGCCCAGATTGTTTGGGACCTATTGGGCTAAGTAATTGAATGCTTTTTATGCACAAGGAGGGAATTTTATAATATGGCTGCACAACCATAGATGTATGAGAAACTATCAAAGCTTCTGCATAGTTCTAGAGTACCCAGATTTAAAATTATTGGGGGCAAAAACCATTGAAGTTTCTCATAAAAGAGCATATTATATGTGTGAGTGTTATTGCTATGGTTTTATAACCATTTATTATTGGTGAAGAAGTCTTCCACGTAATTAAATTTCCAGTTCAGTAAACAGAGTATCGAAATTTCCCAGATAAGGAAATTGTGTTGGATAGAAAATAGGAGGTGCATTTTTATATGCACAGAGAGAAAAATTAGGGACTGTGGGTTTTACCCTGTCTCATAAAGCAGTTATATATGCAGATACACAATTGCAGTGAACATGTGAATATGCATAGGAATGAAAATGTGTTTTTGACAGGTGTACATGCGCAGGTTCAGAGAGTTGCAGTAAACAGAGGTATGCAGAACAGTTACTTAATAGCAGCAGAAAAGACAAATCCAGCAAAGCCAAAGGCTAGAAAAGGGGCTGAGTGAAATTGTTTTATTGTAACTGAAAATGTGAATGTAAATGTTTTTATATTGTTTGTGATGCATTGGCAAGTCTCCGGAGGAAAAAAAAATCCCACTGTAATATTTAAATTAATACATATTGTTGTATTTTTTCTGAATGAGCTAGTAAAAGAAATGAGAAGGCAGAAGGCAAAGAGGCATGGATTTCCATTTCGAATTCCCTGTGGAATAAAAACAACCATAAGAAAAACTCTATAAATGATATCACTTAGATATGCATAAGAGGAAAGAGAGAGTGAGGTTAAAGAATGCAGAAATGAAGCAGTGAGGCAGAGAAGAAGGAGGAGCTGAGCAGAGAAGAAGGTGGAGCTGATAGAGAATCCGAGAAGATGCAGAGATGATACAGGACAGATATGAGGACTGATGAAAAGCAGAAGAGAAGGAACAGAATAGAGCTGATATCTGAGGTAAATCAGCAAGTGTTTTTCTTTTGAAAGAGTAAGGAAGTTGGAGCTTCCCTATCAAGTTGTAGCTTGATAGATGTCAGTTGTAGCTGACTGAGGTAGGAGCCTCCTGTAGGTTGGTGCCTGTAGAAAATAGATGGGATTTGGTGCTTCCACATCAAGTTGTAGCTTGATAAAATGTCAGTTGTAGCTGACTGAGGTAGGAGCCTCCTGTAGGTTGGTGCCTACAGAAAATCAGTGGTGAGAGGGAGTTGGAGCTTTCCTTTGCATCACAACAATAATAAGATGTGGTTTTCTCCCTTTATGGGTTTCCACTTATATCTGGTATCTTTGTGCATGATGTTTATGTGTTGATATGGTTTATCTAATCTGCTTAATACTTGCTGCTCTCATATTAAGTCAGCTGCTACATTATCTTAATACTTGCTGCTCACATTCTAAGATTACTCACATATTAAGTTGAACATGAAATGAAGGTGTAAATAAGTTTTAATGGAAAAGTTTTAAAAGTCCATGAATGTGTTAAATTGATTCCACCCCCCCCTCTCAGTTTAACTAAGGGTTCAACAATTGGTATCAGAGCAGGTTCCTTTGGTGCAAGCCTAGTAGCTTGAAGGAGATCTGGTTGAGTCATGGACTATCAAAATGTACCTGTGTTAAATAAAATAAACTTTCCTGAATGGAGAGATAAGGTTAAAATAGGATTATTGGCTTATGAACCTAAGGTTTGGAAACTTGTATGTGATGGTTACTGCACAGACTCTCCCTCGGTGCAAGAACAACATAGGAATGCCAAGGCAAAATGTGTGATATTCAATAGTCTTCATAACAAGGATCTTGAGTTAATAATGGATTTAACCTCTGCAAAAGAAATCTGGGATAGATTGTATTTCATGCATGGAGTAGGCACTAAGGACTGCACTGTCAAGAAGGAGAAGAGAATTAAGAAGAAGAAAAATTCATGTCAACAGGAAAATGTTCAATCAAATGAGGTACTTGC
Organism: Pinus albicaulis; assembly: GCA_034641835.2. Taxonomy (NCBI): domain Eukaryota; kingdom Viridiplantae; phylum Streptophyta; class Pinopsida; order Pinales; family Pinaceae; genus Pinus; species Pinus albicaulis. Next base: position 193,510,434 of record CM076573.1, read on the forward strand.
TAGTGTGAATGGAAGTAAGAACCATGAAGAAATTGTAGCTGAGGAAAAAGCCGAACTTGACACAACCTTGACTAAAATAGAAAGATTGAAGAATGAAAACAAAGACCTGAAGACATTGGTGCAAACATGTGATGAGAAAGAATATGAAGATAAGAAAAAAATTATTGGCCTGAAGACACAGCTTGAATAAGCAAAGAAAGTAGAAGACACTTTGCTGGAACAAATGAGAGAGAAAAGTCTGGAATGTGAGAGATTGGAAGAAGAAGTAGTGAGCCTAAGGAAGAAATTAGAAAAAGCCCAAAGAGAATTATTAATGAATACTCCTCAAATGAAAAGCTCTGGACAGTTGGACCAAAATCTAAATGCTCAAAGGTCTCCTCTCATAAAGACTGGGATAGGCTATGAAGGAGAAACAAGTAAGTCCAAAGTAGAAGATAACAGGAATATCATCTTTGTAAAAGGTGTAAAGGATAATGAAGCAGCTCAGAAGATTCCTGCAGGAGCAGAAGCCAGCAAGAACAGGGCTTGTGAAGAAATAAACAAAAACAAGCAGCAACATGAAAGGACAGATAATGAAAGGATGAAACAGTTAGCTGAAAAGGCTCATACACTCTTGATTATGAAGTGAATAAATTTGGAAGATGTCAAAGGAGGGTCTTTCCTCCTATGAAAAATATCACATGTTTTTCTTGTCATAAACCATGACATATTGTAGCACAATGTAAGACAAGGCCTATCAACTTCAACCAGCAAAAGATGCAGCAAATGAGGAGAGTACCTCAAGCAAGCAAATGGAAAAGACAATCTTTCACCAGGTACACAAATCATTTCCATGGCTACTGTTATGCATGCAATAATTTTGGGCATAAACTTGTTGATTGTAAATTGTGTTCAAAAAGGGGAATAAAATATTATACATCACCTCAAACATACATTGGCAAAGTAAGATGTTATGTATGCCTAAAGCTTGGTCACAAAGCAAAGGACTATAAACTGCCATATACGTTAAAGAACTCTAGACAGATGATGGAATCAAAACAAATCAATCAAAACTATGAATCCAAAAGAAGTGCAAACATTATGATGAACCCCAATAAAGTATGGAAGGAAAAGAGAAAGGGGGAGCCTATTATCTCAATAACATAATGAAAACATCATAGTCTCAGGGGGAGCTGCTCTAGGAAACAAAGCAAATATCCAACCTACGATAGATATGAAGCAACATCCCAAAGGGAGAGCAGTTCATAAATAGTCCCCATGAAAGTAATCTAAGAAGATCTCCATGAAATGAGAACAGCTATGAGATTAGGAAGGGAAAGGAAATTCCTCTAACAGAGAACTATAGAGGAAGAAGATTATTTGAAGTATTTAATAGCTGACAGATTGATGGAAGAAGACAAGACAACAAGAAGCCTTGGTGGTAGAGAAAACATCAACACATTAAGTGATGATCACATTGTGCATCATACTGCTAGAATTACCAATGAATCACATTAAGAAGGATGAGTAAAAGAAGTGCCTATCATCATTATGTAATTACTTCATTCATCTATGAAAAGTCCTCTTGGATGAACACAGTTAAGTGAGTGATAATTTTCTGAGTGATTTGCTCATGAAGAGTCCAAGCAAAGAAATTGAAGATGTCTTCCAGAAGATCATTATGTTAGGATAGTTGATTTATATACAAAGCAACAATGAATCTGGAGCAGTTCTAGAAAGGAAAATGCAGTGACATTCCTTTGAACAGAATGACAGGAAAAGAAGAATGGTTAATGATGCCAAGATCAAATTCAGGATATTGATGACTGTTGGTGTGAACAGTGGAAAGCTTGATGTAGAATTTATGAAGGATGGATTAATTATGGGTTAATGTGCAAACTGAAGTGAAATCTCTGCATGGTTTGTCAAAGTAGTATCAATTGGTATTAAGGTACAAGCATCATGCCTATCAACAGAATACCAGGTGTTATCAGTGGAGCAGCAGTATGGTACAAGTCCTCAGGATCAAAGGATTATGGCAAAAGTACATTAAGTTAGTATCCCAGAGTTATCTGCATTATTCAAGCATAAAAAGGTCAGTTACAGAGCTAAAGGATCAATATTTTGTTTTGAAACATTATATTGAGCATTGAAGCAATATCTTTTTCTATATATTTGCATGCCTTCCTGAAGTCAGTACATATATATCAGGCCTCTCTCTTGAAATCATTCATAAGACCATGTGAAGTCTGTTTACAGAGATATTAATTAAACATCTTGAATATGTTTTTGTGGAAGATCATCATGATAGAATAGTTAAAGTATCTGAAGTTTGAAGGACTAGTTGTGATTACCATTGAAGCTCAAAAGTTCTTTATTAATTCATCCAAATCCTACTTCAGCATAAAGGATTTGTTGGTAATTAACCTTTAAAGAGAGATTGATTATTGACATACATACCCCATTATGTCATAAATAAAATTGCATGGTTGATAAGTGAGACTGACCAATACATTGAAGGGTTTGTTTTTGAAAGTGCACTGTACAAGCAGTAAAGTCATTTGGTCTTTTAGATTGAAAGATATCATCTAATCTCACAATAAGTTGTAAACTCTGACTAGATTCATTGATCACATCAGTAACAAGGACCTGCAGCTATTAAGTGTAATATCATTATCAGCATTCTAGCTCATATCATCACGAACAGGCAAGAAAAGTGAACCACAGAAATAAAAGATATATTGGCTTCATCACAATTGAACAAATGTGTACTGTAGATGTGCATTGCAGAAAAAGACTTACTCCATCTACAACCTTCCTCAATAGATATGCATCACAGATGAAGATTATAATATAGACTGAAGTATAGCTGAAGCAAGCTTGATATGTCACATGGAGCATTCACAATCTCCAAATATTGATCCAATGATGCATTTGTGGATAGATAAGTGGTACAATATGTTCTATAAAGTGTCATTATCTTCACTTTCAGCTTTATACTAGTGAAAGGAGACTGTGCTTTGGGATTGTATTAACTTACAATGTCTATTCAAGTTCAATAATCCTCAAAATTGTTCTCTCAACAACTCTTGTACGCCAGTTTGGAGCAGCAGGGTACAAATTCAGAAGAAGAAGGCCTAAACACATCTCTGAGAGAGGAAATGAAGAGATAAAAATCACACTAGGAAATGTGCAACCCTTTTCCATTGATGTCAAGGGAAACGAGTAACGAGAGATAGGGTCTTCTAAAGAAGCCGAGCGAGAGGAAGACTTGGAGGAAGCATTGGATTATTGGTGGATGTGTTGCCATGTTGATACCCGAAAGAAGGGGATCTTGTTGGAAATGTTGTCATTGATGGCAAAGGGGATGGCAAAGGAGAAACTGACACTAAACTATCCATAAGGCAAAAAAGCCAGAGAGGTAGTAGAGACGTGACCGAGGATGAAATAGAGGATTTGAAGCCGAGCCGGCGGAGTGGAATTAGAGACGAGGAAGCGATTGAGCGCTTTCTAATTTCTATGTGGAAATGTGTGTATTCTTGATTAAACTCTGCACGAAGAATATCGAATTCCATGGGCAAGTGTGAAGCTCTGCATTGTGGGTTAATTTTGTGGCTCTATGTGAAATAGAGCATTGTTACAGGTTTGCAGTCGCATCTTTGAGAAGGATCGACCACTGAAGGGTCGACCCTATTGGAGGAAATCAATTCAGTCCTCGATTTCATAAGATTTGGTTAAGACATTGCATTGGTAGAATCAAATTCTGTGGGAGGATGCTTGAATCCCCACGATTATTGTATGAATGGACTTTGAATTCCAGTAGATAAATGTATGAGCAATGCGGAATGTAACCAATTAAATTTGGGGTTTAATGCCTTCTATGTGTCGGTGAAGAAATCGGCTTCATGTCGATATTGTGATTGAATGCGCTAAGAATTGTAATTGAATTCGGTGTGACAAAACCCTATATTAAGAGTTAACGTTAATGCATTGATTCGTTTCGAGAAGCAATGTAAAGTTGTCCCTATAATTCTGTGGAGGTTCGGTTTGAATCCACAAAAGTGAATTGTGAAGTCAATGAGGTCATGATCCCTGATGAAGGCGCAATTGAGTTATCCTCTAGTTATAATTGTGTGAAGTCTGACTTCAATAAAATCAGAGCCTTAACTTACAATTGAGCGTGATAAAATGGTGTTGAAGCTCTGTGTAATTGCAGAAGTAGAGCCATTTGAAGGGGTGCAAGTTCGCATATAGATTAGAAGCAAGTCTGCGGGCTTTGGTCGTAGACTGTGGCGTAACTAATCCTGGTTAAGCGCTTTTATGAAATCCCGAACCAAGGCACAGAGTTGAAGGACGGTTTAATTACAGAATTGTCGAAGAGTCGTAATGGAAGCGATGGCGGAACCCTGAGATAAGAGCAAGCGGAAGTGTGAGAACAAACAATAAAGGCGGTTTCAGGGAAGAAAACCAGTGGGGTCGTATTGTTTTGAAGGTGGTAAGCGGAATTGAGATTTCGAACGCGATCTGGGTCTACATACGACACGTGGCGAAGGGTGGTATTTGAATACCATCCTCATCACGTGAGATCCGTTTGTGTCCGTCGGATGATGATAGTCGATGCGACGACTCCTCAACCGTCGATTGAAGAGGTGAGTTATATTCGCTATGGGACCCATACGAAGTTAATGGTTGCGGTCTTGATATAAAGCCCAAGAGCTTAATATATGTTGATACAATTTACATGAGGTGTTGAAAGCGTTGAAATATCGTAACTATTGTGGGTTAGCCATTGTATGTAGCAACGCTTGAGTTTAAACCCCGAGTCAAAGGTCGGAGTTTATATAATTGCTGTGGTTGGAGTTTTATACGGTGGTGTGTTGATTAAGGGTGAAGGCGCATACATAATTGGACCGAGGGCTATGTATTAAATGAAAACCCTTGGCTTTGGTTTGATGAGTTGAGGCGAAATAATTATATGTATTGTTATTAATGGATCAAGGTCTAAAGTGTGGGGTATAGAAGAATCCCTGCATATGAAGATAACAGGTAAAGGGAATATGATATGAGGGTCTTATAACCCTTGTAGAAATAGGCTTCGCACATTTTGGAACAGTTGCATCATTCAATTGTCATAAGAGGGGTTTAAATCCAAGGTTCGGACCATTTTCCAATTAGTTATAAAGTGGATTGTAACCTTAGAGGTATTCAATGGAGATTTCGGAATTAAGTGGTGAAATTGCCAGACTTTGGTTTGGATGTTCATTTAAATTGCCAGCTTGAAAAGAAAGAATGATGTAAGAGATTGCCCAGATTGTTTGGGACCTATTGGGCTAAGTAATTGAATGCTTTTTATGCATAAGGAGGGAAGTTTATAATATGGTTGCACAACCATAGATGTATGAGAAACTATCAAAGCTTCCGCATAGTTCTAGAGTACCCAGATTTAAAAGTATTGGGGGCAAAAACCATTGAAGTTTCGCATAGAAGAGCATATTATATGCGTGAGTGTTATTGCTATGGTTTTATAACCATTTATTATCGATGAAGAAGTCTTCCACGTAATTAAATTTCCAGTTCAGTAAACAGATTATCGAAATTGCCCAGATAAGGAAATTGTGTTGGATAGAAAATGGGAGGTGCATTTTTATATGCACAGAGAGAAAAATCAGGGACTGTGAATAAAGTAGTTATATATGCAGATACACAATTGCAGTGAACAGGTGAATATGCACAGGAATGAAAATTTGTTTTTGACAGGTGTACATGCGCAAGTGCATAGAGTTGCAGTAAACAGAGGTATGCAGAACAGTTACTTAATAGCAGCAGAAAACACAAATCCAGCAAAGCCAAAGGCCACAAAAGGGGCTGAGTGAAATTGTTTTATTGTAACTGAAAATGTGAATGTAAATGTTTTTATATTGTTTGTGATGCATTGGCAAGTCTCCAGAGAAAAACAAAAATCCCATTGTAATATTTAAATTAATACATATTGTTGTATTTTTTTTTGAATGAGCTGGTAAAAGAAATGAGAAGGAAAAAGGCAAAGAGGCATGGCTGTCCATTTCAAATTACCTGTGGAATGCTAACAGTCATAAGGAAATCTCTATAAATGATATCACCTTGATATGCATAGAGAGGTTAGAGAGTGAGGTAAGAGAATGCAGAAATGAAGCAGTAAGGAAGAGGAGAAGGAGGGCCGAAGCGAGAGAACAAGGTGGAGAGGATGAGGAATGCGAGAAGATTTTGAAGATGCGGAGATGATATAGGATGGATATGAGGACTAATGAACAACGAAGGAAGCAGGCTTGAGCTGATATCGAAATTAAATCGGCAAGTGTTTTCTTTTGAAAAGTAAGGAAGTTGGAGCTTCCCTATCAAGTTGCAGCTTGATAGATGTCGATTGTAGTTGAGGTGAGGTAGGAGCCTCTATAGGTTGGTGCCTGCAGAAAATAGATGGGAGTTGGTGCTTCCACATCAAGTTGTAGCTTGATAAAATGTCAGTTGTAGCTGACTGAGGTTGGAGCCTCTTGTAGGTTGGTGCCTGCAGAAAATTGATGGGAGTTGGAGCTTCCTTGCATGTTGTGGCTTGTAGAATTGAGGTAGGAGCCTCCTGTGGGTTGGAGCCTACAGAAAATTAGTGGTGAGAGGGAGTTGGAGCTTTCCTTTGCATCACAACAATAATAAGATGTGGTTTTCTCTCTTTGTGGGTTTCCACTTATATCTTGTGTCTATGTGCATGATGTTTATGTGTTGATATGGTATATCTGTTCTGCTTAATACTTGCTACTCACATATTCTACTTATTAATTGCTGCTCACAAATAAATATTGCTCACATATTATGTTTAGCATGAAATGAAGGTATTAATAAAGTTTAATGAAAAGTTTTAAAAAGTCCATGAATGTGTTAAACTGATTCACCCCCCCCTCTCAATTTAACTAAGGGTTCAATAGATTATACTTGATATGTGATGCACTTGCATGTGATATTGCTTTGATTCTGTATTATGTGGGTTGGGTTAGATGAAAGGCTCCTGCATCTATTTGCACAGACCCCTGCAGCTAATTTTGCAGGGTGGAATTGGTTGTATTGGGGAAATCTGTGCATTAATGAAAGACTCTTGAAGACAGATCTGTGTTTTGAGTTTATGTGTTTTCTTTACTTACATATTATGTTATCTCTATTTTTTAACTTATAATTGCATCTTGAAGTCCTGTTTAAGGTTATTTATATTTTTTTATGCTTGTTAAGGTAAGATCGTGCAGTCTACAAGTTATTTCAACAGAAGTGTTGAACTGTGACTTTAAATTTAGTAGATCTGTTATGGGAAGCTTTGTTAAGTCCTAACATGAAGATAAGCCCTAAATCCACACTCCATTGTCCCTCCAGATGCAGAAACATGGTTCTATCATTCCCCTATAATGCCTCAGATGAGACTTCGGTCTATGCAGCAGATTGTTTCTGAAAGGGAAGGTAATAGTGGGTTTTGTTGGTTCACGGACGCACATATGAACCTGGATATAGGTCCCATCAAGCCAAAAAATGGTTCCATTTCTGGGACCAGGATATGACTGAGGGATATATGGGTGTGGCATCCATCTAAGAAAGACATTAAAGACTAGGTAGATCTAAAAGAACATGAATTTGTTGCGTAAGAGAACAAAAATCCACGCCTATCTATTGAAAATTGGTTGCAGATGTATATCTTTACAAATCAGTACGAGATTTGTTTCTCATCATTTGATAGTGAGATACACGAGTGGTTATCAATACTATTTGATCAAACAACCCATTTTAACAATAGGCTTATTGCGTGGACTCCTGAGTCAACCAAGAAATTGAAGGGGATTGATAATGAGATCACAAGGGTTGTTGATTATTCGATCGATATTATCCTTGGAGGTTTTATTACAGAGTTTGAGATCAATACATCTGTATCCTATAGCAAAGCTTAGCAGAAATGTTTCAAAGGCCAGCGAGGTAAGTACTTTAATTCATTGAATATTTGGATTAAGATGTTATTGTGTGAAAAGGGTGTACTACAAATGCAATTAGATTGATGTTTGGAGGAAATAAACCGGAACTATGCGACGGGGTAAGAGATTTAGGGTGGATCATAATAATTACGTTGAGTCTAGGTACATTCCATTTGTTGGGTTTAAAAGAGAAGAAGGAGAAAGCCACCCTGCTACCCCTAGAAGTGCTTCGGTAAGGTTTGAAGATCATCAGGGCGCTTCTGGAATTCCCCAACCTTCCACCCACGTCACCACCCATTGCCATTTTTTTATTCCACTGCCACCTCCACCTCCCCCGTTCACCATGGCTCACTCACCTAGGATGCATGTTTTGAAAGGATCAGATGATCTCGAGGAATTCTGGTTTTTTGTAGAAGCGATATGGAGATCGCAGGACATCACTCATGAGATCATTCACCATGGCTCACTCACCTAGGATGCATATTTTCAAAGGATCGAATGTTCCTGAGAAGTTTTGATTTGTTGCAGAAGTGATATGGAGATCGCATAACATCACTCATGAGATTATGAAGAAAGTGAAGTTGGTCACAGTGCTGTAGGATAGAGCATTATTCCGATACATGAAATTTACCACGATGAACCAAAATGATGTGTTAGCCTAGACTAAGGTTGCATTGAATGTTGAATTTAAGAAGTCGAAGTCGCAGTCCCAGTGTATTACGGAGATCAAAGAGATCAAGCATTTAGCCAATGAAATGGTGTGGGAATTTGATCAAAGGTTTAAGGCATCGATAATTCAAGTTAGCTTTGAGATCCCTAATGAACAGCACAAGGAATGGTTTATCATTGTGTTGTTACCACATCTTAGTTTTCCATTACCTCGCCAGAATTTCGCAACCCAAGCAGAAGCACTAGATATTTCGATGAAGTTAGAAGCTTCACCAGTAGAAGATACTAACCAAGGAGTTTAACAAATTCAAACTCAGTTAGCAAGATTACATATGGAGCTCCAAAATTTAAAGAAGGGAAAATAAGTTTGCACAGAAGTGTGGTGCATAAAGTGCAAAGGGGAAGGTCACCGTAAGGATTGGTGTCCTATTTTTAGAGACTACTTGGCACCGGGATGCCAAGTCCGTTGAGACTTGGGCCAAGTACTGGACCAAATATGGCACCGAATTTCTGGTGTAGTCTATGCAAATTTGTAGGATAGAACTCTACATAATATTTTCATCTACTGCAAAAGTACATCGAATCGTCGAAGAAATTATTCCATAATTATTGTAGCTTGGTGGGACATGATGAAAAGAACTGTCGAAGCTGTGATCTGATGATGCAGAGTCCTGTAGCATACTAAGTACAAGCCTAAGGGCACGAATATCTAGGTTCGCCAATAGCGTGCAGAGGTTTCTATGGCTGAGGAAGAGGCACTAGATGAGGTTGTAGACAAATAATATGCTATAATTGTGGTCAGCCTAGACATTTTGCCAGAGATTTTCAGAATCTTATTGTTTTATCTTGTAGGTATTGTCAAGAATTTTATCATGAAATAGAGGGTTGTCCTACATTATTGGCTAAAATGTAGGAAAAACGCAACTAACAGCTTGCCCAGAACATACAAATGATGATATCTGAACCATGCAAAGAAGATCTAAGCGTCAACGTAGTTACATGAAGTGATATAAGAATAGGAGAAGATAAAGAAGAAGGCAAGAAACATATGGAGGATACATGGGTCTGAAAAGCTGGAGAAAAGAATAATGGGTTCAATATACAATGTAGAAGATAAACCTTCATGGACACAAAGAAGAATTTTATGAGCCCTGGAGCTTTGACATCAACAGTGCAAAGACAATTGGTTCCATTGAAGAATCAACCCAAGGATATTATTGAATCCCAGGAAGTTGATCCGTCCATTCTGACATATTTCTTGCAGACATGTATGAATTTTCTCAGGGATTATAAAGTTTTGGATGGATTGCGGGATTTTATTGGAAAATGCACTGGTAAAGAAGACCAACAACTAAAACAAAATTCAATGCATAAGGTCTAAAAACATAAGAAAAGAACTCGTAGAGAAATGTGTCTAACTGCACATATCGGCGATTATGAAATGGATCGAGTAATCCTTTACCTTGGATTAGATGCTAATATTTTTCCAAAACAAACATGGGAACGGATGGGGAGACCTAAGCTGCAATGGTCATTGATTCATATAAGGATGGAAGACCAGCAAAAAATCATTCCTATGGGTTGATTTCATGGCATCAACATAGATATTCATGATATTTAATATTGTAAATTACTGGGGGGGGTGAATCATTAATTTAAGATTATTTAATTTTGATCATCTTTACTTTATTATGCAACTAATAGTTCATTTTCATGTTCTATTGAATTCATTTTTCATGTGTCACAAAGAGAAATTGAAATTTTTAGATTACTTATCAAGAGTTCAAGATCATTCACATAGCATTCAGAAACAATAGATGAAGACACAAGATATAAGTGGAAACCCCGAAGGGAGAAAACCACGAATGTTAGGCTTAAAGTGATGTAAAGGAAAGCTGCTACTCCTTATTACATTATATTTTTGTAGGCTCCAACCTACAAGAGGCTACTACCTGAAAGGAAGCTCCAACTCCCACAATTTTTTTGCAGCGTACAACTGTAAGAAGCTCCTACCCCAAGAGGGTACAACATGTTATTTTTCAAACTGCAACATATAAGAGAAAAAAAATTTCTCAGTAACAACATCAAGTTACAAATGTTGGTTACCTCATACACTATTTTGCTATCAAATTCATTGATGGATTGTTCTTCCTTTTCCATTCTCTCTTCCTCTTCTATTGTTGCCCATCAAAATCCTTGTTAAAATTCCTTCTTTATCAAAAGTCCCTTTTTCCAGTCCATGTTGTACATTTTACAAGAAATCCCTCTTGGTTGTTTGTATTCCTTGCAGACTATGAAGTGAATCATTGTCTCTTGGGCTTCCAAAAATTGCTCACTTATTTTATTTTCAGTTTTGAAAATATTTGTAATAGAAAATGATGTTGTAACATCTCAATCAGCAATAATGACAAGTGACAAATTGAATTTGTATTGTCTACATTTTATTTTTAATGGAATATATGTATTTAAACCTTGTCTTAATATATTATGTCCTTCTTGACAAGATATAGGCTTCATATTGATTAGCATAGCCTTTTCACTTCACATCACTTTAAGCCTCTTACAATAATAACATTCAACATAAATTATCATCATTACAGTTAATGACATCAATGCCAATATTTCCAAAAATATCCCGCTTTGGCATTTATGGCAACACATTTTTCATCCCCCTTTCATTTTTAGAAGTGTCTTCCTTCCCCTGATAATGATTATGTAATATTCCTTTTCAGGAATTTCAGCACTATGGATAGTAAAAACACTGTTTTCAGAAAATTACGTTACAGAATTGAGAAACAAGACTTGGATCCTTTATTTTATGCTTAAAAACCCTTACATACCAAATTGGATCAGAAAAAAATCACTCTAGCTATGTTAAACAGATCTCCCCAGCTCAATATAGCTCAAAAACATCCAAACCCCATGACTTTTAACAAACAGAATTTCTCAAGCATGTAACAACGTTATTTCATGAGGGTTTCTACAGAAAAATATGAATCATAATAGATCTAGAGATTTCATTAATCATAGAGCCAAAAAGATGGAGGTCTAACCTCTTTTATACAAAATGAAGACAACCCGGCAAGGGTTTCATGAGTGCACAAGTATAAAAGAGAAATTCTGCAAAAAATCACGTATTCTACTGCAAATTTGTGTTTGATATGGCTTAAAAATACATAAGATGGCTGATCAATACATAAAAATGGCCAAAGACCCTCCTTACTAGCCTTCCAGGAGAGGAAGAGCCCCTTCTCCTCAAGAACTAGAACAAAATCAAGGGATTTAACCCTACCATAGCATCACCTCAGAAATGATGCAGTTTCTACAAGAGACTGTGTTGTAGAGGTTTGTGACTACTTGACCCAAATTCTAATGGTGGAAATGTAGCCCAGAATTCTCTCCTTAGATCCCTTCAACAAGATGAACCAAGAAAGAGAGTGGAACTCCTGCATGAGAATCCCTTGCACTAAAGAGTTCAGCAAACCCAGCTAAATAGCTGAAGCATGCAAGAATTCATAAGACCGAAACATAGACAAGATTCTAAATGACTCTCATGGCTGCCATCCCTTCCTTTTTATTCTTGGTGAGTCTCCTCACCCTCGACCCCACACATTTATGAAGTTACTTCCTTGCAAAGAGTCCTCCATCAAAAATGCATTGTTCCTACTGGTTTTCCCTCCCTTTTTGTAGCGTTGTTGATTTGGTCAACAAGGATCTAGTCCCCATGCATTGCCTCCTTTCACACCAAGGTGGCTTTATTTTGTCTACCTACACAAATCCCCTTTCACACTGGGAATGTTTTATTCCAACTAAAGAGATTTAAGGGTCTCCCTGCCCCATTTATTCTTCTAAGCTGCAAAAAAGAGAAACATATAATATTCCAACTAGCATTAGTTAAATGGGAATATTATAGATTACATCCCCCTTTGACAACAATGGCAAGGGGGTTCTCTATAAACATGTTCACATTTTCATTGAATGAATGCCACTTCATATGGCTTGTTGGGGTTTCTCCACATTGAATGAATATTGATTCAAGATTAATATTGCTCTATATGACACATAAAAATTTCTCCAAATGCGCTTCTAAATGTATTAAAATTATAGGGTCGTTGTAGACCATCGTTGTGAGAAAACTTGCTAAAATATTGCAATAATGTTATTAGGAGAACACTTTGTGAGGAATTATAATGTCATGTATATAAATAATAAGTTCCAAATAATGCTATCCATTTAATAAACACATTGCTATGTTATAAACCTCCATGATAGTCCAATATTTGAAATATTGTGATTGGTGATCTTGATCAGAACTTAAAAACATGAACCATAAAATAGGCATCTCAATAATGAAAGTTATAACAACCGTAAATAAATTTTTGAACATTTTTCATATAATATTCATGAAGTACATAATCATGCCCTGCTAGTATGGATGACAAACTAATTTCTATGCAAACATTTCGAAGGTCCAATCCATTGAATCCCTCACCCAAGTTCACTATAGTTTCATAATCTATAACTTCATGTTTTTCTATTCCTGCAGCATGTATTTTCAAAATTTCCATTCTTTCTTGCACATTTTTGAAGATTTTAATGAAATATTCTTGATTGGATCATTATATTCAAGTAGTCTCTTCCTAAAATATTTATTTTGTTCAAGGATTGATGGTGGATCACCTTTGTATACTAGTTTGGTTATTTTTGTTTTTTGAGTTTAAATTTCTCGATAATGGTGCCACTAACCAAAACTAGCATTTCTCTACTACAACCATAACATCTTATCCTACCAGCATTTCCATAGTTTTCTGGGCAGAATTATAGCCTCATTAGGATAAGGCCTATTGGAATCCTATTTATTAGATGATTAATATTTGTTGTAATGTTGGAGATGCGAGGAATTGAACCCCAAGAATCTTCACTTATCACGTGATATTTTTTTCCATATGATTTTATCACATAGACACTCATGATAGAAAAAATAAAAAGCATTTATTGCTTCAATTTGAATAGCAGTAAAGAATTTTTCATTCCAACACATAAAATTAAACTTCAATAATTTGACTGATGTGGAAGCTTTCTCACATGATGCTTAATTTCATTCATAATAATGTTGTAGGAAGTTTTTGTTGCCTCTCTCGTTGTTTCGTACGTGACTCACTTGGAGTAGGGATATAGACTAACTGTCATGTCAAATCCCAGAAATATATCTTTACATCAACATAGAAGTGATATTTGGCCCAATGCATTTCTAACGACCAATATCTATAGCAATTTTAGTGTTCTGAGGCACAACAATAGTGTTATATGTATATAAGGTTCAAACTATAGTTAAAAAATCAGCCTACTTATGGCATTAATCTATCATCATGATTCCAACATTATCTTAGAAACTTTGTTCACCATATATATATATGCAAAATGACTTCTACAATATGAGTCCTCGACACCATCTCACTATCTAGCACACCCATATAACCATGCAATTAATCCAAGATCTATATCACTATCATTGTATAAAGGCTACAGTAAAATTGCTCTCCTCTATTTAATAGTATTTTCAAGGAATACCTTGCAGACCTTTCGATACATCCCTACAACAACTGTGAGAACCTATGATTTATTAAAAATCCAGGTAAATAAAAATTATTTTCAAACATAATTGAGTCAATGGCTTGTGACATTATTCTTGTATTTATTGGTTGCACTCCAACATTGCATTGGTGGTGGTTTAGACTTAGTTGCATTAATTTCCCGAGCATCAGTTTCCTGCCCAAACTGCTGTAAGGTAGCATGGGAACCTTCTCATTTGGTTGTAAGGGAGTAGGGTTGTGAATCCAACTATGTCATCACTCAACATTCCCTGAAGATCTAACCTGCGATGTGGTGAGGCTGACCTATACTCCTCTTTGATTGTTGCGAATGTTCCAAGCCAACTAGAGAATATGCGGATAGCTCTTAGGTTATTTTTGCATGGGATTACACCAATAGTACATAAAGTTACAAATGTGGTCAATGTCCAGCTTAATCTTTTGGACTTGGGCAATGATATGTAGAGACAATTGAAGACTTATTGCCACGCTATCATCCCATGGAAATGCTTATTTGAAGGATCTTGAAGATACTAATCATTGACAAAATGGAATAGGTCACGTGGATATTGCTAATAGTGGTTAGTCATTAAAACAATTCCTACATGCCTTATTTTTTATATCAATTATGTCATATGCCTCTCTAATAAAAAACTCTTCCATACGCCATATGCCTACACCTGGATATGTATAAAAACTCTGCCAAACTGAGATTTGGTCCTTCAAACAAGCTTTGTGACTATTCTCCAATGTTGTGAGCAACGTTAGATATAATATTGCTTTCAAAACTTCTCACAGGGATATACGTATTTTTTTTTCCATTATATGAGATAGATGATTGAAGAATGCCTTTCCATCATTGCTCGATTCAAGGAACACATCAAGACTCAAAAAAATATCGCACCAATGTTTAGCTTATCCAAACATTCTATGAAATAACTCGATCGCATCCTCAAATTGGTTCTAAATATTTGTGTGCTCCAGTTAGGTCGAATATGTGTAAACAATTTGTTTCCTTACGTGTTGGGGTTTCCAAAATGAATTATATTGTTGCGGAGGATAAACTATGATATAACTAGAGCCGATACACCATGACTCAATTCCATAACTTATAGAACTTATTAAACCATGAAACCTACAATAGGTGTTATTCGTGACTTCTTCTTGTTAGGTGGGAGTTATTCATTTAAAAAAAACATTCAACATGCCATATATGTCATAAAATTAATCTCAATGGTTGCAAGAGGCATTATTCGCGGCATTCCAGAGATTATTCCACTACGCTTCAGTTCTTCTATTCCATTTTGTCATTATGCAACCTTTCCTCTCTTTTATAACGATGTTATTAATAACGATCACTGTTGGAACCGTTGCACCCACTGCACCGTTGTCCTAGCTACACCCACTACTAATAATGCTCATCGTTGGAATCGTTGTACCCACTACATCGCTGGCCCACTTCCACCCACTGCACCACTGCTACCATTGCATTACATTAATTTTTCTGTTGTGTGCATTTTGTTGGGACTCCATAGTTTGCAAGATTGGAAAATACAAACACTGCAGAGCCTACATCAAAACCACTTTGGAATCAAAGGACCTAGCCATCCTAGATTCAGAGAGGGATCTCTCTATGTAGAAGTTCAAAGATATGATCCTTAAGGTTTTAGGATATGATATTAGGCTAGTTATGAAGAACGAGGGTTTTTGTTTGTTTTGGTTGGGCAAGGATATAATGAAGATGAAGGAAGTCTTTATGAAGGGTGAAGGTGTAAGTAGGTGAAGGAATGATTCAACTGATAAGATAGGTTAGGAGCAGTATCAATCCAATGGGCTATGGAGTCATAATAGGGTTTAATTGAAACAACAACGTTCAAGAGTGGTCCATGGGGCAAGTCATCTATGTCAAAGGATCTCTTTAAGTTGATTTTATGGAATGAAACATTAAAAGTGGAGTGAGGGAAATCAAAGAGATGAAGGAACAAAGAATAGCCTAAGATCAGGTAAAGAATTTTAATTTAGCCTGATTTTGGCATGCACTTAAGGAAAGACATAAAGTAATCTAAGATCAGGTAAGTACTTTGAAACTAGCCTGATTTTGATGTACTTTCAAGAGAAAACATTTAAAGCACACAGAATAGCTTAAGATCAAGTAAATACTTTTAACTTAGCCTGTTTTCAGCATATTCAAAGAGAACTTTTCAAAGAAATTGTTGGAGAAGAAACCAGAGGACAGGGCTAACCATAAACTTCCCTAGCTCAACCTTTAATTAGCAAACTTATCAAGGACATTCAAAGACAATATCTCAAGTTGTACTCAGGAAATATGGACTCACCAACACTTCACTGCTTATGCTCTATTGACTTACCGTTAAATCAACAATCAGCAGAGAACATGAAGGATAAAGATTTTCAGTGAGATTTAGGGTACTTCATAAGTAAATCCTAATATATATTTGTTGTTCTTTATCAGAGAAAAGTGGATAGAATGGAAACAAAAGAAAATAAAAATTTACAGTGAGGAACACATCATCATTGACATAGACCAGGATCCCATAAATCAGCTATTTGTATTTGATGTTCAAACCAGTTGCAATCATCAAGTCCAGTGGGTCTCTATAGATTCAAACTTCTCATCTCATCTTATGTCTCTTCAATTACAAATAGAGCTACAACAGCTTCACAAGCTATTTACATGCAACATATATCCAGAGACCAACCTCTATATTGTCTTCTACAACAGTATTTATAGAAGAATGAGGAGGTGGAGTGCAAGAAGGTATCATTGGTTCAATTAATACAGAGTAATGGTTCTCAGCCTTTGGGAGGCTCAAATGGAGAAGAGAAGACATGTATTAACTCTTATTAATTGATTTTTCATTAAAGTTCATCAACCTTAGCTACTATTATTGACTTTGGGGGATTTTTTAAGCTGATCATAAATTCTGAGCTGTCTTTGGCAAAATATCTATGCTTGTGCATTCATTGTGTGTTCTTTTGCAAAAATAAGTCTGCTGGTGGTAGTTGAGGAGTTATGGCCTTGATGATGTAGCATTCGGAGGCTCCTTTGTTGATCTGTCTTCTTCTGTGGCCTTTAAACACTGATTTACCTTAATATTGAGTTTATGACTCATCAAGTTCTCTGTTTAGCATTTAAGCCCTTTAGATCACTTTCAAATTTTGATGACTATGCCTATCTGCTTTATCTGTGTTTTAACACCTTTAATCCCTTGATTATGCTCCGATCCTTCAATTTATTGATACTCACTGTGTTTCCATTTGCTGGCAGGTGCATGTGTCCATTGAGGGTTTCATGGCATAACCAATGCTCATGAGGCACAGGTCAAACCATGATTTTTAACCCTATGGATTCCCTTTTCTTCGTGAATATTGGCCTGAGGATCATCATCCTTGGCCCTTGGTCACCTTATCATGACTGCGGGATGGCTCAGTAGCCCATTTTCCATGAAACCTGAAACAAAAAACATAAACCATATTATAAAAGCCTACGAGAATGGGAATAACTGCGTCAGAGGTTGATGAGGGTGAGGAGTAGTGAGGGAAAAAGGCTTTGCAGTGGCAGAAGGGGTTTATGAACAAAAACAGGCAAGAAAACCAGTTCAAAAGAGTATTTGGCACGTATTGGGAAAACGCGGTTTTCACAATACTATGAGTGGTTATCGCACAACCAAAAGGCAGTAAGTGGTTTCGCCCGAAGGCAATACGATTCCATACGTCAGTCAACACTTGTCTCTTTCGATACCACCGGTATCACAAAATTTTAAAATGTACAACCCTGGGCACAAGAATTTTGCGATATGGAATATATGGCATTGGATGAGGGTGAGGAGATCTGATGGTGCGGGTGGAATGTGATGAATAAGTTGTGCGACCGGAGAGATAATGGAATACATGTGGTAGCATGCGATTGGACAGGCGCTTCATGTGGTGGAAGGTAGGCCCTGTTAAAGTTAGGTTATCGGGTTTAATGCAGACCATTAGATCATATAGATCTACGGATAAGATTTCGCCAGGGAAACGTTATGGGAGGTCGCAAAGGACGGGGGCACTTTGTCATAGAGGATGCGACGATGGAAGGGTCGTCGGATCTAGGTGAACGGATGGTGGAGATGATCAGAGGGTTGATGAAGAGATGGAGGCATGAAGAAAGTAAGTGAGGTCGGGTTTGTGCGAAGGCGGTTGATTTGGATAATCGGACGGCTGGTGTAAAAAGCAGGGGGTAGATAATGGATGAAAGGATGGATGGGAGAAATCCCGATGACCGTTGATCTTCTCAGATCAACGGTTAGGATTTGTTTAAAACCATAATGTCGGGAGTGGAAACATAAAGGAGAAAAAGGACTTAGGAAGGAAAAAGGAAGAAGAGAGCTTTTAGCTTCTAGTTATGGGGCTTGGTTGTATGGTGAAGAGAGGGGCTGAGCTTAAGCTCTCGGGGGCTTAATAAACCAAATGTTAAAGGACTATTTTTAAGCTTCTTTAAAATGGATTTTTAAGCCAAAAAAGGGTTCCGATAAACCAAAAAGAAGGATTTTGACACTTCCGGAGGTTAAGTGGAGGAAAAGAAGGTGTTATAAAGGAAAACTAAATGATATGAGGGGGAATATGAGGGTAAAAATGGAGGAGAAGAAGATGGAAATAGGCCATAAAAGACAGTTTTCTTTATAAACAATAATGTCCTTGAGGGCTTCATAGTGAAACAGCAGTGAAGATTAATCTCAAGGATAAAGAACATCATAAGACTTCAAGAATGAGCAGTTTTTCATGAAAACAAACTCTTGAAGGTTTAAGAATTATTTTAGCCATCATTTACTCAGTCAAAAATTTACTGATGGCTAAAAGTGGCTCCACAGGGGGATGGAAGCTCCTTGGAGGTGTCAAGAATATTTAGAATTTGATCTCTGGGATGTAGACCTGTGCCTTTATGCATAACAACTTCTCTTTTGATCACGCAGTTTCGAAATATGATCAGTATTTTGCATCAAACAAAGTTATTTCCCAAACAACTACCTACACTGCCTACTTCCTATCATCTTTTCTTCAAAAGTACATTTGGAATTGTAGACTTTAAACATCAACATTTTATTCCTTTTGAAAATAGGAAAAACTAATCTAAGTCTACCCTTATTTCTTCCATGAGTTCAGATTAGGCTGTTGAACTCATAAATTCTCTACCTAAGCTACTATCTGCCAGGATTAGACTGTCTGGCAAATTTTATTCTCTATCTTCTAAAACAGAAATTTAAACACAGCCAAACAAGGATTCGGTTTTCTTATTTGCTGTGGGTCCATGGCATAAAAACAAGCTGCACACAGACTTTATTTTCAGAAATTTAAATCAAAATTGTGAAGGCTTAAGATCTGAAAAATATAAAACATCTTTCATTCTTTTTGCAGCTCTGATTTTGATCTTTTTGAGCTGATCTTCTCATTTCTCTTGGTCTAGGTTTTGAGCATATTAGAACCAATATTTCATTAATCTTACAAGTTCAGATTTTCAGATTTTTTTGAACCATTGTTTTCTATCCTAATTTAATCTACTGATAAGTCAAGATTGAACAGTTTGGCAAATTTTCTTCACTAGTCTATCAGCAGAAAAATTCAAATCCATCTCAGTCATGATTAGGCTGTATGACCAAAATAGTAGTATTTTTTTGGTAGTGGAATTTGAGTTTGCACACTTTCAGATTTTCTTTTCTCTTTTTTGGTATGGGGTTGTACCTTTCTTGTTTTATTTCTACCCTCTTTTTCTTTTTCTTTTGTTTTTGTCTTTTCTCTTTCTTCAAATTTGAAAAACAGTGTTATATACAATGGATAAAAGTCTTGAAAATAAAATATCAGTCAACAGAAATAATGTTTGAGGACCTTGCCATTAATAGGACCTCCAAAATATGCTGCTCCATCCAATTCTTGCTGAAAAATGCATTGTTTCCAATAGCATATTGGATGAGATAGGGGCCTTGCCACAAGTTATCAAATTTTCCATGTTTTCCCTTATCTTCTCTTCTTGAGTCCCATTTCAAAACTTTATCACCAATTTTGAAATCACTTGCCTTGGTTCTTTTGTCAAACAACTTCTTGATGTTTTCCTATAATTTTTGTGCTCTGATGCATACTTCTTCCTTGGTTTGTTGTAGATGTATTGTCTGATTTATTCTTCTTGTGACATCATCATCTTCAGACTGTACTTCCTGGATCAACTTCATGACTGGCACTCCTAAACTGGTTGGAAAAATTGCATAACTTCCATAAACTAGTTGGTAGGGAGACATTCCAATGGATTTTTTAATGGTTAGTCTGTCTGCCCATAAAGCATGTACTAGTTTATTGTGCCATGTTTTCTTGTTATCTTCCAGCAACTTCTTGATAATGTTTACCAGAATTTTATTTGAGGACTCTGCCAGCCCATTACCTTAAGGGTAATAAGCTGTGGAATGACCCAATATGATCTGATATTTATGATAGAATTCTACCATATTTTTAGACCCAAATGCAACTACATTACCAATTATGATCTTTATAGGACAACCAAATATGGATAATATTTGGTTTTCGAGGAATGAAATGATGACTGAGTCTGTGGAATTCCTAGAGGGGATGGCTTCTATCCACTTGGTAGAATAGTCTGTTGCTATGAGGATCCATCTATGTTGGGCTGATGAGGGAGGATGGATTTCCCCAATGAAGTCTAGACCCCACTGTTGAAAAGGAGCTTCAACAGTGATTGGTTGCAGAGGTAAGGGAAGTAGTTTTCTTTTTCCTTCAAAGATTTGGCATTTGTGATAGGAAATAATCATTTTATGGACATCTTGAAAGAGGGTGGGCCAGTAATAACCAGCTCTAAGGATTTTGTTGGCAGCTGATTTCCAATAGAGGTGGCCCCCACATTCTCCTTCATGAAACTCGTGCTTGATCTTATCTGCATCATTCTCAGGCAAACATTTAACCAATAACCCACTAGCATTTTTCCAATATAAACATTTATTCAGAATGTAGTAATTTACAGCTTTTAAAATTTAAAAATCTTTCCTTTATCTTAGACAAACCAGGAGGAACATTAAGATTAAGCAAAACATACAAAATGTCAACATACCAAGATGAATTCAGAAAATGATCTTCAATAATTGGAGTTAAAAACTCCTCCTGTTCATCTAATGCACTAAACATATTTATATCAAGAGCTTGGAAGTTAGATTCAGCCATCAGTTTTGCTAGTCCTTGACCCTTTATGAGTTTAGTGGGCTTGATTTCTAAGTCATACTCTAAAATTACAGCAATCCACTTTCCTCTTTTTCCATTTGGATCTTGGGTCAGTATGTCTTTCACCACTAAATGAGGCACAAATGCTGTGATGTGGCAATAAATAATGTAGACTCAGAAGTATTTTAAGGCTTTGACAAAGGCAAATGCTTGTTTTTCCATTATGTTGTACTTCAGAGGTGCATCTCTTAATACCTTGCTGAAAAATGCAATGGGCTACTCTTATCCATTAAAATTTTTCTGTAATAGGACAACAGCTACTGTGTGTTCTGATGAAAATGAAAATATGAAGAAATATTTGGAAAAGTCGGGACTGATAAGAACTGGTGTTTTGGTGAGTGCTTGTTTTATCAATTCAAATGAATTCTTTGCTTCTAAGGTCCATTTAACTCCTTCTTCTTTTTTAAGCATGTTTGTTATGTTTCTAAGGAGTTCAGTAAAATTGGGTATGAAACTTCTCAAGAAATTTATCTTTCCAATAAAGGATTGAAGTTCCTTGATGTTTCTAGGATGGCTGATTTGAAATATGCCATCAATCCTTTTTGGGTCTATCCTTATTCCTTCTTCTTATATGATATGCCCAAGGAGTTTTCCTTCTTGGAGATCAAACAATGTTTTCTTTGGGTTTAAGGACAGTCCAAATTTTCTGCACTTTTCAAAGAATTTTCTCAAATGTATTAGGTGTTCTTCATCTATTTTAGAATAAAAAGTTATATCATCAAGGTAAATTATAATGAAGTAAGCTATTTCTTCTGAAAATGCAATATCCATGGCTCTCTGAAATGTGGCACCAACATTCATTAAACCAAAAGGCATTTTCAAATACATGAAAGTACCCTAGGGTGTAGTAAAGTTCGTTTTAAGTTGATCATCAGGATGTACCAAAATTTGATTGTAACCTGAGAAGCCATCTAGCAAAGAAATTCTTTTGGACCCAACTACCTGTTGTAAAATATGGTCCATTTTGGGCAAAGGATAGTTGTCCTTCAATGAGGCTTTGTTTAAGTTTCTAAAATCAATGCAAAGCCTTATCTCTCCTGTTTTCTTCCTCACTGATACAAGATTAGACACCCACTTTGAGTATCTAATAGGGACAATAATTCCAGCCTCATACATTTTTCTAATTTCTTTCTCTACCAGAGGTAATTGAATGAGGTTGATTCTGCACAATTTCTGTTTAAAATGTTTCTGGTTTTCTTTGAGGGGTATCTTATGCTGAATTATTTCTGTGTCATAGGACTTTAGATCTTCATAGCTCCATGCAAACACATCAGAAAATTCCTTAAAGAGCTCAATGTACTTAAGTTTAATGTGAGCTAGCAGTGTTTTAGATATTTTGATTGTTTTGGGCTTTTCCTCACTGCCTATATTGCATTCTTCCACTTCAGATTCTATGGGTTCCAGTTTTGGCCTTTTGGCCACATAATTCAAGTCAAATAGTTCTTCTAAGGGGACCAATCCTTTTGGCAAGCTTTGTTATTTAGATTGCAGCACTTCTAAGTCTTCATTTTCTAAATCGGTGCTATTCTCTGTTTTATGGCTGTGTTCATAGGTTAACAGATTTATTTCAGCAATCTTGGGAGACTTTTCTTCCTTAGTAAGTGGATTTTCTTCAATAAGATAGTCTTTATCATATTTTGAATCTGAGCTTGATGTCTCAAATTAATTTCTGGACTATAAGAAGTCTTCTATTTGTTTATCTCCCTCAAAAACTTGCCAGTATCTTTCATCATGTGGAATAGTTGGTCTAAATTTGACTTGGGTGGTGCATTGCTTGGTTTCATAAGGTGTAAGACAAGTTCTAGCAGCAAAGGCTAAACCATTGGCAAGGACATTTTGGTTTCTTCGGACAAAGATAAGTTGAAATTCATCAAAAGTTCTTAACAAGTCCATGGCATCATCTCTATAGGCTCTAAGTCTGGGATGTTTAGCAGTATATTCCCCATTTAATTTCCTAATAATCAATTCAGAATCCCCATGAACTTTTATCCTTTTGGCCCCTAATTTTTTCCATAGATTCAAGCCTAAAAGGAGAGCTTCATACTCAGCTATGTTGTTGGTACATTGAAAGTTCAATCTAAAGGAATGCCCCTCAGCATGATTATTTTTAGGTTTGTGTATCCATATGCCTACTCCTGCATCATTCTTAGTGCAAGACCCATCAAAATTCATGTTCCAAAGAGGACTATTTTCAGATTTGAGATTTATTTCATTATTGTCTGCTTTTTCTTCTTTATCATTCTGTTCTGTACAAGGGTCTGCACTATATTTTTCTGACCTTTGTTCCTCAAGTTTTCCAATGTTTTGAGGTTTTACTTCTTGCTTTCAAGATCTGTATTATTTATATGACTGTTTTGGACCTCAAGACCTCTAATCTGTTTGCTGTGAATTTCTAAATTAGCAGATTGTTTTTTAATTTCCTCTCTATTCTCATTTTCATCCATGACTGCAACTATGTTTGAATGTGAAGTGATTACAACATTTGATGTTTTTTCGTTGATTAGTTCTTGCTCTTTTGGAATATTATCATTAAAAAGAATAAAAGAGTCAAGGTCAGTGTGTATGGAGTAAAGAGGGGAATTCTCTGGTCTATCTTGGTTACTCACCATATATTTCATGTGTGTTTCCCTATACAGTCTTCTAGGTTGACTGAAGACAAGGATGATAGCATAAGTCATATCCATTTGCATTGTGCCTTGTAACTTAGCACCCCATGATCTTGAAAGGAGCATGCCATATTTGGGGGGTATATCAGCCACTACAATGTCCATCACTAAACTCTTGGCTAGTATTTGGGCTAAGTTAACACACAGATCCTTTATTAGGCCCAGGCATCTCACCCTACTTGAATCAAAGGAATATAAATCTTTGTAGGGTCTAGTTACCTCTAAGCCTAATCTTTCCATTATCACCTTGGGCATGTGGTTGTGTGATGCTCCTGAATCAAGCATGGCATTGAGCAAGATATTGTGATGAATTTTTAAACTGATGTAGAAAGGAGGGGTAGTTCCTTTTTGAAATTTCCCTTCAATTTTTGGTCCAAAAATTAGTTTTGGGGTGTCATCATTTAAGTTGAATATATCATGAATGTCTTCTATGTTCAAAGCCTTCAAAATTTGACCCCTATATACATTTTGAGTGACTAGCTCAGTAAGTGGGACAAAGATTTTGATTTTAGATATTTCATTCTCTAGGCTGAAGGGGATCTGGTTTTTCAACATGTTTAGTTCAACCTTCTTAGTCATTATTTCATTAGCGAAATCAGCTTGTTGATTTTTATTATTTACAGCTGTTATAATGTTTTTCTCAGGAGCATTAGCTGAGGTTCTAGTGCTACCGGGGTTAATACTCTGTTTTTCACTAGTTTGAGCATTTTTCACTTTGTTTAAATCAGAATTTATAGCCACTATTTTGTGATTTTGAATTGCCTTTTTGGGTGTATTTTCAGGGCTGTTTTTGGCAGACTTATCAGAGGTTTTTTTTCTGGGAGTATCTTGATTCTTTTTACTTCTAAGGTCATATTGTTTAGGTGATCGCATGATGGCATTTTTAGAGTATTGTTCATAATAATCAGTTTGGGGTCTTCTGTCATCATAAGGTGTATATAGACCTTGTCTTGTTTCATAAATGAGATCAGAATCCTCATTACTTACTCCCAACATATTCATGTTGTCATCCTCTGTTTGTTCACTGGTTTCTTCATCCTCATTAACATAATTTTCTTGGAAGGGAGGTCTGATCTGTTGATCATCCTCTCTTTGTCTGTTTTGAGGTTGATTTCTTCTAAAGTTCTGATTTTGATTTTGAGATTGATTTTTGTTTTGGGGAGCTGATTGATTTTCTCTGGATTGTGCTCTCTCAAGTATGCTCATTTTCTTCATCATTTCCTCCATCATTCACTCCATTTTTGAACTAGATGTGGAGGGTGCACTTTCCTCCCTAAATGATACTTTCTTCTCATTCCTCATCCTAGCTCTTTTCTCAATCAGATTCACTTCCACAGCCACAACTCTCTTCTTCATGTCTTCTAAAGTCAAGGGGTCTCTTTCTCTTAACCGATAGGCCATTTCAGGGTCAAATCCTTCAAGAAATTTGGCCAAGGCTGAGCCTTGTGGAGATTTCAAGTCTGGGGGTAGGACATTATAAACACTATTGAACCTAGTGCAATAATTTTGAACACTTTCCCCAGTGTTTCTTTTGAGATTGTTGTAATCTGAAAGAATTTGGAGGGGGTTTTTCTAACTTCCCATTTGTTTATGAATGACTGATGGAGGGTTTGGAGGTCATTAATACTATTATGGGTTAAGCTTTTAAACCACTTTCTTTCTTCTCCCCCTAAACTTTGAGCAAATAGTCTGAGTTTGACAGTTTCATCATCAATCTCCTTTCTATCAAAATAGTCATTCATCTTATCCACATGTTGTGAAGTAGTAGTAGCACCACTGGCATCATATAATGGTATCTTGGACTGATAGTCCTATGGCAGATTGACTAAAGGTAAAGGAAGGACTAGAGGGGCATACCATTTTGCCATGATAGGAGGTTGTGGGAAAAATGGAGGGTTTATAGGTGGAGGATGTAAGATGGGAGGGGGTGGATGGAATGGGGTGGTTTGAATAGTGGGTGTATGGATAACAAAAGTGGATGGACCAGCGAGAGACTGTTGAGCATATCTAGGATGAGAGGAACCAAAATTATGAATGATATGGAAATCAGGAGGGGTAGCTTCTCTGCTATTAGGATGTTCACCTCTATCTTGGGATGAAGGTGGAGACTCAAAATCTATCTGATCTATATCATCAAGTGACCTAGTTCTGAATGGGTTTCTTAAGTCAACTTGTGAATCTTGTAGGGTTGTAAGGTTTTCAGGAACAGAATTAGCTCTATAGACTGGCCTAACAACAGTTGAAGTTTTAGACTTAGGATATTTCCTAAGTATACTTTCTGGATTATCAACTATCTCAGGAGGATTTGGGTTAGGATAGGCTCTAGTATGAACTTTTCTAGAAGCCACTATGCTATGTTTTCAGACCCAATGGTAAGAGAATTTTACCCAAATATGACAATCTTTGTTAGGCTAACTGATCTTTTGAACAAGGAAACTTAATCATCAAAGTTTCCTAAGCTGAATGTGTATGATGTTATAATAGAAATGGGTTTCCCAATGCAGTCTTTAGGTCTATTCAGGATTTTGGAGTCACCAGGTGGAAATTTTTAGCTTTAGAAGGTAATATGTTTTATGGTCCACCACCATTAATAGGTTTGAATACCAATCTGATATATTTTTGGGTTTTCTAAGTTATTACAGTCTTGTGGTTTATTAGAGTGTCCTAAATCTGTTTCAGCACTTAGCTACAGTGATGAGACAAACATATTTTACTCCTTGGCTTACTTAGCTGATTTCTCTAAGGTTTTATAAGGGTCTGTAAGAATCCTAAGAAGTACTTAGATTTCCACTGATTCAGACAAGTCCTATCATGATTACCAACATTCTTGGTAGTGCTTGAATAAAGATATTCATTGTATACTGAATACTGAGTGTTTTTTTTTAAGGATCTTACTCAGAAATCCCCAGTATGGTCGCCAGTATGTTGGGACTCCATAGTTTGCAAGATTGGAAAATACAAATTCTGCAGAGCCTACATCAAAACCGCTTTGGAATCAAAGGACCTAATCATCCTAGATTCAGAGAGGGATCTCTCTATGTAGAAGTTCAAAGATATGATCCTTAAGGTTTTAGGATATGATATTAGGCTAGTTATGAAGAATGAGGGTTTTTGTTTTTCTTGGTTGGGAAAGGATATAATGAAGATGAAGGAAGCCTTTATGAAGGGTGAAGGTGTAAGTAGGTGAAGGAATGATTTAGCTGATAAGATAGGCTAGGAGCAGTATCACTCCATTGGGCTATGGAGTCATAATAGGGTTTAATTGAAATAGCAAGGTTCAAGAGTGGTCCATGCGGCAAGTCATTTATGTCAAAGGATCTCTTTAAGTTGATTTTATGGAATGAAACATTAAAAGTGGAGTGAGGGAAATCAAACAGATGAAGGAACAAAGAACAGCCTAAGATCAGGTAAAGACTTTTAACTTAGCCTGCTTTTGGCATGCACTTAAGGAAAGACATAAAGTAATGTAAGATCAAGTAAGTACTTTGAAACTAGCCTGCTTTTGATGTACTTTCAAGAGAAAACATTTAAAACACACATAATAGCTTAAGATCAAGTAAAGACTTTTAACTTAGCCTGCTTTCAGCATATTCAAAGAAAACTTTTCAAAGCAACTGTTGGAGAAGAAACCAGAGGACAGGGCTAACCATAAACTTCCCTAGCTCAATCTTTAATTAGAAAACTTATCAAGGACATTCAAAGACAATATCTCAAGTTGTACTCAAGAAAAAATGAACTCACCAACACTTCACTGCTTATACTCTATTGACTTACCTTTAAATCAACAATCAGAAGAGAACATGAAGGATAAAGATTTTCAGTGAGATTTAGGGTACTTCAGAAGTAAATCCTAATCTATATTTGCAGTTCTTTATCAGAGAAAAGTGGACAGGATGGAAAAAAAGGAAAATAACAATTTACAGTGAGGAACACATCACCATTGACATAAAATAGGATCCCATAAATCGGCTATTTGTATTTGATGTACAAACCAGTTACAATCTTCAAGTCCAGTGGGTCTCTACAGCTTCAAACTTCTCATCTTAGCTTATGTGTCTTCAATTACAAACAGAGCTACAATAGCTTCACAAGCTATTTACATGCAACAGATATCCAGAGACCAACCTCTATATTGTCTTCTACAACATTATTTATAGAAGAATGAGGAGGTGGAGTGCAAGAAGGTATCATTGGTTCAATTAATACAGAGTAATGGTTCGCGGCCTTTGGGAGGCTCAAATGGAGAAGAGAAGACATGTATTAACTCTTATTAATTTATTTTTCATTAAATTTCATCAACCTTAGTAACTATTATTGACTTTGGGGGCTTTGTTAAGCTGATCATAAATTTTGAGTTGTCTTTGGCAAAAGATCTATGCCTGTGCATTCATTGTGTATTATTTTGCAAAAATAAGTCTACTGGTGGCAGTTGAGGAGTTATGGCCTTGATGATGTGGCATTCAGAGGATCCTTTGTTGATATGTCTTCTTTTGTAGCCTTTAAACACTGATTTACCTTAATATTGAGTTTATGCCTGATCAGTTTCTCTGTTTAGCATTTAAGCCCTTTAGATCACTTTCGTATTTTGATGACTATGCCTATCTTATTTATCTGTGTTTTAACACCTTTAATCCTTTGATTATGCTCTGATCCTTCAATTTCTTGATGCTCACTATGTTTCCGTTTGCTGGCAGGTGCATGGATGCGTCGAGGGTTTCATGGCATAACCAATGCTCATGAGGCACAAGTTAAACCATGATTTCAAACCCTATGGATTCCCTTTTCTTTGTGAATATTGGCCTGAGGATCATCATCCTTGGCCCTTCATCACCTTATCATGACTGTGGGATGGCTCAGCAACCCATTTTCCATGAAACCTGCAACATAAAACATAAACCATTTTATAAAAGCTTGCAAGAACAAGAATAACTGCGTCAGAGGTTGATGAGGATGAGGAGCAGTGAGGGAAAAATTATTTGCAGTGCTGGAAGGGGTTTATGAACAAAAATGGGTGAGAAAACCAGTTCAAAATAGTATTTGGCGCGTATTGGGAAAAAGTGATTTTCGCAATACTACGAGTGGTTATCGCACAACCAAAAGGCAGTAAGTGGTTTCGCCCAAAGGCAATGTGATTCCATACATCAGTCAACACCTGTCTTTTCTGATACCGCCGGTATCGCAAAATTTTAAACGTTAAGCCCTGGGCACAAGAATTTTGCAATATGGAATATATGTCGTCGGATGAGGGTGAGGAGATCTGACAGTGCTGGTGGAATGCGATGAATAAGTTGCGTGATGGGAGAGATAATGGAATATAGGTGGCAGCATGCGATTGGACAGGTGCTTCATGTGGTGGAAGGTAGGCCTTGTTAAAGTTAGGTTATCAAGTTTAATCGCGAAGGACGAGGGCACTTGGTCATAGAGGATGCGACGATGGAAGCGCTGTCAGATCTGGGTGAACGGACGGCGGAGATGATCAGAGGGTTGATGAAGAGATGGAGGCATGAAGAAAGTAAGTGAGGTCGGGTTTATGCGAAGGCCATTGATTTGGATAATCGGACGGATGGTATAAAAATCAAGGGGTAGATGATGGATGAAAGGATGGATAGGCGAAATCCCGATGACCATTGATATTCTCAGATCGACGGTTAGGATTTGTTTAAAACCATAATGTCGGGAGTGGAAACATAAAGGAGAAAAAGGACTTAGGAAGGAAAAAGGAAGAAGAGAGCTTTTAGCGCCTGGTTATGGGGCTTGGTTGTATGGTGAAGAGAGGGGCTGAGCTTAAGCTCTCGAGGGCTTAATAACACAAATATTAAAGGACTGTTTTTAAGCTTCTTTAAAAGGGATTTTTAAGCCAAACAAGGGTTCCGATAAACCAAAAAGAAGGATTTCGACACTTCCGGAGGTCAAGTGGAGGAAAAGAAGGTGTTATAAAGGAAAAATAAATGATATGAGGGAGAATCTAAGAGTAAAAATGGAGGATAAGATGGAAATAGGCCATAAAAGACAGTTTTCTTTATAAACAACAAGGTCCTTGAAGGTTTCATAGTGAAATAGCAGTGAATATTAATCTCAAGGATAAAGAACATCATAAGACTTCAAGAATGAGCAGTTTTTCATGAAAACAATCTCTTGAAGGTTTGAGACTTATTTTAGCCATCATTTTCTTAGTAAAAAATTTACTGATGGCTAACACATTTGACAATGATTACATCGGCCTATATTTTCTATTATTTCATGCATTCACCATCTCCTTCTCTTTTTGTGTGCCCCCTATTCCTTCACGCATTTAATGTTTTCTCATCATCCTTGTGGTTTGTTGCAGTCTATGTCTTAACATCAGATACAATAGAAGGATCACCCTTTTATTTTGATTTTGTAGATTTGATGAAGCTATTGAGAGCTTGTTATTGGCCTCTTATCTATCAATTTGGTCTTTGGAATGAATATCCTACGCATTGGAGAAAGTTCGAACATGCCCTTCATTCCATTCTGATTTTTGGTTCTGCTTAATAAGTGTTGAAGCTACTTTTAGCTTATGATGCCACAATTTTCCAGATCCTTGAGGGCCTCTTTCGATTTTTAAATGGGTAGTTTTCTTTTTTGTTTAATGCAATAATAAACTTGTGGTGAAATGAAAAGAGATAAAGACTTAAGTGAAACCCTGAATAAGTGACATGCTTATTCAAATTTTATTAAATCTCTGCGTTGGATACATTGGAAAATGTTTTCCACTAATTTTACTCGATGTCGTTCCATCAATATGTGCATACACTTCTGTAGTATCCCCCCCCCCCCCCTCCCCCCACTTTTTTTCTTTTTGGACTAATATAGAGACAATGGCCATGTCTTGATGTTGAAGGATTTGGGAAAATCCTGGTGATGCAATAAAATGCAACCCATTATCTTATTCACATGATGGATTTATGATTTCAGAGGCATTTCCTTCATTTTCTTCGGTGGTAGTTGTTGCAATCATAACAAGAATGATCCTTCACAACAATTTTCACTTGATCATTTGATGAGTTAAATTCCTTCATATTTCAACAAATAAGGTTCAGATGTGGATCTCATAATCCTTCATGATGAAGGCCTCTTGAAAACTCATCACAAACGTGAATACAATCTGCTCCTCTTGACTTGATGGTGGCATACATGGTTGAAGATTTCTCAAACTTTGAATGTAGCATTGAAAATTTATTACTTAATTTATTTTCGATTGAAAGAGCCATTTTAGTTCCATAGTGACCTCTTTACTTCTGGTTGCATATGTACTTGAGTAGAATATAATTTTCTTCTCCACTTCATGAAATTCCTTTTATTTTGCTTTCATGTAAATATATTAGAATATATCTCATGTTTTCATAGAGAAATTATCATTTATTTCATGAATGTAGATCAATTAATTCCATGTAAAAAATCCGAGAATGAAGGATTTTGAGATAATTTTAATGATGCTAGCATCCTTTTGTATATTTATTTATTTACATGCTTATATAGCAGATATATACATGTGTACACCAAAAAACACATGCATTAAATATCAATGCAACTGATAGATGTTACTTGTGTTTATGACAAAGAGGGATTAATATCATACTTTTATGATGTCTTTGTTCTTGTTTCTTCTTAGCTACTTCAAATTCTTGACCAATTTATATGCTAGTCATTTCTCTTCTTTTATTCTTTCTGCTCCTATACTCTCCCCCTTAGGTGGTGTATTCAACTCAAAGTTTTATATTTTCCCTTCGAAGTTATATTAGTGAGCATCATCTGTAGACACTATCCCAAGCTTGTTTCTCATATATTCGAATGGTTCTCTTGTAGGAGGTTTTGTGAATATGTCTGTTATATATTCCTTTGTGGGGATGTATTCCATCTTCACTAACTTCTCAACTACTTGTTCTCCGATAAAGTGGTATTTTATAAGGATATGATTATTCTTTGAATGAATCACATGATTTTTTGACATGCTTATTGCACTTGTATTATCGCATTTGATAGGAATAGGCTCACTGCAGTTTATTTTCATGTCTTGAAGTGTTTATTTCATCCACTTCACATGTGTGAACCAAGTTGCAACTGTTATGTATTCATCTTCAGTCATGGATAGAGAAAGTGATGTTTGTTTCTTGCTTTTTCATGCCACCAGACTCTCTCCTAGATAGAATGCACCACCACTTGTACTTTTTTTGTCATCCACACAGCTAGCCCAATCCGCATCTGTATATGTTGTCAGTGTAAATTCCTTACCTCTCGGATACCATATTCCATAATATTTAGTTCCTTTCAAGTACCTGAATATACTTTTTGTTTCTAACAAGTGACTTTGTTTGGGTATTGATTGACATCTTACCACTAATCTGACTGCCAACAATATATCTAGTCTAGAAGTTGTTAGATATAACAAACTTCTTTTCATAGATCTGTAAATTTTTTATCTACATCTGGAAACTCATCATGTCACATAGCTTGCATCCAGTAGTCATGGGGGTTGATACAAGTTTACATTCTTCCATTTGGAACCTTTTTAACATATCTCTTAGATAATTTTCTTGATAAATAAATATGCCTTCGAAATTTTGTAGGATTTGAAGTCCTAAGTAGAAGGTAAGCTCTCCAATCATTGAAATCTCGAACTCCTACATCATCTCTTCAGAAAATCCTTTTACGAGACCATTTTTATTGCTACCAAACATGATGTCATCTACGTATAAAATCACAATTAATAATTTGTCTTCATTAGCCTTTATGTACAGATTACTATAAACTCCTCATCTCTTGAACCCCTATTTTTGAAGGTACTTTTCCAACCTATAATACCATGCTTATGGTGCTTGATTAAGACAATATAGTGCTTTCTTTAACCTGAAAACATAGTTAAGCTTATTTGATAATGAAAAACCTTCATGTTTTTCCATGTAAACTCCATCCTCTAGGTCACCATTTAGGAAGGCAGACTTCACGTCCATTTGACACACCTTGAAATCATTGTAGCATGCGAAGGCCAAAAACATCCTAATTGCTTCCATTCTTGTGACTGGTGCAAAATTTTCTTCCTATTCAAGACCTTCTACTTGTGAGTACCCCTTACACACTAGTCTATCTTTATTTATAACCATTTGACCTTGTTCATTCATCTTATTTTTGAATACCCATTTTGTTCCAATGACATTCTTTCCAACAGGTCTTGGTGTTATACCCCAAGTCTTGTTTTTCTCAATTTTTTCTAACTCTTCGTTCATAGCATCTATCCAATTTTTGTCTTTACTTGCCTCATCAAAGTTCTTTGGCTCTATTTGTGACAACATAGCTACATGAACCTCCTCAAAATTTTCCGCTAGTTGTCTTCTTGTTTGAACTCCTTCACTTTTGTCTCCAATAATTCCATTTTTAGGATGATTCTTTTGAGTGTGTCTTGAGGGTCCTTTTGAGTGCACCTATGTATCTTCTGATGTTTCATCTTACTCTTCACTATCTTTTCATAATGATGATGATCTGGAGGGTTAATAAATCCTATGCTTTTGTTTTTATCATGTAATTCTTCATAAAATATTACATCGATGCATTCCATAATCTTATGCAACCTCTTATTATAGCACCTATATCCCTTACATTTTGATGAATATCCCAAAAATATTCCTTCATCAAATCGAGAATTATATTTTCCTAGTTTTTCGTCATTATTTTTTATAAAGCATTTACTATCGACAACTCTAAAATGCTTGATTGATGTTGGTTTCCCATGCCACAGTTCATATGGTGTCTTTTCACAATTTGTTTGAGATGTGCCCTGTTGAGGATATGTATTTTTGTATGCACTGCTTCTGCCCAATAGGTTTGAGAGATGTTTATTTCTTGCATCATATATCTAGCTATTTGCTGAACGACCTATTTTTCCTCTATGCAACACCATTCTATTGCAGTGTATCTGCAATAGTATACTATTGTTTTATCCCAAATTCATTACACAACTCTGCAAACTCATCTGATGTAAATTCACCTCCTCTGTCTGATATAATGCACTTTATTTTACACCATGTTTGTTTTTCTACCAATGTCTTGAATATTTTGAACTTTTCGAATGCTTCTGACTTGTTTCTGAGAAATTCCACCCATGTCAATATTGAATAGTCATCAATTATTAACATGAAATATTTTTCTCCTCCTGGTGCATATGTTCTAGAAGGCCCACACATATCCATGTGAACTTGTTGTAAAGGCTTACTTCTTGATAGTTTATCTCTGACTTTGAATGATGTTCGAGTTTGTTTACCCATTTGGCAGGACCTACATATAGTGTTTTTCGTCTTCTTTATTGTTGGTATATCTCTAACTCATCTATTCTTGCTTAGTTTGATGATATGATAAAATTTGAGATTCCCCAATTTCTTATGCCATAGCCAAGATTCATCAAGTTTGATGATGTAGCATCCTTCACTCACTTCTTTCATTATATATACACTACTCTTTGTTTTAACTCCTTTAACAAGATTCTTTCCTATAGTGATTGACCTGACTTCACAACCTTGAGCTCTAAAGAGAACCTCAAAACCTTTGTCACACATCTGAATTACACTTACTAGATTGTGTTTTAAACCACATACAAACAATACATCTTGAGCCTTTCCTCTTCCATTATTCATATTGACATCTCCTTTTCCTCTAATTTTCCCTGCTTTAGCATTGCCAAATGTGACATTTCCAGATTTATTTTCATCCAAAGATACAAACTTTCTTATGTCTCCAGTCATATGTCTAAAGCAGCCACTATCCACATACCATTTATTGTTTTGATCTTGAGCATATAGAACTAGATCACACTTATCAACTCTCTCTTCTTCCTTCTTCTTTCTCCATTGCATGTAAACATCTATTCTATGATTATTCTGAGATGAAGGTTTATTTTCCTTAATATGACATTCATAAGACTTGTGTCCAAAATTGTGTCAATAAAAGAATTCGTTAATATCATGGAGAGGAGCATATACACATGTGAATCCATTATTATCCTTAAATACTTTTGAATTTCCAAAATCAAATCTTCTAACATAAGCTCTACAGTCTATGGCTTTATGTACAAATTTTTTACAGCAGTAGGAGTACCTGTAGAAGAAATATATGTACCTGGTAGTGGATGACATTTAGGGATATAACCATCTAGAAATTTGAAAATATGTCTTCTGAAAAAGTATGGTCTATGCTCGTTTGTTGTTTGGTTGTTCACTTCTTTTGTCTCCTAGGTTTTTCCAATACTGTTTCTTTGTAGCTGTTCATTTGATGTTGAAGTGTTACCCAATTTTTTGTTCCCAGACTGATGAGAGCTATCATTGTCTCCCCTGATAGCTTTTACAAAAGTTATTGTCCTTTTATCCTCTACCTTAGGCTCACTGGATTCTCGTTCATATCCTAGCCCAATATTTACAAGTGGAGATATTTGAGAATATAATATCTCATTCAATTGTTCAGAACCTTTTATATGTTGAATTTTCATGGTTAATTCATTTTGAGCCTTTTCTAGTTTCTTCCTCAAAATTACCACCTCTTCTTCAAATATTTCACACTCCTATTTTTTCTCTTTTATTTACTACATCAGAATATCTTCCACCTTATTTTCTTCTTCAAGTTCAAAATTAAACTTAATATTTTATTCTGAATTTGATTCTTATTTTACATATTTCATTAGAATCTCTTTCTTTTTTCTATTCTTGAATTTAAGCCTTTCTATTTCATCCAGGGCACTGATCAACTCCCCCCTCAAGATCTGCTCACCTTCTTCTTCGTATTCATATTCCAGGATATCTTTTTCAATCTCTTCCAGGGCCATCAAAATGAATTAAGAGGTTCCATCTTCACTAGTGGATTCATCAAAGCTTTTAGATGCACTGCTATCTTGTTGAGCATAATAAGTTTTTCTATTAAACATTTTCTCTTTCTGTATTTTATCGGATTTTTTCTTCTCTTTCCCTTTTGGCTGATTTTATTCTTTCTTATAGGGAAATTTTGAGGCATAATTCTCCACTCATTCACAATTAAATCACTTAAATGGAAGTTTCTCTTTGTACTTACCTTTTCCTTTCTTCAATATTCTAATGAAATTTTCTTCTTCTTTATCAGAGCCTGAGCATGAACATTCCTTTTCTTCTATGCACTTGTCTTCCTTGAAGACTTCCTCCATAGTGTTTGAATTCTCTTTGAAATTCTCATCTCATATGTTTTCAAGGACATAATTAATTGGTCCTTTTTCAAAATATCAAAGTATGTTGTCTCTTCTATGGCTGAAACCTTAGGATTAAATTTAGATGGTATCGATCTCAATATTTTCTGAACTATTACACTTTCTTTGATTGTTTCCCCTAGACCTATCATGATATTCATGACTTCAACAACACTTAAGAAGAATTTAGCTATATATTCATCTTCATTCATTTTTAAAGTCTCAAACTGTGTTCTATATACTCGCAATTTGGCCATCTTTACCTTTTTATCTCCTTCATGAATATTTTCTAATTTATCCCATATTTTTTTGGTTGTCTGACAATGCATTACTTTGATAAATCCAAACTCGCATAGACCACTCAGGAGTGCATTCATGGCTTTTTCATTAGCTATGAAATCCATTTTGGCATCTCTGTCACTAGTCCCTTTCTTTGGTTCTTCATATTGTACCATCACTGTATCCCAAACTTCTATTCCAAGAGACATTAAGTATGTCTTATTATGACTTTCCAGAAATCATAGTTTGTACCAGTAAATAATGGAGCTTTATTTGTTGAGCATCCTTCTATAATATCCATTTTGATGACTTAGGACCTCCTTCCAATTTTTATAATGTTACTTAAGGAACTTGGCTCTGATACCAATTGATATTTAAGATTGGAAATTACTAAGAGGGGGGATGAATCAATAATTTAATATTATTTACTTTTGTTCATATTTACTTTATTATGCAACTAATATTTCATGTTCATTTTCTATTGAATTCATTTTTCTGGTGTCAAGAAGAGAAATTTTTAGATTACTTATCAATAGTTCAAGATCATTCACATAGCATTCAGAAACAACACATGAAGACATAAGATATAAGTGGAATTCCCGAAGGGACAAACTTCATGAATGTTAGGCTGAAATTGATGTGAAGGCAAGGTACTACTCCTTATTACATCAGATTTTTGTAGGCTCCAACCTACAACTGGATACTACCTTGGATACTACCTCAAAGGAAGCTCCAACTCCCACAAATTTTCTACAACCTACAACCCATAGGAGGCTCCTACCTCAACAGGGTACAACATGTTCTTTTTCAAATTGCAAAATATAAGAGAACACAAATTTTTCTGTCACAACATCAAGTTACAAATGTTGGTAAGATCATAGACTAATTTGTTTTCAAATTCATTTCTGAACTACTTCTCCTCTTCCATTCTCTCTTCCTCTTATGTTGTTGCACATCAGAATGCTTGTTCAAATTCTTTCCTTATCAAAAGTCCCTTTTTTCACTCCATGTTATACATTTTATAAGCAAGCCCTCTTGTTTGTTTGTATTCCTTGGGGAATATGAATTGAAGCATTGTCTCTTGGGCTTCCAAAAATTGCTCACTTATTTTATTTTCAGTTTTGAAAATATTTGTAATAGAAAATGATGTTGTAACATCTCAATCAGCAATAATGACAAGTGAAAAATCGAATTTGTATTGTCTACATTTTCTATTTAATGGAATATATGTATTTCAACTTTTTATTAATATATTATGTCCTGCTTGATAGCATTTAGTCTTCATATTGATTAGCATATCCTTTGCACTTCACATCACTTTCATCCTCTTAAAATAATAACATTCAACATAAATTATTATCATTACATTTAATGAAATAAATGCCAATATTTCCAACAATTGATGGCGCAAGTGTATTGTCTGATTTTGAAGTTATTGAGATTTTTTATTATATCAACCTGTATCTTGTGATACTTGGGTTTGATTGGGCTTATGACATGGATGTTATAATCAATTTGAAGAGTAGACATATGTTATTTCAAAATAATGGTACTATATTCGATATGCCTTTGGACCCCTCTGAAGGTGTGCGCTATATAGAAATTGTTCAGCACAAATATGGTGATGTTGATATTGATCAGATCTACTAGATTACTACTCAATATGAAGATTGGATTAATCCAATCATTGATGGAAGAATCCGGTGGGAGCATGATAGTTTGTGTGTTTTAGACTCCAACGAGGAATTGGAACACTAGCAGAATTGCTTGCATGAAGTCTCTCCTAAGCGTTGTAACAAAGTTACCAAAGCACTACGTTGTGTCACATTCAAGGTACGAGACTTGCCTTTTTATGATGGAACTGGGAATGTTGTCCTATTTATGGGATAATTTGAGCAGAAGGTGCCTAAAACAAATTATATGAAGCTTTGGACTTCATCTTGAGGTCCCCTCTAGCCCGATGTTGGGTCACACAAAGAAATCTTAGGAGGATGGAATGAATTTTGTAGGCTGATAAGGCTCGAATTTGGTCATGTAGACACTGAGATCGTATAGAAGTACAATGGTAAAGATGATCCTCAAGAGCATTTATCTTGTTGGATTGTAGCTTCGGGAGAAGAACCTCAACATTAATGGGTGCATATATTCTTCCATACCTTGGATATGATACCTGAATAGTAGTATCTAGAAACGGAGATGGGCCATGGCACCACAGATTGGTATGAGATGACAAAAGGGTTCTTATTGAATTATAACTTCACCGATGTATGGATTGTCTTAATGATGCTCTTCAAGAATTCAAAGCAGGAGTATTTCGAATGACCATCGAGCCAAGGGATTTGGTACAATTTTATTGGGCTACGTAGTTGGGACAAGCCCAAGAATTTTACAATCTGACTGCGCAAGAGGGTGAGGATGATCCGTGTAATGTCAGTATTCTTGAATCAGAAGGACATTGTGAGGTTGCAGGTCCTGAAGTAGAGATACCAAACATAGCATAACCTGTCAAGACTCATTAAGTCAATATAGGCTCAGAAGCGGAGCTCAATTTCATGAATATTGGGGACTATTGGGACGATGATATGGTGAGAAAGGTCACTGAATTGCTGCATGAATACCAGGATCTGTTCCCAAGAAATTTCTGGGAGCTGAAAGGAATTTTAGGATATTTGGGAGTTATGCACATAAATTTAAATCCTTATTCGAAGCCAGCCAAGCAGTGCAAATAATGGTTAAACCCAAAATACAAAGAAAAGGTGCGAGAAGAACTATATAATATGCTTAGCACTAGAATTATTGAACCAGTAGATGATTTTGAATGGGTTAGCCCCATGGTGGTCCAGGAAAAGAAAACTAAGGGAGAAATAAGGATTTGTGTTGATCTCATAAATTTGAACGATACATGTGTCCATGATTCGTTTCTGACACCATTCAATGACAAAGTTTTGGAGAATGTGGGAGGACAGGAGGCCTACACCTTTATAGATGGGTTCTTAGGATACCATCAGATCAGGATTGCGCTAGAAGATAGAAGAAAAACCACCTTCGCTATTGAATGGGTATTATTTCAGTACACATTTATGTCATTTGGTTTAAAGAATTCTCAAACTATCTTTTCCATAGTCGCCATTGCAGCATTTAAAGAATATATCCACAAGTTTTTGGAAGTGTATTTTGATGACTAAGCAGTCTTCAGACTATTAAAGAAGCATGTTTCAAATCTGTGTTCAATGTTGGATACCTGCAGGAAATATCAGATTTACTTGAACCTGAAGAAGTGTATTTTCTGCGTGCCATATGATATATTATTGGGGCATATTGTATGCAAGCAGGGGTTGATGGTAGACCCTATGAAGATCGTTGTGATTTTCAATTTGGCACCGCCGACAAATGTGAAGCAGCTACGCATGACACTTGGGCATACATGTTATTATCAGAAGTTTATCAAGGCCTATGTGTATATCACTGTTCCGATGGAAAATTTATTGAAGAAAGATGTCAAGTTCTGTTGGAATGATGATTTTCATAAGAGCCTTGATGTACTAAAATAAAAGATGGTAACTACACCTATTCTAGTCTTTCCATATTGGAATAAGGAACTTCATGTGCATGTTGATGCGTCTTGAATAGATTTTGGAGTTTTCTTAGTGCAGCTAGGCGAAGGCAATATAGATCACCCTATTGATTTTGCAAGAAAGAGGTTTTATAAGGCGAAGCGTAACTACTCCACCATAGAGCGTGAAGGGTTGGCCATGGTATATGCACTGCAAAAATTCAGACACTGTATCTTAGGTGTGCACTTCAAAATGTTCACGGACTACTCTGATTGAAATACCTAGTCAACAAGCCTGTGTTGGGGGGGGGGGGGGGGCAGGGGTGGGGGCATTTGTCGATGGCTATTTTTGTTCCAAGGGTACGATTTCGAAGTAACTATCAAGCCCAAATGTTTGAATTCCAGACCCGACCACTTGTCTAGGATCAAGACAGGCAAAGAGTTGATGAATATTGTGGAGGGATTACCTTATGCACAGTTGTTTGCTATTCGGGTTGCAGATGAATATTTTCTAGATATCATTCGATTTCTGACTACGGTCGTTGTGCTTGACTAGTACACTACACAACAAAAGAAAGAGCTGGTAGTAAAGGTAATAGACTTTACTCTAATTGCAGGACATCTATATAAGATGGTGGTTGACGATATCCTGCGAAGATATGTTCCTGAGCATGAACGACAAAAATTTTTGACTAAAGCACATGATGGAGTTGTTGGAGGTCACTACACAGGGAAGGGCACTACACAGAAGATTCTACGAGCTGGAATTTGGTGGCCTAAAGTGCATAAGGATTTGAAGGAATATTGTAGCACTTGTGATGTTTGTCAGAGGACTGGTAGACATTCTTCAAGGGATGCAATGCCACTCCACCCTCAAGTTACTTTGCAGGATTTTGATAAATGGACCATTGACTTCATAGGACCGATTGATCCACCTAGGAAGAAAAAAGATGTTCGGTACATTATTACTGCGATAGATTACCTTACTAGATGTGTTGAGGCACAGCCATTGAAAAATTGTAGTGCAATTAAAATAGCAATGTTCATTTTTGAACATATTTTTTCATGGTTTGGGTGTCCAAATATCTTG
Source organism: Pinus albicaulis (assembly GCA_034641835.2). NCBI lineage: Eukaryota > Viridiplantae > Streptophyta > Pinopsida > Pinales > Pinaceae > Pinus > Pinus albicaulis. The sequence continues at coordinate 193,551,735 of CM076573.1, forward strand.
ATGAGAAATAGGGGTACGCATTTCTTGAATATAACTATTGAAGCATTGACCGCGGAGTTCAAAATGCACAACCAGGAGAGAATTCCATATCATCCACAGGCTAATGGGATTGTTGAGGGCTTTAACAAAATTACGGAGAATGCTTTGACAAAGGTGTGCAACGTCAACAAGGATGACTCGGATCTTTGCACTCCTGTAGTTTTATGGGCCTATAGGACTACCTCTAAGAATTTGACTGGTTAGACTCCATATTGCTTAGTATAAAAACATGAAGTTTTGATGTTGATGGAATACATTGTGCATAGTCTTCGCATCTCCGTAGTTACATATATGGTAGACTGCGATATTATGGAGTAGATATTGGAACAACTGCTCAAGCTAAAGGAAGATAGGTTCATCATCAGGTTTCACCAACAAGTATAAAAGGAGAGGGAAAAAGCCTAGCATGACAGGCATATTAAGCAAAAGACGTTCAAATATGGGGACCTTGATAAGATCGGAGATACTATTAAGAACGTCACTAAACATTTATGGGGTAACATTGAAGACTAGTACAAGAAGGTACGGAAAGAGGTCCATAAGGGCCTAAAATATTTGCAGGTCTAGACGAGCTCAGTCCAAGTGACCATGAGTCAAGCGAGCTGGCTTCAAGTGAGTGTAGCTCAAGCAAGCGGGGAACAAGCAGGTGCTAGCATGAAATCACAAGAAATGGTGCTTACAACGGATACCCGTGTGATGCCAATGCCTATGAACACACTATATTTTGATACTGCGGAGCAGATGAAGTAGGCGGTGCATTGGCAGAACACAAGTCTTAATCTGGCTACGCTACCTCTTCATACATTGAACGAGTTCCACTAGGGTGCGACTGAAGAATTGAAGTTTAGAGAGTAGTGTGCCCTCTTGGTTATATAGGATGCTAGGCAAGAAAGACAGAGGATGGAAGAGGAAAAACAGATGGTTTTGCAAGAGTGCGATGCAGCGACTGCGCAAAGACAGAAATTGGAGGAAGTAATCTCCAAGGCTTGCAGCAACCTACCTTATCTCAAGATTCGGGTTGCAACTACCCAAGAGGAAAAACTGGCATGACTCGTGACAACAGTCAAAGATTCCAAAGCTGAGGTCGAACGAATGCGTCTCGAGATGCAGATGAAGATAGTCGAGTTGCAGATGCAATTACGCCCCTCCACTCCACCAAAGGTCTCGGAGTAGCACGCAGATGAGATCAAGATTTCCCATGATAATATTGATTCAATAGTACATGAATGCTTTACATTTTTTGAGGACATTATGGATGTCTGGGCCTCACAGCAGGAGGACCCCCATGTAAAAACATTTGAGAAGGAAATCCACGAGAAATTAGAGCAGATGGACCAAATTAAGGTCACAGAAAAGACCTTAGCATGAATCCATTTTTGTGTTTGATTTTTTTAGTTTTTTTATATACTTATATATATTTTATTTCTTATTGTCTTTTTTTTATAATTTTATATTTTTTTGTAATATATATTTTTATTTACTTATTATTTTTTTTAACTTTTTTTTTTTTTTTAACTCTTGTTTTTATTTGTAAATTTTTGTTTTCATTATTAACTTTAAATTTGTTTGAAGTGATGATATTTTATCTTTTACATGATATTTCAAAATTTTGAAAATTTAAAAAACCAATATTTTATTCAATCAGATTTAGTTTTGAAAAACATAAAATTTTATAAAAAATACCCACCAGACAATAATAATTCGTATTCAACTCTCTCAATAACTCAATCTTACATTGAAAAACTAAATTCTAAAACATTACACCGAAGCTATAGCTCAATATAAGATGGAGTAACATGGAAACTACAAGCTAAAAGAAACAAACCCATTATAAAAAAGCAATCAACGTACCTGCAATTGATACTAATAGAACGGGTACTGCTCGTAGCGGAGGGCACAGTTACTGGTTGAAATCTGAGCCCCTATGGCATTGGGGCAGTCGCTCTCGCTTGTGTTGCAAAGGGCAGTAACGCAGTTGACGCAATCGGAGATAGATAATTGCTGACTGCAGGTTGCTTCCGCGTAGATATTGGGTGTGCCTCCTATCCACTCCGTGTAGGTGTAACCATCGGAGCCCATGTTATCTTCCACGCCTGCGAACACGGATGTGATCAGCGAGCTGAAATCACTTCCCGCTGGGACTGTCACTGTGTTACAAACGGAAATTGTTACTACTGTCTCTTGCGCAGCCACCCCGAGCAGTAGTAACATGGCAACTAAAGCGAAGGCAAACGCCCCCATCCTCATGCCTACCTCGGATGGAATAATATCACGTCCAACTGCGAGAGAGAGCGTTATTATCTCCCGAAGATGGCTGCTCCGTTTTATAGCCGTCTCCTGATATATGGTACGAACTCTCCATTGACATGGTTGTGTAGGTAAAGTTATGATGTCATTGTAAGTTTTTGTTGTTAGTATTTTAATATTATGAAATATGATACTTTTAAATTTTAGGAATATTTTTAAATTTGATTTATAAAAATTAAGTCAATTATTAAAATATACATTCTAGTTATATTATGGAATAATTGTATTTTATTCTATTTGGATAATCATTTCAATAAAAAGTGAAGAGTTTTATCTAAAAAATAATACTATATAAAAAGTTATGTGTTTTTCACACCTTGTTATGTTATAATTGAAAAAAATTATACTTTAGTATTATGAAATGGATGTATTTTATCTATATGATATTTTAATATTATGAAATAGTTCCATTTCACTTAGTTGGGACAGTGATTTTCTTTCATCAATTCTTTCTCTTAAATTTTTGCAATATTTTAAAATTCAGTTTACAAAAATGTTAAACACACACATGGTGTAGGAGAAACTAAACACACACAAAGGGAAATATAAGCATTCGTTGTTCATATTATTCACCATAGATGTACATTTATAATACAATGGTGTGACCCTTGGATTCATCTTCCAATGTCACTTGGACTCCTTTGTGACTCTTCGCCTTCCACACCTACCCATAGAGGATTAGGTGTTCAACGTTCCCCCCTTTAATCTGAAGGGGTATGTGTGAGTCCAAGAAGAAAGTTGTAATACAAATTTGCAAAGTATGCATGGCAGCACTTAGGCTGAATCAGCTCTCTGAAATGTTGGCATAAAGAGGTGGTTTAAGGATGAACACCAACACTGGAACGCAACGCTTATTGCAGTTCCCGGAACTCTTCCAAATCTGCAAGAAGCTAAGGGCTTCTGCTAGAAGAAGTGTCCCTCATATTTGAAGAGGGAGACCTTCAACCTAAACGAAGGGAAATCTACAACTTGTGATGGTTTAAGGATGACCACCAACACTGGAATGCTTGATGCATTTCCTGGAACTCTACCAAGGCTGGGAAGAAGTTGAAGTCTTCTGCTAGAGGAAGTGCTCCAAATTCTTTGAAGAGGAAGAATATGAACCTCGCATGGATGGTTTAAGGTTGTCCACGAACCAAAGGCATGCTCATGGGCATCCTTGTCTCTGGCTACAACTCTGAATCTGGAATGACGAATTGTGGCTCAGGCTCGCCTGAACTGTTGTGTCTCTAGCTACAACTCTGAATCTGGAATGAGAGATTGTGGCTCAGGCTCGCTTGATGTGGTGTCTAAGCTTGTAGATGACCACCATTTTCCCCCTTGTCAGGTACAAGGTGAGTTGATGGCGAAAACTGAACTGCAAGATTGATCAATATTCTAGAACAAGTTCTGACATGTGACTTAAACATCTTCTTGGTTGTTGATGCCCATTGCTAAGAAGCGATCCATCCAAGATGAATCTTTGTTCTTGTAGGAGGCTTGCTTCTGAAGCATCTGTGTGAAGAATGGGTGTGTTGACCACGGTGCTTGCATGGGTGAAGATCAAAACAATGATCTTTCATATGGCCAACTCGATCATAGTGTTGACATTTTACAATCTGTTGTTGTTGTTGTGGAAGTGGAGCAGGATCTGGAACAGCTGAAAGTGAACTTTCATAAAGGAATCCAGCACTCTGAAATTGAATGGGCTTGGAGTAGTCCGGAATATGAAAGGACAATTCCTTGTCATATTCAAGACCTGTTTTTTGCTTGTTGTGGACAAGCTCTTCCCAAGGTCTCATGTTGGGCTTGGGAAGTGCAGACTGAGCTGCAGCATCTGCATGTAAATCTGCTCTTGTACAAGGAACTGAATGTGAATCAACTGCAACTTTATATTCTTTCTTCTGATGAGAGTCCCTCTCAATTTTCTGAATAGAAACAGGTTCAGAATGATGACTCTTTTGCTGAATTTCATCTTGCTGGAGCTAAGACTCCAACTGCAAAAACTCAATCATGTATTGTGCATCTTTCAAGCAAGTTTGAATATTAAAAAGAGCGTTCTTGCTCATTTTTACCATATCATGAACAGTGGAATGAATGAGGTTATTCAACAACTCTAATGCATCATTGATTTTAGCCATTTTCTCAACAACTCAAAGTTATACTTCAAACACTGACTGCAACTATGAATTAAGAAGAAACGCCCACTCACAATGTCAATACAATACAATGTCAGTACAAAATATTTTTGTAAATGTGCAGCAAAAAGTCATTGTGCAATAACCCTTTAAGGCAAATAATTTCTCTCTTCTTCAAAAGAGTTGTTTTACATCAACAACTCTAATTTGCAGAGAACGAACCACTTCATACAACTAAACTATTTGTATCACTTCTTTAATGAACGGGAAGAATTGGAAACATGTAACAATGGTGTCCAAAGTTTGTTGAATTCACTTCACATGTTGATTTCTAAAAGCATGCACGACTACTCACTAAATAGAATGGCTGCATATTATGAATCACCACCGGAATAGGAAAATAAATAACCAGCTACCAATTCTCAGATCCCAATGTGGGAAAACTCATCTACTTCACTCGCACGGTCCACGACGCTTCCGCATGACGCTTCATTTCCCACATCAATTTTTTTTTTTAATCTTCACCGCAAAACTCAATTCTGCAAATAAAAAATCTATAAAAAAAATTTGGGAAAAGAAATCAGAGGTGTTATCTAAGGGAGGGTTTATTTGGGGGAGGTATTTGCTGGGGGAGGGAATTACTGGGGGAGGTGATTTCTGGGGAAGGTATTTTTTGGGGAGGCCGATCTGTAAAAAAATTAAAATTATATCATTTGCGAATTAAAAAAAAGAACGCAGAATATACGTGGGAGGGGAGAGAGGGTCGAGAGGCCAAGAGAGGGGAGGGGAGGGACAAGCGAGGGGGATGGGGGGAGTTTCCAGTGAGCGGGTGGTTTAGGAGGGCGAGGGGTGAGCGGGGAGGTGAGGGGAGCGGGGTGAGCGGGAGGGTGAGGGAGCGGGGTGGTTGGGGGGGGAATTATGAGGTGAGGGGGTGGGTGGAGGGCTAGGGAGGTCGGGGATGGTGAGTGATGGCGTGAGGGAGCCGCGAGGTGGCAACGTGGGAGGGGAAGGGGTTCTCGAGTGGAGATAGGTCGATGGCAAGGAGAGGGGGTGCACAGAAAGTCTAAGGGCCAAGAGGGGAGCTCGCATGGGTGGGAGCGAAAGCAGTGCCGAGAGGGTAGGAGAGGGGGATGTGGGGAGCGGGAGGATGCAACCAAAGAGCCGGGGTTAATGTGAGTCGACGCAGGTATGAAGGAGGGGGGGTGGCGAGGACTGCTGACGGGGAGGGAAGGTGAAGGGACGGGACATGAGGGAGGGAGAGGGGTAGCATAGGTGAGGGATAGGGGAGATACTGTGGGGACGGTAAAGGTAGAGGAGGAGTGTGGCCTGAGTGGAGGAGTGTGGCCTGAGTCGTCAATGGGAGGGAGAGTAATGAGAGTTTGGCGAAGGGAGGTCCAAGGGCTGAGCAATGAAAGGTCAGTGGAGGCTTGCACATGCAGCATGGAAGTTGTTCACACCATTCACACTTTTTTTTTTCTTTGGGTTTAAAAAACTCAACGCAACCACACCATTCACTAGAAAATGATAGACACATGTTTCAAAAAAAACTCGACACAATGTTCTGATTCTAATGCACCTTTGAGAGACATGCTCCAATATTCATAGAGGGACAATGGAGAAGAGGTATCAGTTCTGGAAAAATAGGTAGAGCAGTTAAAATTGGAGTTGAATCCACTGATAGACAGAGATAGTTGGGAATTTTTGCTGAGCAGTGCAGATCCGATGTAGCTAGACAGAGCGTGGGCCAGGTGAAATGCTTAATATTACTTAAACGGATCGAAGTGACAAATATGTAATCCCATGAGAGTGATGCAGGTTTGCTGTCTGAAAAACAAAGAAGGCAGAACTTCCATGTAGAGAGGCCATAAAACAAGTGGCTCAAAATGGAGTAGGGCCAGCAATCGCCTGCTCTGATACCATGTTAAACACACACATGGTGTAGGAGAAACTAAACACACACAAAGGGAAAGATAAGCATTCGTTGTTCATATTATTCACCATAGATGTACATTTATAATACAATGGTGTGACCCTTGGATTCATCTTCCAAGGTCACTTGGACTCCTTTGTGACTCTTCGCCTTCCACACCTACCCATAGAGGATTAGGTGTTCAACAAAAAATAAAATTAATTATTAAAATATATATATTTTTTCTAAATAACACTAATTCTATTAAGTGAACATATGGTACAAATAGCGTTTACAATCAGGATAGACAAGAAACAGGCCAACCGGAAATGATAAACTATCAACTTCGGTCTTGAAGAGAAAACAAAGAGTAAAGAAAGAATAGAGATGCAAGATTTGAGAGACAAAAGTAGAGAGAAACATGGTTCTACCCAGATTGGGCAGAAGTCTCCATGCAGAGTTTTTTCCCTTTCTTTTTGATGAATTTGACCCAGCTCGAATGGAGCGGCTAGGCTAGAACAACTTGAAGAGTATTGTTGCCTGAAGGAGGAGTCTCCTTGTCTGTGTCGGAAGAGGAAGACTCATGGTTATGTTTCTGAGTAGCCGTAGTGACCGTGGGACCCATAGGGGCTTCAGAGGAAGGGTCCTGCATATGCTTAACCTGTTCTGTTTCTGCCTCGATCTCCTCCTCCTCTAAACTGGAGGATCCATCGTCATCTATGGGAGGCGGAAAACTATGTATCCATCTCTTGGGTTTATGTTTGGGGAGGTTTTGTTTCTTTTTTTCTAGAAACACTGGGCATGAGTGCTGAAGGTGCCCTTTCTGGTAACAATGGTGGTATCTGAAGGCTGTGTTCTTGTAATCTAAGGTCTGTGTCCACAGTAAGTCACCAATCTTGAGATTGATTTGTTTTGGCAGGACTTTGTTGATGTCTACTTCAACACAAATTCTGCCATGTGTATAGAGCCCCTTGAATTCCAAATAGGGATCATTAGTCAAATAGCGACCCAAGGTGTTTCCAATACCTTGAAAGACGGACGAGTGCCATAAGTGAATTGGTAAGTTGGGGAGTCTGACCCACACTGGAATCTTGGTGATGATAGTTGTGCAGGGATCGGACTCTGGGAACCAGGGTGTGAGGAATAACCCTGCTCGTCCCTAGAACCACGGTCCTTCTTTTACAGCCTTCTGATAGTCCTTGTCGTGATCAAAGACTACAATGAAGAATCCCTTTGAGCAGAAAATGACAGTGCAGTTGTGGGTCTAGTTGGTATAGATCCATTCGCACAGACCCTTTGCTTGATGCCATAGTCCGTTGAATCTGTAGATGATAGCAGCTTCTGCGTATTTTTGATGTTGTTCTGCCAATTCTGGATGGGATATTTCAATGGATGGGACATCCTCCAGTCTGTCAACCAAAAATGGCTTGGGGGTAGCACGGGTTTGAGCTTCTTTCTTTGGATGTGCATGTACAACATCCTTGTAGGAGAAATCTGGAGCAAATGAGGATTCCCCAGCAGCTCCCCCTTTCAAGCGAAGGGTTAAATTTAAGGTAGCATCTCTCTCAATTTTATAAAAAGAAATGGGAAGGGAGGCCTGGAGTTGTTTACCTCCATGAATGAGTCTTTGAAGAGCTATGGGTATTCCCAACCAATGCTCCAGGGCCAGCATGAGTTTCTAAATGATATCTATTAAGCAGACCCAAAGCATCAAAGATCTTCCTATTAGGAGCCGAATTTGAATTTGGAAAGCGAGCGAGGGAAAAATGAGGAGATCTAGGTTGCCAATATGCTCAGCATAGCCAAGAGGAATGGGCCATGTACGATCTCTGTTTGCAGCTCCCTTTTCTGCATATTGGCCACCGTCCTGTGCTTGAGGGCATCTTGGACGTTTTCAATCCATGGGCGCGTACTAGAGCCAGGCTTTGTTTTGAAATGTCGGGTTGTGGGGCACCTTCTCGACGTCATTCTGTGTATGGATGTGGTTCTGCCAGCTTGGAGAGGACCGAGTCACTAAATCTGCATTTGAGGCGCCCTGCACTTGGCTCCTGGAGTGCTCCCATAGATCTGTTTTTGGATGGGGCAGCATGCGGGAGAGACTACCATATCGCTCTCTGGCAATGGCAGGAGGAGAACTTGCTGATCGCCAAGTTCGGCAGAGCTTGGGAGGGACTCAATGGCGTTGGCGACGATGGAAGCCATAGCATAGTCGCTAGGGTTTTCTCGTTCTCGCTTGTAGCTTTTTTCCAATTATTAAAATATATTAGTGGAATGGATGTATTTCATTTTTTTTGGACAACCATTTTAGTGAAAAGAATTTTTTAATATTATGAAATAGATCCATTTCACTTAGTTGGGACAACCATTTTCTTTCATCAATTCTTCCTCAATTGTACTAGCTTTTAATAGTACTTTAATATTGTTAAAAATGATATAATCTTAAATTTTCACAATATTCCAAAATTCAATTTACAAAAATAAAATTAATTATTAAAATATATTAGTGGGATGGATGTATTTCATTTTTTTTGGACAACCATTTTAGTGAAAAGAATATTTTAATATTACTAAATAGATCCATTTCACTTAGTTGGGACAGTCATTTTCTTTCATTAATTCTTCCTCAATTGCACTAGATTTTAATAGTACTTTAATATTGCTAAAAATAATATAATCTTAAATTTAGCAATAATCCAAAAATCAATTTACAAAAATAAAATCAATTATTAAAATGTATTAGTGGAATGGATGTATTTCATTTTTTTTGGGACAACCATTTTAGTGAAAAGAATATTTTAATATTATTAAATAGATCCATTTCACTTAGCTGGGACAGTCATTTTCTTTCATCAATTCTTCTTCAATTGTACTAGCTATTAATAGTACTTTAATATTTTTTAAAATAATATAATCTTAAATTTTAGCAATATTCCAAAATTCAATTTACAAAAATAAAATCAATTATTAAAATATATTAGTGGAATGGATGTATTTCATTTTTTTGGACAACCATTTTAGTGAAACGAATATTTTAATATTATGAAATAGATCCATTTCACTTAGTTGGGACAGTCATTTTCTTTCATCAATTCTTCCCCAATTGTACTAGATTTTAATAGTACTTTAATATTGCTAAAAATAATATAATTTTAAATTTTAGCAATATTCCAAAAATTCAATTTACAAAAATAAAATCAATTATTAAAATATATTAGTGGAATGGATGTATTTTATTTTTTGGACAACCATTTTAGTGAAAATAATATTTTAGTATTATGAAATAGATCCATTTTACTTAGTTGGAACTATCATATTCTTTCATCAATTCTTCCTCAATTGTACTAGCTATTAATAGTACTTTAATATTGTTTAAAATAATATAATCTTAAATTTTAGCAATTTTCCAAAATTCAATTTACAAAAATAAAATCAATTATTAAAATATATTAGTGGAATGGATATTTTTCATTTTTTTGGACAACCATTTTAGTGAAAGGAAAAAGCTTCACCCACAAGAAAATAATATAATATAACATGTTCACCACTTGTAAGTTACCATTTCAAATTAATTTTAAAAAGTGTGCTTCTCATACCTCATATTTTATAATTAAAAAAACTATGTATTTCTCACATCCTACAAGTTAGAAGGTATGTGAAAACAAGGGTTTCACTAAGAAGAAAATATTATAATATAAGAATATCACCACTTGTAGGTGACCATTTCAAATTATAATTTAAAAAACTATGTGTTTCTCACACCTTACAAGTTAGAAGGTATGTGAAAACAACAACTTCACGCAAAAGAAGAAGAAGAAGAAGAAGAAGAATATATATATATCACCACTTGTGAGTGACCATTTCAAATTAATTTAAAAAATGTTACATGTTTCTCATACATAACCATTTTATAATTAAAAAATTTATGTGTTTCCCACACCTTACAAGTTAAAATGAGTGATTCACATTTTGATAGATGATTAGTACAAAAAATATTTTAGAATAGTATGTGGAAGTTAAATTACTACCATTCACCAAATGATTTTTTTATAATTAAACTAATATTAGAGCATTCATATTCCAAAATAGATATTAGAGCATTAACCAAATGATAGAATTGGTTGAAACCAGACTGAATAGAAAGGTCTCGTCAAAATGATTCTGTAGCCGTGAACAACACTCAAAACCGACATTGTATGTGGACGATATTCAAGTTTGAAGTTTCTCAATTTCAGGGAAAAGCCCAAGTTGACTCAGTTTGACTTTGAATAAAAAAATTATTAAAAAAGGAATATTCCACAGAATATTTCGAGAATATTCCACAAAATATTCTGAGAATATTCCAGAGAATATTCTATGCATGGGTCAATCAAAGGGCACCACGTGGCCTGCCCGGAGGCTGCCACGTGGCCCCAGGACTTCAAACAAATGCGCGCTAATTTTTTTTGGCATCCACCGGATTCGAACCCCGACCCATTGGCAAACAACACCATGTCTTACCGTCTCACCATACCATTGGTTCTTAACAGGTATGGGTGGCGGTGTTATTTGAATGTTAAAATATGTGTGGGTAGAGAATTAAAGGGGGCCAGCCCCCTCACCATAGGACCCAGGTCAAAGAACCCTGGCCATGTATCAACCTCACGGCGGATTAAATGGTTAGCCAAACATTATATATATGTGGCATTCACATGTTAATTCCGTCAGGTGCGGAAAAGTTATGTTATGGTTTAAATAACTGTTAACTCCAACCATTGGCCTAACTCCCCATGTGGCCATGTCCACTCTCACAGTAAATGCTACCCTAACCGTGTGGAGTTTTTGGCGTGGATTCTGGCAGACCACCCATATTGGCGCTAACCTCCTTAATTAGTGGAGCTATCTGTAGTTCCACCACATTTGGTGGAGGTTTTCTAGGCCTGATTGGGAAAAAGTTGTTTTTCTCATAACTTTGGCTAGGAGAGTCCTTTTGGAGCGAATTTTATTTTTTATTCTGGGTAATTTGAGCATTCTAGAGCCAGTGGTGCAGGTTTCAGAGGCAACATATATCATCTTCAGGTACATTTTCAGCAGAGAAGCTTGGAGAGCCATCAGGGCCTAGGGAGTGTTGGAGTTGTATGGGGCTATGGTTAACCTTTGAGGTGAAACAAAAGCCTATATTTACTGTTTTCAGTATTATGAACTCATTTCTAAAACTATTTTTGCCTATTTAGGCTTTCTTCACACTATATAACTAATTTTGAGCATAATAAGAGCAAGGACATGCCCATTTGGGGGCCTTTGACCCGACAGATGTAACCCAAGAGGGGTAAAATTCCTTATCATATGCTATGTTATATTTTGTGATTTATTTTCTGCATTTTATCAGAGTTAAAGATGTTAAACAGTAAAAATAAATAAGCCTCCTACACACAAAAGACTCATAAATTCACCAAAAGCATTTTGTTCCAATTGCAAAACATATTAAATAGTTTGTACACATAAGTTTTTGGATAATGAATACCTTGCACCAGCAAACAAGTAGTTTCATTTCCAGATCATTAGTGGTTACTTCTATTATTTCTTTAGGCAAAGTTTGTAAAGGGCCAGAAAGCTTCGGGATCTCATCCTTTCTTTAAAGGTGACATATCCTGTAAATGCCCCTACAGTCCATCTCTGTATTAAAAATATGAAGTTATCACATTTCAGATCACCCTTTGAATAGTGTTTACTTTCTGGTTAGGGCTACAATTTGTTAAGAATTATGTAGGGAAAAATTTAATACAAATTATCTTATATGATAATTGTTTGTGTTACTTCTTTCCTTATTGTCTTTTTTCATCATTATGATTACATTCAATACATCAAATAGCCATCAAAACAATAATGTCAACGACACATTAGTTGGTCTCCAAGCTAGCGCTAAAAACCCTCCTCTTGAGGGGAAAACCCTCAAATCTCTTCTTATAGATTCTTCACTTGATGAGAACAAAGACCATGACCAAAACCTTGACCTAAAATGCCTCTCCTAGACCAAGACACAGTCATCCTCCTTGATTCCACCCTGCAGCACTCTGATACCGAGACCTATTACTGAACATCATATTTGCACTACAAAACACCATGACTATATCATGGTTGTGTTGGCCTTCCTTCACGTTGTATATATCCTAGGCTAGGACTGAGGCTCTTCTACTTCTTCGATCTTCCACAAAATGAGGTAATATCTTTGGAACATGTCATACATCATTGTTACAGTAGCACCAAGTGACACCGAGCACTAATATTATACTTGAGATAGCGCTAACTCCTTAACTGAGGAAGCACTAGAAGATGTCACCAAAATATACTGATGTATTACACCGAGACAGTGAAGAAAGTGTCACTGTAATGTTTCCCTAAGTCTGTGCTAAAATACGAACTATAATCATTGTGTTTTTCCTGAGTCATCATCCAAAAATTCTTGTTGTATATCATCTGAGTTCCATCACTGTTATACCCATCTGAAATTAGAGATGCATCGAACTGTACTTCTGTCTTGTCACCAAAACACCTTAGAGATAGGTCACTGAAAATCTTAGAGAAGATATCCGAAAATATTTGTTTGTAGATTGAACCGAGGTTGCTATTTATAGTGGTTAGGCTTCCATAAATAAGCCGACATGACTTCTTGAATGGACACGTCCTATTTATGTAATCCGACATGTCAAATATATATTTAATAAGGCCGACTTTCAGGATGACCATGTCTTGTCTTTTGAAGGTCTTATTTCAAGTGTACCATGAGTCTATTAACATGACCATGACTCTTATAAATCCTAATGAAATCAAGAAGAAGTCTTACATAGTAAATATTTCTCATGAAACCCACGTGTTAGCAACCTGTAATTAGCAAGATTGGCAAAAGTCCAATTTTAGGGAGAACAATATTTCAACCACTTTGGGATTCTAGGATCTAGCCCTCCTGAATCCGGAGAGGGATCTCTCCAATAAGTGCAAAGATGGATTTTTCTTTGAAGTTTTGGGTAATGATGTTAGGCTAGTTATGAAGGCCAAGGGTTTTGTTTGTTTTTGGATGGTCAAGTATGATTACTGTTTGAGGTGGAAATTTCTAAGTGCAAAGAGTTTCAAAGGTGAGAAGTTACAAGCTAATAGAACAAGCTTTGGCCAGGAAGATAGATAATTGTAGGTTTTAGTCCATTGGGATATGGAGTCATAATAGGGTTTAATTGAAACAGCAAGGGGCAAGAGTGGTCCATGGGGCAAGTCATCTATGTCTAAGGATCTCTTTAAAGTTTGATTTATGGAATGAAATGATACAATAATAAGGGGAATTTAACAAATGAAGAACAAAGAGTAGCCTAGGATCTAGTAAGTACTTTGAAACTAGCCAGCCTTTGACAAACACTTAAGAAAGACATGAAAGTAAACTAGGATCTGGTAAGTAATTTTAAACTAGCCAGCCTTTGATACACTTTCAATAGAAAACATATAAAAACAGAGGGAAACACAAATGATAACAAAGGATGGTATAAGATCTAGTAAGTACTTCTAAACTAGCCAGCTTTTAACACATTCCAAGGGAAACATTCAGACAATATTTGGGGATAAAACTAGGACCAGAGCACACCATATCTTCCTTAGTTCATCTCTACTTAACATGAAATGAAAGTAACATCCAAGAAAAATATTCAGCTAAAACAATAAGATGAGGGAACGCCATCATTCCTATGCTTAAACTGAATTAAATCATTCCTAAATAACACAGATTGGAAGAAAACATTCAGATAAAGATTTTCAGACAGAGAAGGGTACTAATAAACAGTAGGTCCTAACTCTATGCATGTTTTTCTTTATAAGAGAAGATGAACACAGTGAAAACAGAAATAAAACAACAGTTCACAATAAGAAATAGCATCACCGTCGACATAGACCAGGATCCCATAAATCAGCTTGTATTGGTGCTCCAAAATAGTTACAGCTTCAAGTCCAATGCTTTAGTTTAGAAATTATCTACACTTCCCAGACGAACTTATCTATCACAAGTAGAGCTCCAAGGGCCAGTGAACACTATTTACAAGTAGAAGTCTCAAGCTCAATTACATTTCAATGTTCAGTAGCCAACTCAACCAACCCCCTCTCTCATCTTCTCCAGTAGTATTTATAGAAGAATGAGGAGGTGGGATCTGATAAAATATCTCCAAAGATAATTAATACAGACTTAATGGCTTCTCGGCCTTTGGGGGGCTTGATGAAGAATCTTACATAGGTGTCCTCTGTATTAAATAATTTACATTTAAGATTTAAGCTCGGTGGGATCTCTTTTTGACTTTTGAGGCTCTCTGTTATGTTGAAGTAACTCTGTTGATATTTTGTCATTAAGTTTATTTGCAGAATTCACTCTCTGGCTGTGCTGAGGCAAATATCTAATCTCGATCAATAACTTTGGCCTGCGTTTGAATGCTTTGAGGCACAGGTGGCACTGTGGTAGCTGGGAGGAATCAATTTGCCACAGATGTGGTGGTGGAGGCTTTCTATTTGATAAAACCCTTCTGATTTTTCTTTAATTATGTTTAAATCTGGGGGATTAGGATTTTGATAATCAATCTTAGCCATAATCCCCAAATTGTTTTCAATATTCTGTTATACTGTGTTCTGTCTTCGACACTGATACTCTTTCAATTCATTTAACTGTGTCTTGTTGATGTGCAGGCCGCGCAGGGCTCGTTTTGCATCAATGCCTCATGAAAAACTGACGAAACGTGGAGCTTGAACCCTGTGAATGATTCCTTTTGATGAATCGAAGGCAGGAGAATCGTCATTCTCAGCCTTCGGCTTTTCTCTTGATATAACGGAAAACCATTGAAAACCCTGCACAATACGAAAAATATTATAAAATCCTGCGTTATATAGGTTTTACTGCTTCAGAGGGCGTAGGGAGAGAGCATGGCTATTAGATGGCATCATCCAATGGTCGAGATCTGTTTTGGGAGGTTAAAAAATGAAAGCGGGTGAAAAATAAGTCAGAACCGTTGATCACAGAATGATCGACAGTCAGGATTGATTGGGAGGAAGTAAAGTGAAGGAGCCACTTTACGAACAAATGGTGAAAATTTGATGGGATAAGGTTAAAAACCTTTGTTATGAGACAAAATGGTTAAAAATGGTGTTTTGGGTTTGGGATGATCGTGGGCCATCGGATGAGATCGGCCCACAAGATCAATGGCTGAGAAGGCGCGTGGAAAATGCACATGGAAAGAGGGAAAACAGTTTCGGGGATGGAAACCACCGTTTTCGCGTGAGGAAAAGGCAGGTAGGGAGTATTTCCCTTTGGAAGGTGATACACGTCCCCACCCGACACGTGTCGTTATAAAACCACCCATTTCGCATGGCCTTGGGAGAAATAAAATTTGCGCTGAAATTCGCGCGACTTGGAACGAGGGCCGTCAGATCTGACAATGGAGAATAAGCGCGATTTTGGAAAGATGTGCAGGCAGAAGCAAAGGGAGGTGGATTTTATCCCTCGAGCATCTTTTGGGCGTGATCACCGTCCAATGAGCCGGCCTCAGATTGGACGACGCACGTCAATATCGCACCAGGCCCATAGTCGAATTTTAATGCGTGATGAGGGCGGTGTCTCCAAACTGCTCAAGGCCACGTGTCGACCTGTGGCATTGATCACGCTGAAATCGAAAATACCACTTACCCCACAAAAGCGGTGCGATGAAAACAGCTAGTTTTGTAGAGTGATTGACCGCGGGGACCACTGGGGCGATTGATTTGTGGGTCATCGATCTGCAGATCAGATCGACTGTGGAGATGTTTTAAGCTTTGCACCGGTGGAAAACTTTTCATACCCTGCAAAAACACAAAAAATTAATAAAAACAAAGGTTTCATGGCTTCGCGGTAGAATATATATTTATAATATGGCTTGGCGCCCATCTGCGGGGCCATGGTATATAAGGAGTGAAATATGATCGGGGACTATAATATACAGGGCTAATCGGCATTGGAGTTTATACGTAATGAAAAACTTATGCACCATTGAAAGTTTCCGATGCGATAAGCGCTCGGGACTATAACTCTTGGTTTTTCACAAAGGAAGCATGAGATCTGGAGTTATAACAAAAGGAGCTGATCGCATCAGGGGGTTTTATGTAACACAACATATGCGCTCGCCAAAATTTCCGATGCCGATAAGCACTATATGGGTTTAGCGCTTGGTTCTAGCACCAAGTCGCATGATGGGGAAGTGGTTTGGAGTTAGCCCAAGGGGGCTTAAGTCGGTAATAAAAGTTGGGCTTTTTATATATTTTCGATAGTTTTCAAAGGGTTTTGAGGGTTTTGATAAGGCAAATAAAGAGTCTTAAACCTTATCAAAGGGGTCCTGATGGAGGGGAAAGGGGAAAAATATGAAAATGAAGGATTTTTATGAGAATGAAAGGGGTAGAAAATGAGGTTAGTTTTGAAGTGAGGAAAGGGTAAAAGATGATTTTTGCAGCAGTTTCTTCTCATGAAATCAGCAGAATTCCAGAGTGTAAAATGGGCATAGTAGGGAAGATTTTGGACAGAGGCATGAGGCCTTCAAGAGTCTTCAAGAGCCAACACTTTTTTCAATAAAATTTTTTCCTTGAAGGCTCCAAAAAATGATTTAGCCACCTTTTGGTATAACAAATTTTATAGGTGGCTAACAGCGGCTCCGCTTGGGGATGGTGCCTTCTTGAAGGCATCAAGAACTTCAGACTTGCATTCTCTGGGAGGTTGATCAGTTGCCTCATCCATTGGGCTACCTTCTTTCCTTGTATGATATTCTTTTGCTCTGAAAACATATTAGCAGCCATAAAAAAAATGGATCTTTCATCAACAAGCTTTCTACCTACCCAATCCTACTGATCTAACTTTTTTCTTCATTAGAGTGCACTTGGATTGGCAAACTATTTTCACAACATTTTATTCTTTTGAAAGCAGGAAATCTAATCTATTTCTACTCCTTATTTCTCCATGGACTCAGATTGAACATTTGAGCCCATATGATTCTCTACCTAATCTACCATCTGTTGGGATTAAACTGTCCAATAGACTTTATTCTGTAAATTCTAAAACAAAAATTTAAAAAGCAATCAAGTCAAGATTGAACAGTCTAACCTGATGCTGGTCTATGGCATAAAAACAAGTTGCACATAGACATTATTTTGCACAAAATTTAAAACAAAATGGAAGGCTTAAGATCTGAAATTTTAGAGAACTTCCTTCATATTTTTTACAGCTCTGTTTTGACTCTTATTTGGGTTGTTCTTCCTTTGTTGTATGGTTCAGATTTTGGGTTGTTTAGAACCAGTTTATCTTTGTTACTGACTCAAGAAAATAGAACAGATTTGATTCATTCCCTTTGGAAACTTAGGTTCAGATTTTGAGCATGTTTGAACCTTTAATTTCTATCCTAAACTATCTACTGATAAGCCAAGATTAAACAGTTTGGAAAATCGAATTCACTATCCTATCAGCAGAGAATTTAAAGCTAATTAGTCAAGATTAAGCTGTTTGACTAACTAGAAGTGTGTTCTCTAGGAGTGGCATTTGAGCTTGCACACTTTCAGATTTGTATCTCTTTTTGGTATGAGGCTATACCTTTCTTGTTTTCACAATCTGCCCTCTTTTCTTTCTTTCTTTTTTTTTGTATTTTTGATTTTTATAACTTTGAATGCAATGATGGGTGAAGTATTTATAATGAGAAAAATATAAAACGGCTTTCAGAACATGAAATGTATCAAGATAAGTAATGCTTAAGCATCCTGCCATTGACAGGACCCCCAAACAATTCTTCTCCATTCAATTCTTGCAAGAAATAGGCATTATTACCAGCAGCTGAATGGATAGAGTAAGGGCTAAGCCATAAGTTGTCAAATTTTCCATGCTTGCCCTTGTATTCCCTCCTTGAGTCCCACTTTAAAACTTTGTCCCCAATATTGAAATTTTTGGCCTTTGTTCTTCTGTCAAAAAGCTTTTTAATGATGTCCTGCTTCTGCAATGCTTTGTTATAAACCTCCTCTCTGGTTTGCTGAAGATGAATGGTCTGATTTATTCTTCTGATTATGTCATTATCTTCAGTTTGCAACTCTTGAATAAAATTCATCACTGGTACACCAAGGCTGGTTGGAAAAATTGCATCAGTACCATACACAAGCTGGAAAGGTGACATGCCAATAGATTTCTTCAAATTCAATCTGTCAGCCCAAAGTGCATGAACTAGCTTTGTGTGCCAAGAATTTTTGTTTTCCTCCAACAGTTTCTTGCTTATGTTCACTAAACTCTTGTTTGAGGATTCTGCAAGTCCATTACCTTGAGGGTAATAAGTCGTGGAATGCCCCAATGTTATCTAATATCTGTGACAGAATTCAACCATCTTCTTTGATCCAAATGTTGCTGCATTATTAGTGACGATCTTGGTAGGACAGCCAAATCTAGAGAGAGTATTATTCTCTATGAATTTAATAATAACAGAATCATTGGCCTGCCTACAAGGTATGGCTTCTATCCACTTAGTGAAATAGTCTGTGGCAGTGAGGATCCATCTATGCTGGGCAGAAGATGGTGGATGAATTTCTCCTATGAAGTCAAGTCCCCACTGTTGAAAAGGGGCTTCAACAGTGATTGGATGCAGAGGTAGGGGTAGCAATTTTCTTTTGCCTTCAAAAAGTTGACATTTATGACAGGCTATGATCATCTTGTGCACATCATGAAAAAGAGTAGGCCAGTAGAAACCAGCCCTTAAAATTTTGTTTGTTGTTGTCTTCCAGTACAAATGACCTCCACACTCCCCTTCATGGAACTCGTGCTTAACCTTCTCTGCATCATACTCAGGAAAACATTAAAGCAATACACCACTTGTATTTTTCCAATAAAGACATCTATATATAATGCAATAGTTTAAAACTTTTAACTTGAGGAACCTTGCCTTTGTTTTTTTCAAACCAGGAGGTGTATTCAAATTAAGCAAAACATAAATAATATCAGCATACCAAGAGGAATTCATGAAATAGTCTTCAACAATGGGAGTTGAGATTTCCTCTTGTTCATCAAAAGCATTAATCATATTTATATCCAGAACTTAAAAATTTTATTCAGCCATTAATCTTGCTAGGCCTTGGCCTTTGATCAGCTTAGTGGGTTTTATCTCTAAATTATATTCAAGAATAACAACAATCCACTTACCTCTTGTAGAAATTTGAATAAATGATATGTTATCCACCGAGATTCTCCTGATCACACACTATTTTATCTTCATGCACAATACAGAATCTCTTCTACCATTGATCATCACATGCGGAAATAAAATCAATTGCATGCATACATTAAAACCACAAACAATCACACATATGAACACAGTATTTAATGGAAAAGCTTAAAGCTGAAAACCCCAACTATCTGTATATTATATGTCATGGAGATCATGTAACAATCATAGTACAAAAGCTCCTCACAAGCTCTCATGCACACCCTCAATTGCTACACACTATCAAGCTAGATCTAGCAAAGCTCATGCTCCAACCCTTAGCCACTTGATAACCAGCCTCTATTGCGTTTTCAAGCTATGGGATGGCTTCATTAAATAGATAAACCACCTGGCCTGAACTGCGCAATCCTCATTGAATACTCCACCTATCTGTGTGTTGCAAATAGCAACAGTATAGTCACAACTGATAGTTAACCTGCTCTTTCACCTATTCTTGCACTGGTCTCCACTGAAACTGTCCATGCACTGAAGTTAACTGATGTATTCTTTAGTTGATTAATGAGTTTATAATTAGTGAATTAATTAGTAATTAATTCACACCACTCTCACTAATTGTATCTATTAGTTAACTTGGATACAAAAAGCTCAACTATGTTTAGATTAGTTAAACTGAACACAACTCCACTAACTTCCTCAATCAACTCCACCAAACTCTGTCACATGAGTTCTAACTGAAGTCATCATGCAATAGCTTCACTTAAACCCTAGGAAAAGCGTATTTCCTTCTGTCAGCTGCATGTGCCACATCCAGGCATCAAGCTGAAGTGCTCCAAGAGAATAAGATAATGTTTAGAGTCCAAATATTATTAAGAGCTAATAATATTCGACATATCTATTTTTAGACTGGCAATCTAAAAATAGATTCCGCCCAATATGTCTAAAAATAGAAGTCCATATATTTTTTCCGACTTGACCAAACATCCACAAATAGCATCCTGCAACTCATAGAACATGATCCATATGTCTAAAAATAGACATAGTCTAAAAATAGACTTTGCGCCAAAAATATCTTGCGGGCCCACTTAGTGAAGGCGACTTCTTTCCACTAAGCTCATCATCTTGTTGCAATCTCAACACTCCCTCTCAACAAGATAAGGATTATCTGCAACCCCTATCCTGCCCCTGTGGTATTCGAATTTTCTCCTGGTGAGCGCCTTCGTCAAGATATCAGCATCCTGATCCTCTGTAGGAATGTATGAAAGTAACATGATCTTCCGCTGCACACAATCTCTAATATGATGATACCGATCCGTGAAGCCATGCCGCCTCAACTCATCCTCCTGTCTGTACCATGATCCATATCCCAATGTGCCTCTGAGATATCTCAATACATGCTTGCCTGCCTTCCAGTAGAGCTTGGTAGGCTTAACCATAGCTTGTGAAAGCTGGTTAACAGCATAGCATATGTCGGGTCGTGTATTGACCAGATACATAAGCGACCCCACCAAGTGTCGATAAACGGTGGCATCCACCAGAGCAACGAAGTAGGCATCCTCCTTCACCCGAATGACGGAAGAGGAGTATCCATGAGCTTGCGGCCATGCATGTTGTGAACTTCTCCCGGTATCTCCCGGGCATACTTTGAGAAACAAAGCAGTCCACCAGCACTTTTCACAAATTTCCAATCCCGGGAAATAATGAAGGAGGCCCAAGTCCTTCATCTCAAACTCCTTTTCTGAATCCTCCTTGCATGAGAGTATCAACGACTCATCATTTTGTCAAATCAAAATCATCTACATAAAGTACAATGATCAGCAACTTACCCTCCACCACTATTTGGTATAGGTTCGGATCTTCCTAACTCTTCGAGAATCCAAGTCCGATGAAATAATTGTCTATCTGTGTGTACCAAGCACGAGGTGCTTGTTTCAAACCATACATCGCTCTCTTGAGCCTGCACACATGCGACTCACTGCTGAAGATATCGAAACCTTTGGGCTGCTCTATGTACACCTCCTCTTCAATCACCCCGTAGAGGAATGCAGTCTTCACATCCATCTGAAAAATGTGCCACCCCATCTGCGTTGAGAGAGCAATAATCGTCAGTATGGAAGAGTACCTTGCGACAGTTGAAAAGGTCTCCTCATAATCGATCCCCTCAATCTATGAAAAGCCTCGAGCAACAAATCTTCTCTTGTACTTCTCCACACTCCTGTCAGCTGTCTGTTCACCTTGTAGATCCATCTCAAACCTACCACTGATTTCGATTCTGGCCTTGGGACAATCTCCCATGCACTGTTTCTGACAATCGAATCATACTCTTCCACCATGGCATCTACCCATGCGGGATCCTCCACAACTTCCTCGAAAGAGGATGGCTCTGTCACGATACACTTGCTCACAAGAGCCATGTATCCAGTATACCGGTTAGGTGACTGTCTCTTTCTGTGTTGTGATGTAGGTGCTCCTACAACCTTCTCTGCATCTTGAGCCAGTCGCTCAGCTTCTGTAGGGCACTTCCGCCCTCTGATGGTTGGCACTGCCTGAGTGGTCTCTTCCACTCCATGAACCTCCTCTTGTGGCTGATCCACATTTTGAGGCTCATCGTTAGGAACTAATAGCTCCTCATATGCATGCAAGTGTGGCTCCCTCTCAAGCGAACACTTCATGGCTTTCTCCTCCTGAAATTTGATATCCCGTCGCACAACAGTCTTGCGACTGTCTGGAAAATACACATGATAGTTGTGGGGCGTATCGATTAATACCCAAAAATATATGAACCTCTGCCCAGTCGGCTCACCATGGTTTCACTGTCTTCATCTATGAATGTGAGATAAAAATTCTCAAATGGAAATATCAGTCTCTGCCAACGCCTCCTCAGTACTCTGTGCCAAGAATCCATGGAGACCAGCGGTCTGTCCATATCTTGCAATGTGTTGCATGCCTCCGCCCACAAGTGAATGGGTAGGCCCTGATCATACAAAATCACCCATGCAACACCCACGATCGTTCTGTTCTTCCGCTCAGCCACCCTGTTCTGTTGTGGGTTATGAGGTGTTATGAGCTCTCTTCGAATTCCTTCTGCGCTGCAAAAGGACTTGAATTCGCCAGAGATGAATTCACCACCATTGTCACTCCTTAGAGCCTTCACCTTCTTCCCTGATTCTTTCTCCACCAGCGCCTTGAACTCACAGAACTTTGAGTATGTCTCTCTCTTCTTCTGCATGAAGAAGATCCAGCACTTACGAGAAAAATAATCAACAAATATCACATAATACCTGTGATTTGCTGTCGAAGCTACTGAGAAAGGTCCACACACGTCTGTGTGAATTCTCTCAAGGATCGTCGTGGCGCGACTATCCTTCTCGTGAAAGGTGGCTTTCACAAATTTTCCTAAGGTACACCCCTTGCACTGATCTAACTACGCAAGAGTGCCTTTAGGAAGCCCAGTAGAAATCTGCTGCAGTATCTTCAAAGCTCCATGGTCAAGGTGGCCCAATCTCCGGTGCCACAACTCGCCATCATCCCGGCTCACCACTCCTTCTGCCTTGCCTGCCATTGCTGCGAAGCTATCTACCTACAATTGATAAAGGTTCTGAACTCGAACCCCTATCCTCCGGGTCTCACCAGTTGCCTTACTACGTAAGAAAGACTTTCCCTCGCTAAAGACAACATCATATCCCTTGTCTTCTAACATCGCCACAGAGATAAGATTCTTCTTCAATCATGGAACATGAATCACTTCCTTCAATACGAAGGGTTTACCAGACTCCCTCTCAAAGGAAATGGTACCGATACCGGTCGCACTGTATCTACCATCATCGCCCATCTTGATGTGCACTCCAAGATCTTTCTCATCCAGATCAGTAAACAAATCTCGTACCTCCCGCGATGCGAAAAGACGCACCACTGTCAAGAAACCACACTGATCCCGTCATACTTGAAACCAAGCATGCAATCAGCAAAAAATCCAGCTCAAACTGTGAGGCTAAGGCCTCTCCATCTGCAGTCCTAGCAGCATGCTTATTTTTCTTCTTCTGTGGACAATTTGTGGCGTAATGTCCATGTTGGTGACAGTGAAAGCACTTCACCTTGGACATGTCCTCCTTCTTACCTTTCGCACCATAATGAGAAGCTTTCTTGCTCTTCCCCTTCTTTGCTTTGGCAGCCAAAGTGAAATTCTCTTCATCAGAGTTCTTTGATGAAGATCCATTCCTGGTACTTCGCCTTATCTCCTCTTGCACAAGATCCGACCAAAGTTTCTCCCATCCTGACAATTTCTCCTGACCATTGACAGAGTCCTGATAGGAATGCAAACTCTTCAGAAGCCCAAGGAGAGCCAAGCTCACAAAGTCCTCATCATCAACAGTAACCCCCACACTTCCCAGCTCATCCCTGCTGTTGTCGACAATTGTTGTCTACCCTAGAGATAGTCTAGAGATGCCATAGACCAGTGCCTAGGACATATTAGCATAGCAGGAGGCATATAATAAAGCTGGGTTGTCAATCCAAAGGCTCTCCTACTATCTCTTTTTAAACAAGGAAATTGATTTAAAATGGGACCAGCAATCACATAAACTATCACAGGGAAAGAAATGTTGCAGAGGCACAATGCAAAGCTCCAATATAAAAGCGTCAGACAGTTAAGAGACAATTTACTGCAAAGAGGGCCGGTTCAAATAATATGTCACAGAGATCAAATATCAGAGAGTGCATGGAGGAAAGAAACACAAGAGGATATTAGTTAACTTTGGTCTGATACCTAGATACACAACAGAACCACATATGGGCTTATCATTCTAAGAATCCATACATGAAAATGGCGTTTTAAAAGCACCCTCCCAAAGCAACTAATATAGCAGAAAAGTGGATGAAATGAATATGAAACAGTATATCATGCCTGAGCCATATTTAAAGCGCTTGACTGATCCAAGTATGGGCATCAACTAGGATGAATCCTTTACCGAAATCTGGAGCTACCGTATCTCAAGAATATGACAAGTTAAAGATGTGTGAAATGGGGCATTGTGGCTGGGCCATATAAGAGAAGCTTAAGGACACTGTGAAATATTAACTACTAGAATCCTCATTACAGATAGAACTCCTCCTCACTGAGACCCTATGGGCTCTGAGCCTTGATACCAAAGCTTTACAAAAGGTATACAAAAATTTCTTTCACAGCACAATTTTTTGATGAAAGTTTGGAACCCTTACAATGTCTTTTTTCCGGGTTTTTATAGAAGAAGGAGGAGAGAAACCCATAAAAGAGGTAGGTGAAAACAATTAATTTTTTCATTACAACAAAATGGTGGAAAATGCCTGCCCAAAATGTTTGATGGCGCAAGAACCCTGTAAGTACTCTGTGGTTGCTCCATAAAATAAATGCAGTAGTTGCAAATCTATTCAGGGGTAAGGTATGAAGAATAAAATATACAGCATTCTATACTATTCTGAGAGAAAAATCTGTTGGAGTAAAACCTAGAGGATATGATTTTATGTACTGGTACTTGCTGTCTTCTGAAGGCCAATTTGAAATTTAAATTATTCAATGCCAGACACTGCATTTCTGGGATCTTTCATTGACGTTGTTTGCCATGGTAATTAATATCTCCATCTGTAACATCTGCATCTGGAATTTCTCTGGAGGATTTGACCGATTTTACCCCTTGCTTCATTTAATATTGGTCATGTCATAGTGGCTCCCGGATCTTTCTTCGCAAATCTTGCTCCTGAAACAAGGTCCTGTCATGCGTTCTCGGCTTCTGTAAATGGAGGCGGTAAAATTATGATAATTTTTCACCATCGTAAACCTACAAAATCCACAAACATATTAAATAAAACCTGGCACAATAGTGGTGAATGTTATCGTGATCATGGAGCGGTGGTATAGGCTAGGAGAAATGACGAAAAGACGCGGGGTGATGAACAAGGTGGATAAAAATGGAGGAGCGAAGGGTGGAAATGAAAAATGCAGCGGGGCGACAATGAATGAGCGAGGTGGCGACACATAACACTGAAATATAACACGTAGGCAGAGTATATGAGAGGTGGAGGCAAACGTAAGTGACACGTGGGCATGTGGGCTTGGTTGATCAGCGGAACATGTGGATGATTCTGGGCCGTGCGATCCGCGAATAAGATCAACGGTTGAAACTTGGTGGGAGGGAAATGGACTGTGGGCCCGAAGCACTGTACAATGGGCTTAACCCATACACAACTTTGCAGCGCGGAGACCGTAGGATGATGCCTTTCAGATTGGACAGCTCATATCGATTTCGCTGCCCGTCTTGAGTCAGACGATAATGTGCGATGAGGAGCGGTTTTGACACCGTACTCAGGGACGTGTGGCGAGCGCTCAATGGAATCGCTGCGTTTGGAAGAATACCGCCTGCCTTGGATAGGCAGTGTGATGAAAACAGGATGGTTTTTGCGCTATGGACACGGGGTGGGGACCAATAGGGCAATAGGCAGCAGATCGTTGATTTTCATTTGATCTGACGGCTGATAGCGTGCCCGATAGATTTGTACGATAAGTGCCTCTCTGTATTAGTGCACGGTTTGCTGCCTGGGTTACATGGAAAAGGAGACGGAGGGGGCTGGGGCCAAAGGGGCTATGGCTCAATTGTTTCGAAATATGAATTTCCAGCCTTTGATAGTGCACTTTGGGGGTGGAAGATGATAATAATAATCATGGAAATGATTTTCCAAGGCTGAAAAGGGGAGGATCTAAAAGCTCAGAACTCGATTGCTTGTGAAAGTTTGTAGAAGGTTAATCATGTACAACATCGGCTCCACCTGGGGACGACATGTTCGTCCCTGGACGTGTCGAGAACTTGCAGACCCTGCCCTTCAAAATCCTTTCTCTTCATGATTCATTATAACACCCGCATTATTCAGACAGCAATAGAACGAAAATTTATATACAATATGATACAGTCAGGCCAGCACGACCTGAATCAGAATTGGAAATAGGGTTTCAGAAATTGTCCGTTTACAGGGGCATCCAGCATGTCGCCCTGTAAATTCTCCAATATGAATGTGTTATTACCTCCTTGTTCCACAATTTTAAATGGACCAAACCAGAGGGGATCAAACTTCCCATGCTTTCCTTTTTCGGCCCTCCGGACATCCCATCTAAGAGCCAGATCACCAACCTGCAATTTCTTGTCTTTTGCATGCTGATCAAATATGTTTTTCATTTTTTCCTGATATTCAGCTAGCCTCTGGTTCACCTGGTCTCGTGTTTCCTCTAATTCCATCAATTGATTGATTCCTCTGACCATATCATCTGGTTCTTCCTGACTGTCTTGCATGAAACGTGCCACTGGTAAAGCCAACTGCACAGGAAACACTATTGCTCGTCCATACACCAGCTCATAAGGGGATTTCCCAGTTGCTCTCTTGCTGGTTATTCTATTTTCCCATAGAGAAAACTTCAATTGGGAATCCCAATTCTTCTGATTCTCATTTATATTTTTCTTCAAGGCCCTCACTAGAGTTTTGTTAGAAGATTCTACCAGGCCATTTCCCTGTGGATAGTAAGCTGTGGAGTACTTAAGTGTAATATTGTTCTGCTGGCAGAAATTTACAAATTTTGTAGATTTGAAGGCCTGTGCATTATCAGTCACTATTTTAGCAGGAAAACCAAACCTGGATATGATGTTTTCCTCCATGAACTTTATGATGACGGTGTCAGTAGCATTCCTTGCAGGTATGGCTTCCACCCATTTTGTAAAGTAATCTGTGGCTATCAGTGTCCATTTATGTTGTCCACTTGATGGGTGATGTATTTCTCCAATAAAATCTACTCCCCATTATTGAAATGGTTCATTCACATGAACTGGAATCAAGGGCAGAGCTGCCAACTTCTGTCTCTCAGCAAATTTTTGACACTTATCACATGCCCTGACCCAGGTAAAAACATCTCCAAATAATTTTGGCCATAGAAACCAGCTTTCAGTATTTTATGGGTTGTGGCTCTCCAGCTGTAATGGCCCCCACAAATTCCTTCATGAAATTCTATCATTATACTTTCTACCTCATCCTCTGTGAGGCACAGGAGTAGAATGCCTGAAGGATCTCTCCAATATAATTGGCCATTAGCAACTATGTACTTTTGTGATTTTAATCTCAAAGCCCTATATTTTACTTTATCACAGCTGAGTGGACAGCTGAGTGTCAAAAGATATTCAACTATTTCTTTGTACCAAGGACTAGTAAGATATTTTATATGTGCTTTTTGAGTGGTTACCTCCAGTCCTTGCTGTTCTTTTCCTTTTTCAGGCTCTTCATTTGCAATCATGGACAAATTTATGCCCAAATCCTGGTAGTTTGATTCTGATAAGATCCTTGCTAGCCCTTGTCCTTTTATCAGCTTAGTAGGTCTGATGTCCAGATCATATTCCTGTATTTTTGCAATCCATCTTCCTCTTTTCCCTTCACTATCTCCCTGAATGAGAATGTCTTTGACAGCTGTTGTAGGGACATATGCAGTAATATGAGACTGCAAAACATACCTTCTGAAGGCTTTGAGGGACTTTACTAGGGCATATGCCTGTTTTTCTAATATATTATATTTCAGTTCAGCATCATGAAGCACTTGGCTGAAAAAGGCAATAGGATGCTCATATCCATCTTCATTTTTCTGCAATAACACTCCAGCTACTATATGAGGTGATGCAAAAGAAAAGATCATAAACGGTCTAGTATAATCAGGTCCATCCAGCACAGGAGCTTCAGCAAATGCCTGTTTTATTCTGGAGAATGCCTCTCTAGATTCATGAGACCATTTTACTTCATTGTTCTTTTTCAGCATATCAGTTATGTGCCTAACTATCTCAGCATAGTTAGGAATAAACCTTCTTAGAAAATTTATTCGGCCTAAAAACACTTGCACTTATTTTTTATTCCTGGGGAGAAGAATACTATTTATAACCTCCACTCTTTTAGGGTCTATTCTCACCCCATCCTTAGTTACAATATGCCCAAAAGTTTTCCTTCCTCTAATGCAAATAAAGACTTTTGTGGATTAAGAGAAAGGCCATACCTTCTGCATTTTTCAAAATTTCTGCGCAAATTCTCAATGCGTTCAGCATCATTATTTGAGAACACTGTAATATCATCAAGGTACACCACCAGAAATTTATCCTGCTCACCAACAAAAGTAATATCCATAGCCCTCTGAAAAGTAGCTCCTACGTTAATCAGTCCAAAAGGCATCCTGGCATACATGAATGTTCCCCATGGTGTGGTGAAAGCAGTCTTCTTTTGGTCTTCTGGGAACACAGCCACCTGTTTATAACCAGAGAAACCGTCCATCATTGACATTCTAGAGGCTCCCACCACTTTTTGCAGGATGTGGTCCATCTTAGGTAGTGGATAATTATCCTTTAAAGATGCTCTGTTTAAATTCCTGAAATCCACACATAGCGTTATTTCTCCGCTTTTCTTTCGGACAAGGACCAAATTTGCAACCCATTCTGAGTACCTTAATGGCACAATTATTTTGGCCTTCAGCAGCTTCTTGATTTCTTTTTCAATGGAGGGGAGCAGTAATGGATTTATCTGTCTGAGCTTCTTCTTATAAGGTTTCGCACCTTCCCTCAAAGGAATTTTATGCTGCATTATACTAACATAAAAAATTTTAAGGTCCTGATAGGACCATGCAAATACATCATTATAAGATTGAAATAATTTCAGGTATCTTTCTATATACTCCTCTGGGACCTTCTTGTATAATTTGACACTTTTAGGATCAGCCTCAGTACCCAGATTTAGATCTTCTACCTGATTTTCCTCTACTACTTTATTATGTTGCAAAGGGACATCATTTTTGTCAAATAGTCTTTCTAGAGGCACCATCCCTCTAGGTATCACATTCCCTTTCAGCTGCAGCACTTTACTTCCTGCCATTTTATCTTCCCACTTATTTTCTGAAGCATTCTCAGCCTCATCCCCTTCACAATCATCAATCTCTATATTAGAGAATTCTCCCACTGTCTCCAATAATTTCTTCATCTGTTCATCATCTTCAAATACCTGCCAGTGCTTAACATTATCTGGGATTGATGGTCTATAACGCACCTCAAATTCATACCTCAAGAGAGGGTTTTGAGGAGGACGAAATGTACTGGCAGCCATATCTAGTGAATTTTCCATTCTATTGTGCTCCTGGGACATGAACTGGATATTGAATGTGGAGAAGAAATTCTCCACCATGTCCCATACTTCATTTCTATAAGCTCTCAGCTGTGGATGTTTAGTTTGACATTGATTTCTGATCTGTCTGACCACTAACTCAGAGTCTCCCAAGACCTTTAAACACTGTATGCCCATGCTCCTGGCTGTCTGCAATCCCAATAGCATTGCTTCATATTCAACCACGTTATTAGTAGCTTCGTATTCCAATTTAAAAGACAGTGGCACCCATTTTCCTGTAGGAGAAATTAATAATACTCCAGCCCCATTGCCTTCTCTCGAATTTGCTCCATCAAAATGTAGAGTCCATACTCCTGCCTCATTGTTTTCTAAAGGCTGCTCAGTCTTGATTTGATAGAAGGAAGGTTCATGAGAAAAATTTTGATCTTCTTCAAGCATAAAACTTGAAAAATCTCCCTCCTTGCTGTAGACTGGTGCATTCTGTGAGCTGTCAGCCTTGGTCACCATCTGTTGGAGTAAAACTTGGAGGATATGATTTTATGTACTGGTACTTGCTGTCTTCTGAAGGCCAATTTGAAATTTAAATTATTCAATGCCAGGCACTGCATTTCTTGGATCTTTCATTGACGTTGTTTGCCATGGTAATTAATATATCCATCTGTAGCATCTGCATCTAGAATTTCTCTGGAGGATTCGACATATTTTACCCCTTGCTTCATTTAATATTGGTCATGTCATAGAGGCTCCCGGATCTTTCTTCACAAATATTGCTCCTGAAACAAGGTCTTGTCATGTGTTCTCGGCTTCTGTAAATGGAGGCGGTAAAATTATGATAATTTTTCACCATCGTAAGCCTGAAAAATCCACAAACATATTAAATAAAATCTGGCACAATAGTGGTGAATTCTATCGTGATCATGGAGCGGTGGTACAGGCTGGGAGAAATGACGAAAAGACGCAGGGTGATGAACAAGGTGGATAAAAATGGAGGAGCGAAGGGTGGAAATGAAAAATGTAGTGGGGCAACAATGAATGAGCGAGGTGGCAACACATGACACTGAAATATAACACGTAGGCAGAGTATATGAGAGGTGGAGGCAAACGCAAGTGACACGTGGGCGTGTGGGCTTGGTTGATTAGCGGAACATGTGGATGATTCTTGGCCGTGCGATTCGCGAATAAGATCAACGGTTGAAACTTGGTGGGAGGGCAATGGAATGTGGGCCCGAAGCACTGTACAATGGGCTTAACCCATACACAACTTCGCAGCGCAGAGACCGTAGGATGATGCCTTGCAGATCAGACGGCTCATATCGATTTCGATGCCCGTCTTGAGTCGGACAATAATGTGCGATGAGGAGCGGTTTTGACACCGTACTCAGGGACGCGTGGTGGGCGCTCAATGGAATTGCTACGTTTGGAAGAATACCGCCTACCTTGGATAGGTAGTGCGATGAAAACAGGCTGGTTTTTACGTGATGGACAGGGGGTGGGGACCACTAGGGCAATAGGCAGCGGACCGTTGATTTTCGTTTGACCTGACGGCTGATAGCGTGCCCGATAGATTTGTACGATAAGCGCCTCTCTGTTTTAGTGCACGATTTTCTGCCTGGGTTACATGGAAAACGAGACGGAGGGGGCTGGGGCCAAAGGGGCTATGGCTCAACTGTTTCGAAATATGAATTTCTAGCCTTTGATAGTGCACTTTGGGGGCGGAAGATGATAATAATAATCATGGAAATGATTTTCCAAGGCTGAAAAGGGGAGGATCTGAAAGCTCAAAACTCGATTTCTTGTGAAAGTTTGTAGAAGGTTGATCATGTACAACACCTGCATTGGATGAACTTCGTGAGGTACTTGGGCATACTGTCTCCTTTCTCCATCTTTATGTTTCTGAGTTTATCCTTGAGCACCAACTTCCTCTTGTCGCTCTTGCTTTGGAATAAATCTGTCAAGGCTTTCCACATCAAGAATGGAGAAGCCTTACCATGAAGGCTAGACACTATGTGATCCTTCATGCCCTCCAACAGAATCCTTCGACACTTTGCTGTCTTCTTTTTCCAAGCCTCAATTACGGCAGCATCACTAGAAGTAGGCTTTGGAATTTCTGCATCTATGAACTCCTTCAACCCGTTGTCATCCAGCACTGCCTCCATCTTGTCCTTCCATGAAATATAATTTGAGCTGCCCTCAAGGGCATAATCCAATCAAAATCCGTTGAAAGACATCTCAACTTTGACACCAAGAAAACACTGCTGCAAATTCGAATTCCACCAGCACAAAACTCAACTGCTTCAATGTTTTGCAATTGCTCCGATGATCAATATTGCTCTGATACCATGTAGAAATTTGAATAACTGATATGTTATCCACCGCGATTCTCCTGATCACATACTATTTTATCTTCATGCACAATACATAATCTCTTCTACCATTGATCATCACATGCGGAACTAAAATCAATTGCATGCATACATCAAAACCACAAACAATCACACATATGAACACAGTATTTAATGGGAAAGCTTAAAGCTGAAAACCCAAACTATCTGTATATTATATGTCATGGAGATCATGTAACAATCATAGTACAAAAGCTCCTCACAAGCTCTCATGCACACCCTCAATTGCTACACACTATCAAGCTAGATCCAGCAAAGCTCATGCTCCAACCCTTAGCCACTTGATAGCCAGCCTCTATTGCGTTTTCAAGCTATGGGATGGCTTCATTAAATAGATAACCACCTGGCTTGAACTGCGCAATCCTCATGTGCTTACTCCACCTATTTATGTGTTGCAAATAGCAACAATATAGTCATAACTGATAGTTAACCTGCTCTTTCACCTATTCCTGCACTGGTCTCCACTGAAACTGTCCATGCACTGAAGTTAACTGATGTATTCTTTAGTTGATTAATGAGTTTATAATTAGTGAATTAATAATAATTAATTCACACCACTCTCACTAATTGTATCTATTAGTTAACTTGGATACAAAAATCTCAACTATGTTTAGATTAGTTAAACTGAATACAACTCCACTAACTTCCTCAATCAACTCCACCAAACTTTGTCACATGAGTTCTAACTGAAGTCTCCATGCAATAGCTTCACTTAAACCCTCGAAAAAGCGTAATTCCTTCTGTCAGCTACATGTTCCACTTCTAGGCATCAAACTGAAGTGCTCCAAGAGAATAAGATAATGTTTAGAGTCTAAATATTATTAAGAGCTAATAATATTTGACATCCCTATTTTTAGACTGGCAATCTAAAAATAGATTCCTCCGAGTATGTCTAAAAATATAAGTCCATCTATTTTTCCCAACTTGACAAACCTTACACAAATAGCATCCTGCAACTCATAGAACATGATCCATATGTCTAAAAATAGACATAGTCTAAAAATAGACATAGTCTAAAAATAGACTTTGCGCCAAAAATAGCCTGCGGGCCCACTTAGTGAAGGCGACTCCTTTCCACTAAGCTCATCATCTTGTTGCAATCTCAACACCTCTCTTACCATCTGGGTCTTGTGTTAGAATGTCTTTCACATTTGAATTTGGGACAAAGGAAATGGTGTGAGTGAAGGATGTACACTCTAAAGTCTTTCAAAGCTTTAACCAAAGCAAATGCTTGCTTCTCCATAATGTTATACTTCATAGGGGCATCCCTCAATGCCTTGCTAAAGAATGCAATAGGCTGCTCTTGTCCTTGTGGATTTTTCTGTAAAAGGACAGCAACTATGGTATGTTCTGATGCAAATGAAAAAATATAAAAATCTTTTGAAAAATCAGGACTTATTAGAACCGGTGTTTTGGTTAACGCTTGTTTCACCAGCTCAAAGGACTTCTTTGCTTGCAAGTTCCACTTTACCCCTTGCTCCTTTTTCAACATGTTTTTTATATTCCTAAGGATCTCGGCCAAATTGGGGATGAACCTTCTCAAAAAGTTAATATTTCCAATGAAAGATTTCAACTCCTTGATGTTTTGAGGATGAGAGATTTGCAATATGGCCTCAATCCTTTTGGGATCTATCATAATATCCTCTTCTGAAATGATGTGCCCAAGAATTTTACCTTCTTGGAGACCGAAAAGTGTCTTCTTAGGGTTTAAAGATATCCCAAAATTTATGCATTTCTCGAAAACTTTTCTTAAATGTGCTAAGTGTTCTTCATCTGTTTTTGAAAACACAGTGATATCATCAAGGTATGTAATGATGAAGAAGCCCAGTTCCTCCGAGAATGCTATGTCCATGGCTCTCTGAAAAGGTGCTCTAGCATTCATTAGACCAAAGGGCATTTTCACATACATGAAAGTGCCCCATGGTGTAGTAAAGGTTGTTTTTAACTGATCAGCAGGGTGAACTAAGATCTGATTGTACCCTGAGTAGCCATCAAGCAAAGAAATTCTTCCAGACCCTACCACCCTTTGTAAAATATGATCCATCTTAGGTAAAGGGTAGTTGTCTTTTAACGAAGCTTTGTTTAAATCTCTAAATTCTATACAAAGCCTGATCTCTCTAGTTTTCTTCCTAACTGACACCAGATTAGACACCCACTCAGAATATCTAATAGGGACAATAATACCAGCTTCATACATTTTCATGATCTCCTTCTGAACCAAAGGCAACTAAACAGGGTTTATTCTGCGCAGTTTCTGTTTGAATGGTTTTTTGTTTTCTTTGAGAGGAATTTGTGCTGTATTATTTCAGTGTCATAGGATTTCAGATCTTCGTAACTCCACGCAAAAACATCAGAAAATTCTTTAAACAACTCTATGTATTTGAGTTTAATGTGAGCTGGTAAAGTTTTAGACAGTTTAATCATTTTCGGTTTTTTCTCACTTCCTATATTGCACTCTTCCACTTCAGTCTCTACAGGTTCCAGTTTTTCTTTATTTTCCATGTCGTTAAAATTGAACAACTCTTCTAAAGGGGCTAGACCCTTAGGCAAACTTTCATCTTTGGGCTGCAAGGTTTCTAACTCTTCTTTTTCTAACTCTGCAATCAATTCTGTTTTATTTTGAAGTTTTCTTGACGGTAGATTAATATTAACAAATTCAGGAGACGGTTCTTCTTTACCAAGAAAATTTTC
Source organism: Pinus albicaulis (assembly GCA_034641835.2). Taxonomy (NCBI): domain Eukaryota; kingdom Viridiplantae; phylum Streptophyta; class Pinopsida; order Pinales; family Pinaceae; genus Pinus; species Pinus albicaulis. The sequence continues at coordinate 193,586,569 of CM076573.1, forward strand.
TTCACTGCAGTCTGTATCATAATCTGAGTCCGAACTGTGTAGTTCGAATTCATTTCTAAATTGCATGAAGTCTTCTATTTGTTTGTCCCCATCAAAAACTTGCTAGTATTTTTCGTTATTAAGTATGGCTGGTCTGAATTTTATTTGAGTTGTGCATTCTTTGGTTTCATATGGCGTTAAGCATGTTCTGGCTGCAAAGGCTAAATTCTGGGCCGCAATATTTCTTTTCATCGGGACAAAAATTAGTTGGGACTCCTCAAATGTTTCTAAAAGGTCCATGACACCGTTTTGGCAGGTCCTAAGTCTGGGATGATTTGCGTTATATTCCCCATTGACTTGCCTAATGACTAATTCTGAATCCCCATACACATTGATTCTTTCGGCTCCTAACTTTTTAAACAAACATAAGCCTAAGAGAAGGGATTCATATTCTGCTATGTTGTTAGAACACTGAAAGTTCAATTTGCAGGAAATGCTTTCTGTGTGGTTTCTCTCAGTGTTGCAGATCCAGACACCTGCACCAGCGTTAGTTCTAGTGCATGACCCATCGAAGTGCATACTCCATAAAGGACTAGTCTCGAGTTGATCATTTGGGTTACTATGCTCTTGAATAAGTGTGCTATCAAATTATTCTTGGAGGTCAGCACACTATTGAACTTGTTTTAAATCCTTATATTTTTTATTGGATTGAGGACTGCTTTCTTGACTCTCAATGTTTAAAAGCAAAGGACACATGATTTGTAGCTCAAGACCTGTGTTTTGTTTGCTAGAGTCTACAGGTTCAACAAACTGTTCAGACACTCCTACATTATCTTCTTCCTCCTCTCTATCTGTCATTAAATCAGACAAGGTCACTTGTTTACTGAAAGTTTCATCATTGAAAAGGATATATGAATCCAGGCCTGTGTTTACAGAGTACAAAGGAGAATTTTGTGGTCTGTCTTGGCTTGTAACTGTGTATTGCATATGAGACTCCCTGTAAAGTCTTCTAGTCTGATTGAAAACAGGGATAGTTGCATAGGTCATGTCCATTTGCATAGTCCCTTGTAACTTAGCCCCCCAAGATCTTGATAATAGCATTCCATACTTTGGGGGCACATCGGCCACAACAATATCCATGACTAAAAACTTGGCTAGAATTTGGGCTAAGTTAACACATAGATCCTTAATTAATCCTAAACATTTTACTCTGCTTGAGTCAAAGGAGTAAAGGTCTTTGTAAGGTCTGGTGATTTCAAGGCCTAAGCTCTCTATTACAACTTTGGGCATTAAATTATGAGAGGCCCCAGAATCATGCATAGCATTGTGCAAAGTTTTGTCATGAATATTTAAACTTACATAAAAGGGAGGCACAGGTCCCTCTTGATACTTACCTTCAATCTTAGGACCAAAAATGAGCTCTGGCTGGTCATCATTAAGATTGACTGTGTCATTATTATCCTCAATATTTAAAGCCTTCAAAATTTGGGTCCTATATACATTTTGGGAAGCTAACTCAGTCAGGGGAACAGAGATTTTGATCTTTGAAATTTCCTACTCTAGGCTGAAAGGAGTTGGGTTCTTCGAAGAACTTGTCTCAGCCTTACTAGCTGATAGTCTATCAGCAACATCAGCTTGCTGATTTGTTCTATTCACATTTGAAAAAATGGTTTTAGTAGGAGTACTAGCTGAAGTGTTAGTACTACTAATGTCTGCACTCTGTTTTTCATTGTTTTGAGTGCCTTTCCATATACCTTTATCAGAATTCACAACTACTGTTTTGTCCTTTTGCTTGACAACTTTAGGCTTAGTTGCAGTGCTATTTTGTGAATATTTTTCAGAGGTTTTGGTGTTGGGAGTTTGCTGACTGGTTTTTCTTCTAAGGTCATATTCTCTTTGAGACTCCATGATGACATTTTCCATGTCTCGATAATAACTTTCATCATCATCTCTTTTGTCATCATAAGGTGTATAAATACCTTGTTTTCTATTGTCAGGAATCTCAAAGTCATCATTATCTACCCCAGCATGTTGATATCATCTTCCTCTATTATCTCATATGTTTCCTCAACCTCGCTTACATAGTTTTGATAAAAGGGAGGAGTGATCTGTTGATCATCTTCCCTAGGTCTGTTTGGAGGTTGGTTCCTTCTAAAATTCTAATTTTGGTTTCTATTTTAAGGAGCAGTTTGGTTTTGGCTGGCTTGTGCTCTCTCAAGGATGCTCATTTTCTTTATCATCTCTTCCATCATTCTCTCCATATTAGAATTGGAAGTAGAGGGTGTAGATTCCTCTCTAAAGGATACTCTCTTTTCATTTTTCATTCTTTCTCTCTTATCCATCAAGTTGACTTCCACAGAAAGAGCACCTTTTTTCATTTCTTCGAGAGTTGCAGGATCTCTCTCTCTCAGCTGATAGGCCATCTCAGGGTCAAACCCTTCAGGAAAATTATTTAAAGCTGAGCCTTGTGGAGGTTTTAGATCTGGGGAAAGTGCATTATATACACTGTTAAATCTGGTACAATAAGCTTGTACACTTTCCCCGGTGTTTCGATGGAGGCTCTTGTAATCAGAAAGGACCTGGAGAGGATTCTTCTTTACTTCCCATTTGTTTAAGAATGTCTGATGGAAGGCTTGGAGATCATTGATACTATGGGGGGTTAAGCCTTTAAACCATTTTATGACCTCCCCTCCTAAGCTTTGAGCAAATAATCTAAGCTTGATAGAATCATCATCAGTTTCATTTCTGTCAAAGTAGTCATTCATATTATCCACATGTTGTGATGCAGTTGTAGCATTTATAGCATCATATAATGGAATTTTGGACTGATAGTCCTATGGAAGATTGACTAATGGTACAAGAAGGACTAAGGGAGCATACCATGTAGCCATGGCAGGAGGTGGAGGTGGATTTACAAGGGGTGGATTGACAAGAGGGAAAGTGGGCTGGACTGGAGCTGTTTGAACAATGGATGTAGGGTGAGGAGAAGTGGATGGACCAGGAGTAGATTGCTAAGCTGATCTTGGATGAGAGACACCTACGTTGTGAAGGAAATGTAAATCAGGAGGTGTTGTTTCTCTACCACTAGGATGTTCACTTGTTTCAGGAGATGAAAGTGAAGACTCAGAATTTAGCTGATCTAAATCATCAAGAGACCTAGTTCTAAAGGGATTTACTAAGTCGACTTGTGATTTTTGTAGAGCTAAAATATTTTCAGGAACTGAATTAGCTCTCAAGGGTGCTCTGAAAACAGTTGAAAATTTAATCCTAGGAGACTTCCTAAGGATACTTTGTGGGTTATCAACTATCTCAGGTGGATCAGGGTCAGGATAAGCTCTAGTGTGAATATTTCTAGGAGCCACTATGCTGTGTTTTTCAGACCCAAATAAACAAGAAAAGTTCAACCAGGTATGACAGTATTTAAATGGTCAACTAATCTATTTACACAAATTTAAATCCTACAGTCCTCTAACTAAGTTTGAATGATATCAAAATGATAAGGGTTCTTCCCAGTGGAGTCTTAAGGTCTGTTCAGGATTGTGGAGTCACCAAGTGGAAGTTTTTAGCTCCTAAGGAGGAAAAAGGTTTTATGGTCCACCACCATGTTTATTTGATACCAATCTGAAATATTTTTGGGTTTTCTGAGTTAATTTTCAGTTGTATGGTTTCTTAGAATGTCCTAACTTTGTTTCAAAACTTAGCTACGGTTATGAGACAAAGACAGTATACACTTATGGCTAAGCCAGCTGATCTTTCTAGGTTGGAAAAACTCTTATGAGAATCCTAGGTTTTTCCTAGTTTGTCACTGATTCAAACAAGCTTCATCATGATTACCATTTCTTGGTAGTGCTTGAAAACGCTGCCTTTTACTCACTAGGTTTTATGAAGTTCTAAAGGGAACCATAGATTCTGGGTTCGATCCCCAGTGGAGTCGCTAGAGATGTTAGCACCCTGTAATTAGCAAGATTGGCAAAAGTCCAACTGCAGGGAGACCATTATTTCAACCACTTTTGGATTCTAGGATCTAGCCCTCCTGAGTCCAGAGAGGGATCTCTCCAATAAGTGCAAAGATGGATTTGTCTTTGAAGTTTTGGGTAATGATGTTAGGCTAGTTATGAAGGCCAAGGGTTTTGTTTGTTTTTGGATGGTCGAGCATGATTACTGTTTGAGGTGGAAAGTTCTAAGTGCAAAAAGTTTCAAAGGTGAGAATCTTCAAGCAAATAGAACAAGCTTTGGCCAGGAAGATAGATAATTGCAGGTTTTAGTCCATTAGGCTATGGAGTCATAATAGGGTTTAATTGAAACAACAAGGGGCAAGAGTGGTCCATGGGGCAAGTCATAAATGTCTAAGGATCTCTTTAAAGTTTGATTTATGGAATTAAATGATACAATAAGAAGGGGAATTTAACAAATGAAGAACAAGGAGTAGCCTAGGATCTGGTAAGTACTTTGAAACTAGCCAGCCTTTGACAAACACTTAAGAAAGACATGAAAGTAAACTAGGATCTGGTAAGTACTTTTAAAATAGCCAGCCTTTGATACACTTTCAATAGAAAACATATAAAAACAAAGGGAAACACAAATGATAACAAACGATAGTCTAAGATCTGGTAAGTACTTCTAAACTAGCCAGCTTTTAACACATTCCAAGGGAAACATTCAGACAGTCTTTGGGGATAAAACTAGGACCAAGGCACACCATGTCTTCCTTGGTTCATCTCTACTTAACATGAAATGAAAGTAACATCCAAGAACAATATTCAGCTAAAACAATAAGACGAGGAAACACCAACATTTCTATGCTTAAATTGAATTAAATCATTCCTAAATAACACAGATTGGAAGAAAACATTCAGATAAATATTTTCAGTCAGAGAAGGGTACTGATAAATAGTAGGTCCTAACTCTATGCATGCTGTTATTTATAAGAGAAGATGAACACAGTGAAAACAAAAATAAAACAACAGTTCACAATAAGAAATAACATCACCGTCGACATAGACCAGGATCCCATAAATTAGCTTGTATTGGTGCTCCAAACTAGTTACATCTTTAAGTCCAATGCTTTAGTTTAGAAATCATCTACACTTCCCAGAATAACTTATCTATCACAAGTAGAGCTCCAAGGGCTAGTGAACACTATTTACAAGTAGAAGTCTCAAGCTCAATTAAATTTCAATGTTTAGTAGCCAACTCAACCAAACCCCTCTCTCATCTTCTCCAGTAGTATTTATAGAAGAATTAGGAGGTGGGATCTGATAAAAGATCTCCAAAGATAATTAATACAGACTTAATGGCTTCTCGGCCTTTGGAGGGCTCGATGAAGAAGCTTACATAGGTGTCCTCTGTATTAAATAATTTACATTTAAGATTTAAGCTTGGTGGGAGCTCTTTTTTACTTTTGAGGCTCTCTGTTATGTTGAAGTAGCTCTGCTGATATTTTATCATTAAGTTTATTTGTAGAATTTACTCTCTGGCTATGCTGAGGCAAATATATGATCTTGATCAATAACTTTGGCCTGCGTTTGAATGCTTTGAGGCATAGGTGGCACTGTGGTAGCTGGAAGGAATCAATTTTCCTCAGATGTGGCGGTGGAGGCTTTCTATTTGATAAAACCCTTCTGATTTTTCTTTAATTATATTTAAATTTGGGGGATTAGGCTTTTGATAATCAATCTTAGCCATAATCCCCAAATTGTTTTCAATCTTCTGTTCTGCTGTATTCTATCTTCGACACTGATACTCTTTCAATTAATTTAACTGTGTCTTGTTGATCTGCAGGTCGCGCAGGGCTCGTATGGCGTTAATGCCTCATGAAACACTGACGAAACATGGAGCTTGGACCCTGTGAATGATTCCTTTTGATGAATCAAAGGTGGGAGAATCGTCATTCTCAGCCTTTGGATTTTCTCTTGATATAATGGAAAACCATTCAAAACCCTGCACAATATGAAAAATATTATAAAATCCTACATTATATAGGTTTTACTACTTCAAAGGGCATAGGGAGAGAGCATGGCTATTGGATGGCATCATCCAACGGTCGAGATTTGTTTTGGGAGGTTAAAAAAGGAAAGCGGGTGAAAAATAAGTCAGAACCGTCAATCGCAGAATGATCGACGGTCAGGATTGATCGGGAGGAAGTAAAGCGAAGAAGTCACTTTACAAAGAAATGGCGAAAATTTGATGGGATAAGGTTAAAAACCTTTGTTATGAGACAAAATGGTTAAAAATGGTGTTTGGGGTTCAGGATGATCGTGGGCCATCGGATGAGATCGGCCCACAAGATCAATGGCTGAGGAGGCGCACAGAAAACGCACATGGAAAGAGGGAAAACGGTTTCGGGGATGGAAACCACCGTTTTCGCGTGAGGAAAAGGCGGGTAGGCGGTATTTCCCTTTGGAACGCGATATGCATCCCCACTTGACATGTGTCATTAGAAAACCACCCATTTCACGTGGCCTTGGGAGAAATAAACTTTGTGCTGAAAGTCACGCGACTTGGAACGAGGGCTGTCAGATTTGGGGCCTCAAATCTGACGATGGAGAACGAGCGCGATTCTAGAAATATGCCTGGGTGGAAGCAAACGGAGGGGGAGTTTATCCCTTGAGCATCTTTTGGGCACGATCACCTTCCGATGAGCCGGCCTCAGATCGGAGGACACACGTCAATATCGCGTCGAGCCCATAGTCAAATTTTAATGCGCGATGAGGGCGGTATCTCCAAACTGCTCAAGGCCACGTGTCGGCCTGTGGCATTGATCGCGCTAAAATCGGAAATACCGCTTACCCCACAAAAGCGGTGCGATGAAAACAGCTAGCTTTATACAGTGATTGACTGCGGGGACCACCAGGGCGATTGATTTGTGGGTCGTCGATCTACAGATTAGATCGACGGCGGAGATGTTTTAAGATTTGCACCGACGGAAAACTTTTCATACCCTGCAAAAACACAAAAAATTAATAAAAAAAAAGGTTTCATGGCTTCGGGGCGGAATATATATTTATAATATGGCTTGGCGCCCATCTACGGGGCCATGGTCTATATGGAGTGCAATATGATCGGGGGCTATAATATACAGTGCTAATCGGCATCATATTTTATACATAATGAAAAACTTACGCACCATCGAAAGTTTCTAATGCGATAAGCGCTCGGGACTATAACTCTTGGTTTTTCACAAAGGAAGCATGAGATCTAGAGTTATAACAAAAGGAGCTGATCACATCGGGGGGTTTTATGTAACACAACATATGCGCTCACCAAAATTTCTAATGCCAATAAGAACGATATGGGTTTAGTGCTTGGTTCTAGCGTCAAGTCGCATGATGGGGAAGTGGTTTGGACTTAGCCCAAGGGGGCTTAAGTCGGTAATAAAATTTGGGTTTTTTATAGATTTTCGATAGTTTTCAAAGGGTTTTGAGGGTTTTGATAAGGCAAATAAAGAGTCTTAAACCTTATCAAAGGGGTCCTACTGGAGGGGAAAGGGGAAAAATATGAAAATGAAGGATTTTTATGAGAATGAAAGGGGTAGAAAATGAGGTTAGTTTTGAAGTGAGGAAAGGGAAAAAGGTGATTTTTGTAGCAGTTTCTTCTCATGAAATCAGCAGAATTCCAAAGTTTAAAATGGGCATAGAAGGGAAGATTTTGGACAGAGGCATGAGGCCTTCAAGAGTCTTCAAGTGCCAACACTTTTTGCAATAAAATTCTTTCCTTGAAGGCTCCAAAAAATGATTTAGCCACCTTTTGGTATAACAAATTTTATAGGTGGCTAACACCACGAAGCAAGTACAAAAAAATACATTTTATTATCTTTGTCTTCTTCTTTACATAAATACACAATTACATAGTCAACATGAAGAATAACCTAGTTACACTTTTCAACACTCCCTCTTAACTAGGGAGGTATTCATGCAGGTACATGGTCACTTTCAAACTGAAGAATCTCATAAGAAGAATCGGATTGGTAATCACATCTGTATAGCATCATATCAACCAACATTGTCCTAGTGCAAGGCCTTGACTAACAACCCCATCTCTCAATGAGAAAATGGGCTACAATCTTGGCTAGACACAGACTAATAGACACCATAGTCATTGTCTCTCCAAAGTACACACCCCACCTAGGTTTTCCCAGAGTATGACCTTCTTGGAATATTCTTCTCTTGGGTAGCCAGCCCTCAAAGAATATCGATCCATGAATACTCTTATCTTGAATGCCCTATCTCATTATCAAAGAGTATCGAATGTCAGATGATTACCCAATCCTCCATTCTGTCTTCTAGGTGAAGACCATAATGATGTGTCTATCCTTTCTCTTCACATGGCCTTCACTAAGACTTACGACTGTTAGTCCTGGTCTAGTGCATGACACATGTAATAGAGAATCACATACGTCACTCCCTCTCAACACAGGAAGGACACTTCAAGTTTCTTCCAAGCAAGAAACTTACCACTAGGCTCCCTCTCAACCAGGGTCCTGCAGCAGCAATCCAACTACTCATGAAGAAATCCTCCCCTCCATGTCATGGATTTCGATATTGAGGAATCTTCAACTTTTGGCTTCATAGGGTACATATCATCCATCTCTTTCATTCACAATTCATGTCCACTATCATAAAGTGTTTCATTAGTATTTCTCATCTGGTCCACCATTATGCCATACTGCTTTCCTTCAAATCATCTTCAAGGATCATACATCCTTACTCATGATTAGCAGCCCTGCACAAATTCATCTAGATAAACATATACATATGAACTTTTGAAACAAAAGTTACCTCAGTCATGATCTTTCACCATGACATATTACTGTAGCCATCAAAATCCTTCATTCATGTTGACATATCTCCCCATGTTATTTATTATGAAGGTTTCTATCAGAGACCTTCATATTTTTCCGGGAGATCTTTCTAGTCAAATCTTCTTGGTCTTCTTGGATGTTGATTGCTTCTCCATGGTTTCATATCTTCCTGATCTCTTCCTTTCATCACACATATCTTTCTTAACAACTTTCAATCAGAGTTCCTTGATTATAGTTGGCCACCTCATACTCCATATGAGGACATATTATGTTGATTTCATCTAGTGTGACTTTATGCTTTCCTGCATCCTTATAGAGGAGGATATCCTTTTTCCTTTATCATGTTTCTAGTGATATATATTACCTGCAACCATTCGACATGTCAATATAATATTAAATACAAGTATACATACCTCATTTTTCCTTTATGTCATCTATGTTCCTTTCAGTAGCTTCCTAGATTGAAAGATCTTCAGTCCCTTGATCTTCTCTTGTGTCATCATATCATCGTTCATGAATTTCATAAGTTGGAGATTTTTTGAAACAATTGCTTCTTCTCTGTATCATTTAATTTTCTAATGAAGATTCCATTTAGAGAATATTGAGGATCTTAAAGATCCCTATCTGGCAGATGTTTCCCTTTTTATGCATGATGCAACTTGCTCTAGATGACTTCTTTTTCTTCAATATGTTGAGTTCTGCAAAAACTATTGCCCTCAACTTGAATTCTTCCATAAAAACCCTAAGTTTTTGAATGAGGTAACTTACTTATCCCATAAATTTTGTTACCCTCATGATCACATGAGTTATTGTTTCAAATGATGTCACACCACATCCTATTATTTATTGTAGACATATCTCATGCAGGATCTAGGAGCCATAAAGAGACTTATTGTGAGGGAGACCAATATTTAATGATCTCTTACTCCCTCTTTCTATGGAATTATTTCTTCCATCCTTTTCGGTGTCATGAAGTTTCTTTCCTATATTTGATATTATCCTTTGAGGACCATCTTTTCTTGTACAGTTCATAATTCTTCTTCTAGCTCCTTTTGTGTCTCCAATAGTGTTCGTGTGAGAGAACCTTAAGAGTTAATTTCCATGAATTCAAAGTATACCCTTATCTATGACTTTATTTATGAGGATTATTACTATCCTCCTTATTTCATGCAAGGACCTTTGCTAATACAACCATCGTATATATCTCCATGCACAACGAAGTCATTTAACCAAAATTGATTATGAAAATGAAAGATACTTACTTGGCAAGTGAAGAGAATATCTTCACCTTGATGCTTCCTTGAATGATCTTATTCTTAAGCTTCTCCAAACTATATGGTATGACATCCATTTGTGTAGCTTAACTTTAATGATGTATGCTTCAGAGGATGTGACCACCACTGGTAAGTTGAGATCATGTCATTGACTTAAACAATATATAAGAATTATCTTTACTGGAGGAAGCACCGAATCATATATATATAGAATTGAATCAGTATTGTAAGTGCCCTTGACTGATCTAAGTTTTACTACTGAGATTGGTGGGATTTCATGATGTACTGCAAACTCTTACTGTGGTAGCATTGATCATACCGAATTATGATAGTATCACAGTTCTATCACTGTGGTAGTACTAATGATATAAGTCTTGTCTATTTGGTGATGCTGAGAATGTCACTGTGATATGTCATTACCCTCCGAACTGTAGTATATCACCGAAATTTTCAGAATGAGTCCGAGCTGTGGAGATGTATGTAGGCCTAGACTATATTAAGGATACCTATGTAACATCACCTAAAATACATATATTCCAATACAGTGGAGATACCGTGATTCTGTGCATGTAAGTATTAGTGTATGGGTAATACTCCTTGACTGAGATTCGAACTTGTTCAACCCATGCATCCGAACTAAAGTATCATTGATAGCCCTTTCTTGTAACCAAAGCTCTGATACCATGTTAAGAATTAGGTAGGGAAAGAGTTAATACAAATTATCTTATACGATAATTGTTATGTTACTCCTTTCCTTATTATCTTTTTTCATCATTATGATTACGTTCAATACATAAAATAGCCATCAAAACAATAATATCAGTGACACATTATTTAGGCTGCAAGACGGGGCTAAAACTCCTCCTCTTGAGAGGAAAACCCACAAATCTCTTCATATAGATTCTTCACTTGATGAGAACAAAGACCATGACCAAAAACTTGACCTAAATTGCCTCTCCTAGACCAAGACATAGTCATCCTCCTTGATTGCACCATGCAGCACTGTGATACCAAGACCTATTACTGAACATCATCTTTGCACTGAACAACACCATGACCATATCATGGTTTTTCTGGACTTCCTTCACACTATATATATCCTAGGGTAGGATTGAGACTCTTCTACTTCTTCGATCTTCCACAAACTGAGGTCATATCTTCGGAAAATGTCATCAATCATTGTTATAGTAGCACCAAGTGACACCGAGCAATGAGATTCTACTTGAGACAACATTGTCTCCTTAACTGAGGAAGCGCTAGAAGATATCACCGAAATATACTGATGTATTACGCTGAGACAGTGAAGAAAGTGTAACTGTAATGTTGCCCAAATTCTGTGCTACAATCGGAACTGTAATCACTGTGTTTTTCCTGAGTCATCATATGAAACTTATTGTTGTATATTATCTGAGTTCCATCACTGTTATACCCATCTGAAATCAGAGATGCATTGAACTATACTTTTTTCTTGTCACCGAAAAACCTCAGAGATAGGTCACCGAAAATCTCAGAGAAGATATCCGAAAATCTATGTTTGTAGGCTAAGCGGAGGTTGCTATTTATAGTGGTTAGGCTTCCATAAATAAGCCGACATGACTTCTTGAATGGATGCGTCCTATTTACTGACATGTCAATATATATTTGATGAGGCCGACTTTTAGGATAACCGTGTGTTGTCTTTTGGAGGTCTTATTTCAAGTGTAACATGACTCTATTAACATGACCATTACTCTTATAAATCCTAATGACATCAAGAAGAATTCTATGTACATAGTAAATATTTCTCATGAAACCCATGAAGCAAATACAACAAAATACATTTTATTATCGTTGTCTTCTTCTTTACATAAATACACAATTACATAGTCAACATGAAGACTGACCTAGTTACACTTTTCAACACATTTGACTGTTGTTTTTGACAGGAGTTTTTTGGGCAAGTTCTTTTGATATTTTTACTCTCTCTCTGTTGAACTATTGAAGAATAATAAGAAGAATTTGATCAAAAATTTTCCCCACATCATGGTTTTTCCCTGGCATCCAGCAAATATTGTGTCCTCTTGTATTGGCTTGTCTTCTGCATTTTGTTTATGTTTAATCATCATTTACTAACATTGTGATTAAGCTAATGTGATTGCTAAACTAGAAATTGATATTGGGCTAATAAGGAAAATTGAAGCAAATTGCAGTTAAGCATAGAACATGCCATTATTATCTAAAATTAACAAAGGGTGCATGCCTGCCATTTCTTCGATCATTGTACATATTTTGAAGTATCACGAGAAGATCCTCAGAATATTTTTCAAGGTTAAGCACCTTCTTAACTTTCTCTCTTTGGGGTTCAAGTTCATCCAACTATAATAGAGAAAGTTGCACATTCATCTTTTTCAAAACACTTCCTACATCCACATTCAAAGAAACGTTGTTTGAATGAGATATATTGGTTTTAGGGATGTTTCTAAGAGGTACCAGTGGATGAAACCTAGCGCTCTTTTGAGGGATATTACTATTACTACTACTTTCTTGAGGGTGTTTTATCATTCTTCCTAGAGTTTTTATGATTAACTCCTTTGACAACCATGATTGTCTCATCACAATCACTACTAGGGTCTTTCGTCGTTTTCTCATGTTGATGTTGAGAAGGAAAGAACGATTCACCAAGGAAAGAATTAGATGCTCTACGATTTACTCTGTTGATTTTTCATTAGAGAAATTAATCTTCTAATATGATCATTACTTTCCAATGATTTCTTAATCAAGTTAACTTATGCCACATAAATCATTAAGAAATTATACATATAAAACCTTAACAATAATGCAGAAATGGAAGTAGGATCATAAAGAGATAGCCAAGCACAAAAGAGATACATATTTACCTTGGGAAAACCCAACCTCGAGAAAAACCTAGCAATCTTTACTTAGGAGAAATTGTTCAAATTATTAAACTACAATCTGATACTTTTCAAGTAAAACTTGGTCAAACTCACCACAGAATCCACACAAGTCAAACCTGGTCAAACAGGCCAAAATTCACCTTCCTACTGCTTCTTAGAATTTGGTCAACCCCAATCAACCAGGCCAAAATTCAGCCTCCTGTAGCTACTCAGAAGATCCGGTCAAACTACCCAGAATTCAGTCAAACCACCCAAAATTGTAGCTCGCACGTGTGAGGTCAAATGCAAGACAAATTCAGCTACCAGAGAAAGTCATCTTCCTCAAGAAACTCGCCCTCTTTCTCAGTCCTCTTCACACGTGTGAGAGAGAGACATGCCTCTTTACAATGCATATGAGACATGCATATGATAGCTAGATATGCATGTATCACATGTACTGCACTAGTATACATACTGGCTAATATTGGAAAATGTCTAAGTTGAGGGTAATGAATTGATTATCAAAATAAATTCCTAACTCACCAAAATATAATGAATATATCAAGTGGAGTACTTGATATGTATACCACTATTATAATATATATAATGCATTAATCAAAAAACAAAAATACAATGGATTATAAATTAAATTTATTTAATTTATAATTTAATTTAATTAAAGTAAATAAAATAATTTATTTAATATTCAAATACAGTAATTTATTTAACTTTTAAATAAAGTTATTTATTTAACTTACAAATAAAGTAATTCAATTTAATTATAAACTAAATAAAATAAGATAATGTAGTTCATAAACCAAACAAACAATTATAACCAACTCCCCATTACATTTGATAAATATAACCACTTCTAAACAAAGGAAAAAGGCGATTCTAGAATGTAGGAGGTAGAAAACAAAGGAATCGGAGAGGGTGAGGAGTTTTGACAGTGGATTTTGGGGCATATAAGGGAGTCGAGGAGGTCATGAGAAAGGGGACAGAGGACTAAGAGCACAAAATGAGGGATATATTTCTAACATTGGAAGAGACGGAGATTGCAGAGAGAAACAGAGAGTCTTGAGAAATTGTTCTTGGGGTTTTGGGAACAGGGGATAGAAGACCTCAAATACAGAGTCTTTTAGATCTGGGAACCGGATAGGTTGATCCCAAAAAGGCTAGGAGGAAATGGTCAGTTTGGTAGCAATTTGAGATCAACAATAGCCAAAATCGACCCAAGAAATATTTACAAGTATCTGGATTTAAATTTCTTGTGTATTAGTTAAATTTCCAATTACTTGTAAAATCAAGCATTAAGTTGGCAAAAGTCGAATTTTACATTTACCATTCCTTCATGTTGTCACATGATAGTTGAATGGTAAAACACTTGCCTGATGTTATGGGGCACTCACTCTACCCACTAACCAAATAGCCCTTGGTAATATAGTCAGAACCTTTTGACCGGGGGAGCCCTCTAGGCCTTGATGCTCTATGGCCAATCTCCCTAGCCACATTACATGGCTCCTAGTCAATACCCTTAACATAGAGAGAATATTTTCCGTTTGATGTGACATCATCAACACTCCCTCTAATCGAGGGAAGTATTCTGAGCCACTCCAAGCTTGTCCCTGAACTAAACAAACTTCATCTAGGATAGAGGCTTTGTGAGAATGTCAACAACCTTCTCGTCTATACTAGAGCCTCACTACTCCCTTTTGTATTGTGTCTCAGTACTTGATATCAATGTGCTTCAACTTGTCATCATGGTCATCTCCAGCACCTAGTCAAATAATCATGTGAGAAACTTCCAAAGCCACACTATTTCACAACTCGCCAAACTAGTTGCGATACATCCAACCTTTGTAGTGTTGAGTGCAACAGATGTCTACCTCTTGCTCATCTAGGATATCATAGCAAAACCCAAACTAAAACAACATCCTGATGTGCTCTTCCTATCTTCTGCACTCTCTGCCCAATCTAAAACTATATATCCTAGTAGTTACACTTCATTTGAGACATATCTTAATCCATATCCAATTGTACCATGTTGCATGCCTCAACTCAACCATAAACTGGTCAACTTCCCTCACTAGATCCATCACCATAGTTGCTTTCTGATTACTCTAACTAGGTGCTCCCTCTGACACTAAAACAAATCATGTTGTGGCAATCCTTGTTTCCTCCCCTATCACTGTTGCTTCCTATTCAGTGAAGCATATATGTTGTCTGACATGGTCCACTCATAGAAGGCATACTACTCATAGAGACCTCCCATATTTGAGCATCTAGTTTGACAATCTCAATCCCATCATCCACTTGGACAGTTGGTCCTTCCACTTTGCCTGATTGTTTGTATATCATGGGATCTACCAAATCTGAATTAGAGTTAGAGCCACTTAGCTTCCTTAGATTGGTCACCATGGGAGTGGCCATGGAATTGTAGTCCATCATCCCAAATCTCTGAAGGATCTTAATAGTATGATTCCCTTGCCCAAGGAAGTAAAACATCAAACCTAGATCCTTCATCTAGATCTAAGACATTAGGGGAATTTTGAGGTCTAAAATGGGCCTCCTAAGGAAAATATACAATCAAAATTCACTTTATGAGAGCCAATCACATTTTAGGGGATGACATTATCCCTAATGGTTGAGGTGGCATTGTTTGAGTTAAAGGCACTTACTTGTCACATTCTCAAAGGTGGATAAAAACCAGTGTGGAAAAAGTCGTGAAAAAGTCGCCACTTTTTCAAAAAATAGGGATTTTTTGCCGGCACCAATAACATTGGCCAAATTTTTCAAAAAAATTTCAAACCTGAAAAATTCGTGATTTAATCGTAAAAGACCTGAATTTTTTCCGAGTCGATCGAAAAAATCATGAAGCCTGTTACCTGTGCCAATAAAAGACCGAAATGCGATTTTTTTGAGTTTATTTTTTGTCGGTTTGTTCCGTTGAAGACTGTGGAGAGTAGAGGAGAGGGTTTAAACTTTATTTGCGATTTGCATTGGAGATTTAAGTATTTCTCCACTGCTCGATCTTGCAGATTGGGAGGTGTCGGACCACCATGGTTTGTTGCTGCCGTCAGGTAATTGTCTTCCTTGTATTTTCTTATTTTGTTACATAAATAAATAATATATATATATATATATATATATATATATATATATAAAATGTCTTGACTCTTATTAAATTTTAAACGTTAATAAATCCCCTTGTTTGGTTGCTGTGGGGTATTGTTATAGATCAGCATAGAAAATGCACAATGGCAGTCAAAAAATTTGTGCTTAGAAATTAGAATCTAGAGTCTAGCTAGAATCCTAGATTGAATTAAATTTTAAAATTTCAACAGTTCAACTTTCAAGAATCAAAATTCAAATAAAAAAAAATCAAACCCTTGTTTACTATTTAGTGAATTTAATTTATGTGATGGGCAATTTTTAATTTTTTCCAATTTTTGTTTTGTGCCCAGGTTCAAACATAAAAAATTTTCAAACAAAATGCCAAGGAATTTGGACCCCATGTGGGAGTACGGTGAACCTGATATTATACCCAAAACTGGAGGTGTCAATAGAATGTATTTGTCTTGCAAGTTGTGTGGAAAGCATATGTCAAGGGGTGTCAACAGATTAAAATTCCATTTGGGGTATATTCCAGGGAAAAATATAAAAAATTTCCCAAATCCATCTCCAGAAATTATCCGACATGCCATTAAATCATTGATGGATAAAGAGGATGGCAATGACACCATGGAAATAATGAAAAGCCAACATCTAGGGAGCTCAAGAGTGGGGGAAAATGAGAATGGTTCTTCTACTTTAGCATCACCTTCCACTACCAACCCCTCAGCTTTCTCATCCTTTTTTGTCCCTAGAACCACACCTGGTGCACAACCTGACATCAAATCAACAATTAAAAAAAAGGAAAAGGCAGAAGCTGAGAGGTTCGTGAGTAGATGTATTATATGGAGTGATGTTCCTTTCAAAATTGCCAAGACAAACCCATTCTAGCAACCTATGTTTGATGCTGTTGTTGTCGTTGGCCCGAGGTAGAAATCCCCTACCTTTGCACAGTTGAGAGGGCCTCTTATTCAAGATGAAAAGAATGATTGCACTGCTAGATTGGAGGAGTTTAGGGCATCATGGGAACACACTGGATACACAGTCATGTAAGATGGTTAGACTGACCAAAAGGGTAGGACCCTTCTTAACTTCTTGGTTATTTGTCCCAAGGGGACAATGTTTATGAAATCTGTTGATGCATCTGCACACATTAAAGATGTGTGTTTATTATGTGAGTTGTTGGAAATCTTCATTCAGGAAATAAGCCCAAAAAATGTTGTCCAAGTCATAACAAACAACGCTGCAAGTTATTTTGCAGTTGGCAGGTTTCTTATGAAGAGGTATCCTACCCTGTTTTGGACACCTTGTGCTGCTCATTGGATTGACTTGATGTTGGAGGATATAGGTAAGTTTCCTATGGTGAGGCATATTGTTGAATCATCGAAGAGTATAACAAAATTTATATACAATAATGCATCTGTGCTTAGCTTGATGAGGAGGTTCACCAACAACAAAGAGTTGGTGCGTCCTTTGATAAAATGCTTTGCCACTACTTTCATATCTCTTCAGTCTCTGTTGAATTCTATGTGGGATGTGAAGAACATGTTTCTTTCACAGGATTGGTGTGATTTATCTATTAGCCGCAAACCAGAGGGAGATTGCATATGTAGACTTGTTTCATATTGTCAAAACTTTTTGGCAGGAGTAGAGGAGGTGTGTGCCATTTGAGAACCTTTGGTAAGGGTTCTTCAGTTGGTTGATGGAGAGAAGCCCGCAATGGGCTACTTGTATGAGGCCATGGATAGGGCCAAAGAAGCCATTCATTCTTATTATGAAGATAAGGGAGATGAGGGGTTAGAGAAACAACAAGTCATATGGAGATTGATTGATGACAGATGGAACAATACCCTCCATTGCCCCATTCATGCTACAAGTATCTACTTCAACCCCACATTTGCTTACTCCTATGGTTTCAGATTTGATGCTGAGGTGATGGATGGATTTTTCACATGTGTAGAGAGGATGGTGGCATCTGAGCAAGAACGTGAAGAAATTTCTAAAGAAATGGAAATATATAGGATGGCAGGTGGCACATTTTTTTTTACCATGCCTATTAGGAATAGGATGACCAAAATCCCAGGTAAGCTTCAGATTGTTTCAACTTTCAAGTTTCAACTTTCAAATTTAATAATTCATTGTCTCTTCATAATTTGTTCTTCTCATTTTTATTTTAACTTGTAGATGCTTGGTGGACAAGCTATGGTGGTAGAGTACACCATCTCCAAAAGCTTGCCATTCAAATGCTCAGACAGATATGCAGTTCCTATGGATGTGAGCGCAATTGGAGTGTATTTGACAAAATACATAGCAAAAAGCACAACAGGTAAAAAAATTTCAAATTAAAATTTTGAAATTATTTGATTATTTTTACTATATAAATTTTCTAAGCACTAATTTATAATCTATGACCCTTTTATAGATTGGAATCCCAACACCTCAATGACATGATGTATGTCTACTATAATCCTCGATTGTGGATGAGACAAATTCAGAAAACTCATGATATGGATGCCATCTCATTGGACAATATTGATACCATTATTGCATGGAGGGTTGAGACAAAGAGGCCAGCCATGGAATCGATCCATGATTGGTTAGATCAATATGTGGATCCAGAGGCACTAGCGCCAGAGGAGGTAGCAGTTGCAGAGTAGGAGGAGCCAAGGGTAGAGGAGGAGGAGTAGGGTCAGGAGGCAGAGCAGGAGGAGGGTGTGAAGGAGGAGGTGACACCATCTAGGATGGGTAGTAGCAGCAACAGCGTCAGCATCAGCGACAGAGGACAAAGGCCACCTCTTTTTTTTTCTTCTAGAGGATGATTGGGTCCATTTGTATCCCCAGGGACAGGGCCTTCTTCCTCTAGACGAAAAGGCAAAGCCACTCCCTATTCCCGTAAAAGGGGAAAGGGATATTCATCTTAGTTAATGATTACTTTATGACATGGAGATTACCCATGATATACATTTATTATATTTTTTGTTGATATTTTGACTCTTGAGACTGAGACAGGAGTCAGGACTCAAGATTCAGGACTCAATTCACTATTTTGATATGTGATCTAGCACTGGACTTCATATACATATTATATATTTTCTTTCTTTACATGTTTATGTGGAAATGCATTTATTTGATGTTGTGGATATTTGAAATGCTAAATTTTTTTTAAAAATTTGAATAATTTTGTATTTTTTTAATTTTTTCGACTTTTTGCCGACTTTTTCAAAACACCCCTGACTTTGCCGAGTTTTTCAACATTTTTACCCTTGACGATTTAATCCCAACTTCGAATTTTTCCACATTGATAAAAACTCATGTTTAACCATGGTAGTGCTCAAAGTACTTTTAAAGTCAAAGTAAAGTACTCATAATAAATGTCATTTCACACTTTTTGAATAAAAATATATTATTGTCGTTTCATATTTCTTCAAAGAAACAATGCATATCCCTATACATTTATTATATTATATTATATTATTTTTATACAGTATATTAGTTACATGTTATTATACAATTTAAATAATATAAATTTTAATTAATAACATATAATATAATTAGGAATTTATAGATTTATATTTATATTTTATTTTAGGTTATTTAAGTACGAAGGACAAATGCGTTAGTTGTTCAATGATAATGACTTTATCTTGAAAATCTCATTTTTATTTATAGTCGCATCAATACATTTTTTTTATTAATTTTATTTTGGTACAACTTTTGAATTGAATTTAACTATGGCTACATGGATTGTGGTGCAAAAAGTGATTTGAAAATTCATAGATATTATTTTATTGGTTTAGCTATTATTTTATTATTTCCCTAGGATGCCCATTTTAGACCTCACAATTCCCCTAATGAATTCAACACCCTCTGACACTGAAGAAGGCTTGATTGCTCCATCTATCATGGAAGAAAATCATCTTGCCATTGTGGCTCCCTCTATTGCATGAGTCCTTCTGCTCCCATAAAAAACAAGTCTTATAATATCATCCCAAATTTTTGAAGGATCTTAATATTACATTTCCCTTTCCCAAGGAAGTAAATATAAAACTTATATCCTTCATCTACAACTAAGAATTCAACGCCCTCTGACACTGAAACAAGCTTGATTGCTCCCTCTATCATGGAAGAAAATCATCTTGCCACTGTGGCTCCCTCTATCACATGAGTCCTTCTGCTCCCGTAAAAAACAAGTCATATAATATCATCCCAGATCTCTGAAGGATCTTAATAGTACGTTTCCCTTGCCCAAGGAAGTAAACATCAAACCTAGATCCTTCATCAAGAAATAATAATTCAACGCCCTCTGACACTAAAGAAGACTTGATTGCTCCCTCTATCATGGAAGAAAATCATCTTACCACTGTGGCTTCCTCTGTCACATGAGTCCTTCTGCTCCCGTAAAAAACAAGCCATATAATATCAAGATCAACCAAGACTCATCAGATATCCATCAATCTGAGAATACCACGCCTACAAAGATTTATTCAATCTATAAACATGAGCTTTCCTCTTATGTACATCAAATCCCTGAGGTTGTTTTATGTACACTTCTTCCTCAATTACTTCATTGAGGAAAACGTTCTTTACATCCATCTGTTGTAACCTCAAGGAATAGAAATAATAGTGCTAATAGAAGTGTACCTAACAACTAGAGAAAATGACTCTTTATATTCCTCTCCCTCTTTTTGGGAGAACCCTCTCGAGATGAATCTTGCTTTGTGCTTCTCATATACCACATGTTTGATCTTGTAGATCTACTTGGAAGACACTATTGGCTTCCCTTCAGGTTTCGACATAATCACGATGAATTTTTATTCCTCCATCATGGCATCCTTCCAAACTACCTAACTATTTTCTCCCTATTAACTAGGAGCTCTTTTGGTCATCTAGCGTGGT
Source organism: Pinus albicaulis (assembly GCA_034641835.2). Lineage (NCBI taxonomy): Eukaryota > Viridiplantae > Streptophyta > Pinopsida > Pinales > Pinaceae > Pinus > Pinus albicaulis. Next base: position 193,607,502 of record CM076573.1, read on the forward strand.
TCTAGTACAATTTCTCCCCCATGAACACAAATCAATCTAGCTGAGTTTATGCTCGATTTTGGGAGATTCCTCTTGTCATAAACTTTGCTTCGTTTTTCCCAATGCTTCCATCTGCTGCCAGAGCCTTGGTACCCTTTACGATGTACATACAAACCTCATTAAGAGGCCATGGAAGAAACAATTATTAAGAAAAAGATACAAATACAATAGGCTAACTAGAAATAAAGTAATAATAATCAAGGAAGAAAGATATGAAATACTTATCTTTTGATATGATGATTTTAGGGAATTGTCAACTTCCTCTTGATCCTTTCCTTCTTGCATAAATCAATGAAATCAATATGCAATCTCATCAAGCTAGAAATGCTCATCCTCCTCCTCATCATCAGCTACATGTTACTTTCCTTTCATTCTTTGAATGAATTGTGTGAACTAGGGTTTCTTCATCCTCGAGCAATCCAGTAACACAAAAGGCTCAACTACAAGCTAATAGGAAGATGAACCAAGTATAAACTCCACTAGCATTCTACATTCTAGGTCTTGTTCTATGGTTTCACAAACCCTTCGGATCAAGACTTCAATACAAGTCATATTGTTCTAGACATTCTAGGTCTCGTATTATGGTTTCACAAGCCCTTAGGACCAATACTTCAATACAAGTCATACCCTTCTAGACTTCTAGGGAAACCCTAAGACTTTCAAATTTCATTAAAACCCTTTTCAAGTCCAACAAACTTGTTAGATGCAAATTTACTATCCATAAACCTTTGTAATCAAATCATTTCTTTACTAGCCTCTATAGCAACAACATACTCTATTTCTGTTGTTGAAAGTGAAACAACACTTTGCATTTTTGAAACCCAACTGGCAGTTGTTCCACCTACAGTAAATACATGCCCTGTAGTGCTCCTCCTATTATCTCTATCACCTGCCATATCTGCATCAACATATCCCTGTAGAGCAATGTTTGAACCACCAAAGCATAATTCTTGATTTTTGGTGCCTCTCAAATACCCGAGAATCCATTTCACGACCATCCAATGTTATTTTCCTGGATTGTTCATGTAACTGCTTACAATTCCCACTACATGTGCAATATCAGGCCTTGTGCAGACCATTGCATATATTAAGCTTCCAATTGCTTATGCATATGGAACTTTAAACATATAATCCATTTCTTCTTGGGTCCTGGGGCACATCTCCTTACTAAGTTTGAAATGGCTAGCCAAAGGTGTACTAATTGGTTTTGCATTCTGCATATTAAATCTTTCCAAGACCTTTTGTATGTACTCATTCTGAGAGAGTGTTAATTTTTGAATTTTTTAGTCTCTAGTTATTCTCATAAGAAGGATTTGTTTTGCAGTTCCCAAATCCTTCATTGCAAATGAATTTTCCAAATTTATTCTGAGCATATTTATTTCTTGCATGTTAGACCCAGCAACAAGCATGTCATCTACATACAATAACAATATAATATAGCTTCCATCATTTTTTTTCAGATAAACACAATGATGAGAGTGACATCTAGTATAACCTTGCTCAAACATAAACCTGTCAAATTTTAGATACCATTGCCTTAGAGCCCTGTTTTAAGCCATACAAGCTCTTCTTTAACCTACACACTAATTTTTCCTTTCCTTTGACCTCATATCCTTGTGGTTGCTGCATATATATCTCTTCCTCCAAATATCCATGGAGAAATGATATCTCTACATCTAACTATTCAAGATTCAAATCTTCTGCTGTAAGATAGTGCCACGACACCAAGACTTGTCCAAGACAATACCTCAAAAAAAATGCAATAACCAAGTTGTACAAAGAAAATTTGTAAAAAATACATACATGTAAAATTAAACCTAATGGAGAAAGGATATAAATTTGGAAGCATCGTACTCTACAGATTCTCTCATTTTACCTTCTTTTATCATACGCTTGACATAAAATTCATATCCATTCAAATGTGGAATTTTTTTTTAATTCTTCACTGCTTTGAAACTTGTAGTTGAGTGTATTTATCATTTATGTTGAATGGGTAGATCTGGCCATTGTTTTATCATTGTGACTTATGTAAATCAAATCCTTATACCAACAAATTGCATTTGATATAATCAAATGGAGCCTTTAAGTATCATTTTAAGAAATATGTTGTAGTATCCTATAAGTGCCTACATACTTTTATACTTCATTACTTCTAGATACAGATCCTATGCTAAAAAAATAATAATATCATCCTATATTTTGTAAATATGAGTTCATGCCTATGAAATTAAAATAACAAATTAAATTTGTGGATTCAGATGCATTAGTTTCCAGCATTCAAGTAAACAAAATTCAGGTTCCCATGGTGATTATCTCAGTGGTTGTTTGGAGACAGATATAATATATATGTCTAAAAATTATGAATGAACCTATACATATATGTCTTGACATATTGACAAACAACTTCAAAAATATTATAGAATTTGTATTACATGACATTCTCAACAAAAATATGTTCTTTAGGATGAATGTGGAAATATATTAAACATTAATTTTATCTCTTAGTGTATAATGAATGTCTAAGCATATATTTTTTCACTTAGAGGTGACAAACCTGTTTGGTATCTCAAAAAAAATCTTCGCACACCTAAAATATCTTCATGATGTAATGGGTGTGGTGTCTTTGTGACTATAGTGAATGTAACTCTTGGGACAAGATCTTTACCTTCTCTCAAACTGTCTTATAATGGTAGTATTAGAATGTGTATGAAGGAAAAAAATCAGATTCATGTCATGACTATCTCGAAACCCATGATATAAGCTCAATTTTTATATGATTCGACATTCATTATCAACACTTTTACATAAGTAGAATATTCAACATGCAGACCTGACACTCTTGTGAAGAAGGGTTAACATAATAGTGGCATGTCCATGGAATTTCAAGTTCTATGATGATAGACTTAGTATCTTGAAGTGGTGATTCCATCACAACATTCAAGGCATAAGAATCCAAACCAACATAATAAGCACACAATCCAACTCGCACTTAAAATACAACAATGTTTAAGGTCCTAGAGGAGACTAGAAACCCCCAAAAATATTCATTAACAATATGGTTTGGAAGCATAAGAAGACCTTTCTTAGAGCGGGAAATCCTCTCGTGTCATTGGCTTGATAAATAATGCTCCTTTGTATCACTGTATTAAGAAACAATGCTCCTCTATGTCACTGCCTTGAGAAACAGTACTCATGTGTGTTGCTTGATTGAGAAACAATGCTCCTTGTATCACCAGGTTGAGGAAAAATGCTCCATCGTGCTTAGAATATACCTTAGGGGGTCTCAAGGGACATAGCAACTTTGTATCATCTTTAGAAATTTCAATCAAGTTTTGCAGGGTGAAAAGTTTAAGATTATAATTCTGAAAAGTCCAAATCCAAGAATACAAAGAAATCAACCACAAATAAAATCTAGAGAGCCATAATAAAGATAGTGCCACGACACCAAGACTTTTCCAAGACAATAACTTAGAACAAATTCAATAACCAAGTTGTACAAAGAAATTTTGTAAAAAATACGTACATGTAAAATTAAACCTAATGGATAAAGGATATAAATTTGGAAGCACCGTACTCTATAAATTCTCTCATTTTACCTTATTTTATCATATGCGTGACATAAAAGTCATATCCATTCAAATGTGGAAAAATTTCTTAATTCCTCACTGCTTTGAAACTTGTAGTTGAGTGTATTTATCATTTATGTTGAATGGGTAGATCTGGTCATTTTTTTATCATTGTGACTTATGTAAATCAAATCGTTACACCAACAAATTTCATTTGACATAATCAAATGGAGCCTTTAAGTATCATTTTAAACAATATGTTGTAGTATCATTTAAGTGCCTACAAAGTTTTCTACTTCATTATTTCTAGATATAGATCCTATGCTAAAAAACAATTAATATCATCCTATATTTTGTAAATATGAGTTCATGCCTCTGACATTCAAATAACAAATTAAATTTGTGGATTCGTATGCCTCAGTTTCCAACATTCAAGTAAACAAAATTCAGGTTCCTATGGTGATTATCTCAGTGGTTGTTTGGAGACGGATCTAATATATGTCTGAAAAGTATGAATGGACCTAGACATATATTTCTTGACATATTGACAAACAACTTCAAAAATATTACAGAATTTGTATTACATGACATTCTCAACAAACATATGTTCTTTAGGATGAATGTGGCAATATATTAAACATTCATTTGATCTCTTAGTGTATAATGACTGTCTAAGCATATATTCTGTCACTTAGAGGTGACAAACCAGTTTGGTCTCTCAATAAAAATCTTGGCACACCTAAAATATCTTCATGATGTAATGGGTGTGGTGTCTTTGTGAATATAGTGAATGTAACTCTGGGGACAAGATCTTTACGTTCTCTCAAACTCTCTTATAATGGCAGTATTAGAATGTGTATGAAGGACAAAACTCAGATTCATGTGATGACTATCTCAACACACATGATATAAGCTCAATTTTTATATGATTCGACATTCATTATCAACACTTTTACATAAGTATAATATTCAACATGGAGACCTGACACTCCTGTGAAGAAGGGTTAACATAATAGTGGCATATCCATGGAATTTCAAGTTCTATGATAATAGACTCAATATCTTGAAGTGGTGATTACATCATAACATTCAAGGCATAAAAATCAAAACCAACATAATAAGCATACAATCCAAATTGCACTTAAAATACATCAATGTTTAAGGTCATAGAGGAGACTAAAAACTCCCAAATATCCTTTAACAATATGGTTTAGAAGCATAAGAAGACCTTTATTAGAGTGGGAAATCCTCCCCTGTGTCATTGGCTTGAGAAATAATGCTCCTTTGTATCAATGTATTATGAAACAATGCTCATCTATGTCACTTCCTTTTGAAACAATACTCACGTGTGTTGCTAGATTGAGAAACAATGCTCCTTGTATTGCCAGGTTGAGGAAAAATTCTCCATCATGCTTAGAATATACCTTAAGGGGTCTCAAGAGATTTAGAAACTTGGTATCATCTTGAGAAATATCAATCAAGTTTTGCAGGGTGAATTCAGATACTTTTTGTTAGGTGGCACCCTATGGAAACAAGATACTAGGTGGAATAAAAGGGGATTGTAGTGGCTAATACAAAAATTAGAGATGCAATGGTAGGACTTATAAATATCTTAGCATTTCCCATGAATATCTACCAAATCATTTGTGATTAGTGTTTCTTCATGGTATATTATTTCTAACACAAGGGTACCACTACTTAAAATTGTGGAATATTGAACTACATGAACTCCTATTTACTGATCTTGGTTGAAACTTAAGGAAGGACCTAAAGGGCATAGATTGTAAAAAGAGATTACCTCTCCAGTTTAGAACCTGATGCTGCTAGGATATAGATTTTTCAAGAGAGTATCCATGAAATAAGACTGCATGAAATTTTACTGCAAAGGGTGATCAAAGTCTAAAGAAGATAGATCCTCAATCAACTTTGGAATTAGTTCCAGACTCGGTATACTAGTCATCATCCAATTGTTACCAACAGACACTGTCTATGTGATTCAAAATCTGGCCAAAATAAACTTTGGAAGATGATGAATCCTATAGGGGTCACCCTTGGGGTGGGTAGCATGTCCTTTGCTCTGATATATCATTATGAGATAGGATTTTTCTCTTCAACACTTGTTTGATTAAAAATTGCAACAAAATTCAAGGTTTGTATCAAAACAGAAATCTACCATTTCTTGATAAAAGAAACTCCTACAACCATTTCTAACATGACACTATTTGTGCTTATTTTGCAGCCCCAGCTAGAAAATGGAGACAAAGGTTAGTGATTCTCATTTTATATAGACAGTGTGGCATTTGTTTTAATCCACACCAGAGTTTTGGAGACAACTTAATCTCAGGAAGTTCTTGTATAAATTTGAATAACTGAGATATTATTCACTGAGATTCTCCTGATCACACACTATTTTATCTTCATGCATAATACAGAATCTCTTCTACCATTGATCATCACATGCGGAAACAAAATCAATTGCATGCATACATTAAAACCACAAACAATCACACATATGAACACAGTATTTAATGGGAATGCTTAAAGCTGAAAACCCCAACTATCTGTATATTATATGTCATGGAGATCATGTAACAATCATAGTACAAAATCTCCTCACAAGCTCTCATGCACACCCTCAATTGCTACACACTATCAAGCTAGATCTAGCAAAGCTCATGCTCCAACCCTTAGCCACTTGATAGCCAGCCTCTATTGCGTTTTCAAGCTATGGGATGGCTTCATTAAATAGATAAAACACCTGGCCTGAACTGTGCAATCCTCATTGAATACTCCACCTATCTGTGTGTTGCAAATAGCAACATTATAGTCACAACTGATAGTTAACCTGCTCTTTCACCTATTCCTGCACTGGTCTCCACTGAAACTGTCCATGCACTGAAGTTAACTGATGTATTCTTTAGTTGATTAATGAGTTTATAACTAGTGAATTAATTAATAATTAATTCACACCTCTCACTAATTGTATCTAATAGTTAACTTGGATACAAAAAGCTCAGCTATGTTTAGATTAGTTAAACTGAACACAACTCCACTAACTTCCTCAATCAACTCCACCAAAATCTCTCACATGAGTTCTAACTGAAGTCTCCATGCAATAGCTTCACTTAAACCCTAGGAAAAGCGTAATTCCTTCTGTAAGTTGCATGTGCCACTTCTAGGCATCAAACTGAAGTGCTCCAAGAGAATAAGATAATGTTTAGAGTCTAAATATTATTAAGAGCTAATAATATTTGACATCCCTATTTTTAGACTGGCAATCTAAAAATAAATTCCGCCCGGTATGTCTAAAAATAGAAGTCCATCTATTTTTCCTGACTTGACCAACCATCCAAAAATAGCATCCTGCAACTCATATAACATGATCCATATGTCTAAAAATAGACATAGTCTAAAAATAGACATTGCGCCAAAAATAGCCTGCAGGCCCACTTAGTGAAGGCGACTCCTTTCCACTAAGCTCATCATCTTGTTGCAATCTCAACACTCCCTCTCAAAAAGATATGGATTATCTGCAACCCCTATCCTGCCCCTGTGGTATTCGAATTTGCTCCTGGTGAGCACCTTCGTCAAGATATCAGCATCCTGATCCTCCATAGGAATGTATGAAAGTAACATGACCTTGTACCACCTGATCTCTGCAATGATGATCGCATGTCAATGTGGACCAACTCAAACCAGGATGTTCTCATCCATATAGCCTGCATCATTGAAGGCTTCTTCCATATACTAAACTTTCCTTTGTGGCCCGAGTCACCTTCTTCTACTTCCTGTTTCAGAAATTGTTGTCGACACGATAACACAGAAAATCACTCAGATGTCTTTAAATGCATTGGGCTCCACCTTGTCTTGCATTTGTGAAGCCACAGTTTCACCTCATCGGTACGTCGGCCTGTAGTATCTAAGATGCCTGCGAGATAACATAATACATGCTTGCCTGCCTTCCAGAAGAGCTTGGTAGGCTTAACCATAGCTTGCGAAAGCTGGTTAACAGCATAGCATATATCGGGTCGTGTATTGACCAGATACATAAGCGACCCCACCAGCTGTCGATAAACAGTGGCATCCACTACCTCCGCTGAAGTAGCATCCTCCTTCCTCCAACCTCCAGGAAGAGGAGTATCAACAGGCTTGCAGCCATGCATGTTGAACTTCTCCAGTATCTCCCGGGCATACTTACCCTGAGAAACAAACAGTCCACCACTGCGCTGCCAAATTTCCAATCCCCGGAAATAATGAAGGAGGCCCAAGTCCTTCATCTCAAACTCTTTTGCAAGATCATCCTTGCATGAGAGTATCAACAACTCATCACCTGTCAGAATCAAATCATCTACATAAAGTACAATTATCAACAACTTACCCTCCACCACAATCTGGTATAGGTTAGGATCCACCTTACTCTTGGAGAATCCAAGTCCGGTGAAATAACTGTCTATCTGTGTGTACTAAGCACGAGGTGCTTGTTTCAACCCATACAACGCTCTCTTGAGCCTGCACACATGCGACTCGCTGCTGAAGATCTCAAAACCTTCGGGCTGCTCTATGTACACCTCCTCCTCAATGACTCCATTGAGGAACGTAGTCTTCACATCCATCTGATGAATGTGCCACCCCATCTGCGCTGAGAGAGCAAGAATCGTCCATATGGAAGAATACCTTGCGACAGGTGCAAAGGTCTCCTCATAATCGATCCCCTCAATCTGTGAAAAGCCTCGGGCAAAAAATCTTGCCTTGTACTTCTCCACACTCCCGTCAGCTGCCTGCTTCACTTTGTAGATCCATCTCGAACCCACCACTAATTTCCCCTCCGGTCTCGGGACAATCTCCCATGCACTGTTTCTGACAATCGAATCATACTCTTCCACCATAGCATCTACCCATGCGGGGTCCTCCACAGCTTCCTCGAAAGAGGATGGCTCTATCACCACACATTTGCTCATAAGAGCCATGTATCCAGTGTATCGGTCCAGTGACTGTCTCTGTCTGCGCTGTGGTGTAGGTGCTCCTACAGCCTTCTCTGCATCTTGAGCTAGTCGCTCGCATTACGTAGTGAGCTTCCGCCTCGTGGTTGGCGGCGCCCAGTGGTCTCTTCCTCCATGAACCTCCTCACGTGCTGATTTCACCGCAGTGATCCACATCTGAGACTCATCCTTAGGAACTAATAGCTCTCATCTACATGCAAGTGTGACTCCCTCTCAAACGAACACTTAATAGCTTTCTCCTCATGAAATTTGATATCCCGTCGCACAACAGTCTTGCGACTGTCTGGCAAATACACACGATAGTTGTGGGGTGTATCAGTGTACCCAAAAAATATCCCAACCTCTGCAGTCGGCTCCAGCTTCTTCCTGGCATCATTCGTCACATGAATGTAAACATGTGAACCAAAAATCCTCAAATGGGAAATATCAGGCCTCTTACCAGAAAACGGCTCCTCGGGTGTACTCATGCCAAGTATCCTGTGAGGACAACGATTCTGCACATATACTGCAGTATTGCATGCCTCTTCCCACAAGTGAAGGGGTAGGCCCTGATCATGCAACATCGCCCCGTGCAAGACCCACGATCGTTCTGTTCTTTCGCTCAGCAACCCCGTTCTGTTGTGGGTTATGAGGTGCTATGAGCTCTCTTCGAATTCCTTCTGTGTTGCAAAAGTCCTTGAATTCACCAGAGATGAATTCACCACCATTGTCGCTCCTATGAGCCTTCACCTGCTTCCCTGATTTTTTCTCAACCAGTGCCTTGAACTCACATAACTTTGAGTATGTCTCGCTCCTCTTCTGCATGAAGAAGATCCAGCACTTACAAGAAAAATCATCAACAAATATCACATAATACCTGTGCTTTGCTGTCGAAGTTGTTGAGAAAGGTCCACACACGTCTGTGTGAATTCTCTCAAGGATCATCGTGGCGCGACTATCCTTCTCGTGAAAGGTGGCTTTCACAAATTTTCATGTACACCCTTGCACTGATCTGACTGTGCAAGAGTACCCTTAGGAAGCCCAGTAGAAATCTACTGCAGTATCTTCAAAGCTCCATGGTGAAGGTGGCCCAATCTCCGGTGCCACAACTCGCCAGCATCCCGGCTCACCACTCCTTCTGCCTTGCATGCCATTGTTGCACAGCCATCTACCTGCAATTGATAAAGGTTCTGAGCTTGAACCCCTATCCTCTGGGTCTCACCATTTGCCTTACTGCGCAGGAAAGCCTTTCCCTTGCTAAAGACAACATCATATCCCTTGTCTTCTAACATCGCCACAGAGATAAGATTCTTCTTCAATCCTGGAACATGCATCACTTCCTTCAATATGAAAAGTTTACCAGACTCCCTCTCAAAGGAAATGGTACCGATACCGGTTGCACTGTATCTACCATCATCACCCATCTCGATGTGCACTCAAAGATCTTTCTCATCCAGATCAGTAAATAAATCTCCATCTCCTGTCATGTGAAAAGACGCACCACTGTCCAAAAACCACACTGATCCCGTCACACTTGAAACCAAGCATGCGATCAGCGAAAAATCCAGCTCAAACTGTGAGACTAAGGCCTCTCCAACTGCAATCCCAACATCCTACTTATTTTTCTTCTTCTGCGGACAATTAGTGGCGTAATGTTCGTGTTGGTGACAGTGAAAGAACTTCACCTTGGACATGTCCTGCTTCTTGTCTTTCGCACAGGATTGAGAAGCTGTCTTGTTCTTCCCCTTCTTTGATTTGGTAGCCAAAGTGCAATTCTCTTCATCAGATTTCTTTGATGAAGATCCATCCCTGGTACTTCGCCTTATCTTCTCTTGCACAAGATCCGACCAAATTCGCTCCCATCCTGGCAATTTCTCCCGACCATTGACAGAGTCCTGATAGGAATGCCAACTCTTCGGAAGCCCAAGGAGAGCCAAGCTCACCAAGTCCTCATCATCAACAGTCACCCCCACACTTCCCAGCTCATCCCTGCATTGGGTGAACTTTGTGAGGTACTTGGGCATACTGTCACCTTTCTCCATCTTTATGTTTCTGAGTTTATCCTTGAGCGCCAACTTCCTCTGGTCGCTCTTGCTTTGGAATAAATCTATCAACACTTTCCACATCAAGTATGGAGAAGCTTTTCCATGCATGTTGGACACTATGTGATCCTTCACCCCCTCCAACAGAATCCTTCGACACTTTGCTGTCTTCTTTTGCCAAGCCTCAACTTGAGCAGCATCAGTAGGCTTTGGGACTTCAGCATCTATGAACTCCTTCAACCCGTTTTCATCTAACACCGCCTCCATCCTGTCCTTCCATGCAATATAATTCGAGCTGCCTTCAAGGGAATACTCCAATCGCAATCCGTTGAAAGACATCTCAACTTCGACACCCATAAAACACTGCTGCAAATTCGAATTCCACCAGCACAAAACTCATCCGCTTCAATGTTTTGCAATTGCTCCAATGATCAATAATGCTCTGATACCATGTAGAAATTTGAATAACTGAGATATTATTCACCGAGATTCTCCTAATCACACACTATTTTAGCTTCATGCATAATACAGAATCTCTTCTACCATTGATCATCACATGCGGAAATAAAATCAATTGCATGCATACATTAAAACCACAAACAATCACACATATGAACAAAATACTTAATGGGAAATCTTAAAGCTGAAAACCCCAACTATCTGTATATTATATGTCATGGAGATCATGTAACAATCATAGTACAAAACTCCTCACAAGCTCTCAGCACTACCTCCAATTGCTACACACTATCAAGCTAGATCTAGCAAAGCTCATGCTCCAACCCTTAGCCACTTGATAGCCAGCCTCTATTGCGTTTTTAAGCTATGGGATGGCCTCTTTATATAGATAAACCACCAGCCTGAACTGCGCAATCCTCATGGGCTTACTCCACCTATCTGTGTGTTGCAAATAGCAACAGTATAGTCACAACTGATAGGTAGATCCACCCTTTCATCTATTCTGCCCTTTGGTCTCCACTTCGAAACTATCCATGCCTTTGAAGTTAAGCGATGTATTCTTTAGTTGATTTATGGGTTTATAATTAGTGAATTAATTAATAATTAATTCACACCACTCTCACTAATTGTATCTATTAGTTAACTTGGATACAAAATGCTCAACTATGTTTAGATTAGTTAAACTGAACACAACTCCACTAACTTCCTCAATCAACTCCACCAAACTCTGTCACATGAGTTCTCACTGAAGTCTCCATGCAATAGCTTCACTGAAACCCTAGGAAAAGCGTAATTCCCTCTGTCAGCTACATGTGCCACTTCTAGGCATCAAACTGAAGTGCTCCAAGAGAATAAGATAATGTTTAGAGTCTAAATATTGTAAGAGCTAATATCTTTGACATCCCTATTTTAATTTGAAATCTAAAAATAGATTCCACCAGGTATGTCTAAAAATGAAGTCCATATATTTTTTCCGACTTGACCAACCATCCACAAATAGCATTCTGCAACTCATAGAACATGATCCATATGTCTAAAAATAGACTTTGCGCCAAAAATAGCCTGCGGGCCCACTTAGTGAAGGCGACTCCTTTCCACTAAGCTCATCATCTTGTTTCAATCTCAACAGTTCTAATATATGTTGTCGAACTTGGTGTATGGTTTTTCTCTGGGAAAATTTGCAGTCTTACTGCCTCCTTCAGCTCTTGATCATCTACGTGAGTAAGCTATAGTCCATTTGTTTTCCAATATAAATATTAAATTTCAAGTGAATGCTACTATTAGTGGTAAGATTTTTTTATTCACTGGCATCTGACATATGCTCTAACATAAACCTTTTGATTATTAAGTGAGATTTTGCAGTCTTATGACCTAAGAAAAAATAAGAGACCCTTGTAAATGATGACTTTTCTGTAAGAATTCACACCAAAAAATAGATATGCTTCAGGCCCACCAACAAAAACTTTGAAAGTCTCAAGATTTATCATAGCCTAGACCAAAATATGCTTAGAAATTTATGACTCAAAATTTTTAATTAAATTTCTTGGGTGAATCTCAAGGTTTAAGGTTTAGAATTTTCAATTAAAAACTTGTCAAACAATTTCAAAACTGTTGTAGCTTCCATTGGACTTTCAACATTAAAGGGAGAAATCAGTCTTCAATTTAAATCAGCTACCAGTTATCAAAAAGTGCCCAAGGGCCTCAAGAGAAGAAAAACTTAGCCCTTGCAGCCAGCCCTAAAATGATCACAATTTTTATTTAAAACTTTTACAATATTATTATGGTGATATTTTTTTATGAGTTAAGGCTCAAAAGATATCAACCTTCACACTTGCAAAGAGATAAGAAAACCTTTCTTTTTTCTTAGTCCAGTGAAGGAATTTCTTTACAAATTGGAATTATGGGCTCAAAAAAGACAAATTAAAAACCCTATATCGTTTCAAAATTTCAGTGAAATATTTCTTCCAACTTGCAATGACCAAGATTAGCAAGCAGCGAATTGATGCCCTAAGGACTTGTGTCCAATATGGAAGTAACTTAAAAATCATGCAAACATACCCAAATAAATTTTGGCAATTTTTAGAAGAGGTTGACGTTAAAACTTCTTTCAAAACAAATGCTAGAGACAAAAAATTTAAAACAAGTGAAATCCTTCTTCAAACCCTATGGCTATGGAAATATGCCTAGAAATAACCAAATAAAAGCAGATAGACCTCAAAAGTTGATAAACAGGGACAGATCTTAAAAGGGTGAAATTTTATGATGAATTTGTATTGAGAAATTCCTCCAAAACTAAATATGTTCACAAATTTATTTTGTATCAAAAGATTTTCCTGAATAGATGAAAAGGTTCTACAACTCATGGCTTATCCACATAATAAACTATGTGACCTGCAAGAAAATATGAGACCAAAAATCCAACGAAATTCAAGATAAAACTGATAATCAATTTTGTTCACAATTTTAATGAAGAAGACAAGTCGAAATCCTCTTCAATTTTTATGATAATCCCAGCAAACCTAAGGTTAGGGAAATTTAAATTTCAAAAAAAATGAATGCATCCTATCCCAAAAAAATTCATGAAAAAAAAATATTTCTGTCAACGAACAATGGTTTACCATTTGGGAGCCTGTCAAGGCCTGCGAAATAACATAAAATCTGATGTGAATAGCCCTATGGATGGACTAATTTAGAGCTCACTTTCTTTCAATGAAAAAGGAAGTAAGTCATATCTTCTAGGATGCGAGCTCCGAGGTCATGAAGAAGACGTTCGTGGAATATGCATATGTACCAACAACAAATTTCATATTTGAAAGTTGGATCTTCTGAAACTGTGAACCTTTTTGCCCTCGTTTGGCCTCCCTGCACGTAATACTAGAAAATTTCATAATGCAAACCCCAGAACCTCCAACTTCCGAGCCCCAACTAGTAAAAAATGTGGGTGAATGTAACTCCAATCCCCCTCCTAAAGAGTAAATCATGGCGATCGACTCAAAACCAAAAAATCGAGAGGCAAATCCATGGGTTTCATGTTTATGTGCATATATATTTTTTGGCTAACAGTTAATAATTAATTATTTTTAAAATAATTATAGGGCTAATTATATAAAACTATACAAAAAGGGTTTTATATAAAAAATTCGCCCCTCCAAAATCTAAAACCCTTTAAAATTCGCCCTTAGGCTGAAATTCGCCCCTAAAATTTTCTCTGGTCATCTCACCATGGCTGAAAGTGTGAGATATATTTGGTGCTTTTGGAATGAACCCACAATGATATAAAATCTCCCTTTGTCCTCCAAGGGAGCGGCCATGTTCATAAATGTTTGTGGCCCAAAGTTGGCCATGAAGTTTATATGGAATAATACTCCTTCTTGGAGCTATGGCTTGCATATGCATGGTAAAAGAGTGCAAATAGTAATCAAATGAAACATTAGATACACAAGCATATTCTTCACCAAAATTTCTCCTCATACAAATGGAGTGGTGCATAGATCTATCTCCTCTCATTCCAAAAGAGGAAAGAGGTGGTTGAATTAAATCTTTCATAGAGTAATGTTGCTATCCCAACTCCATGTGGTTCATGCATCTTTGAAAATTTTGATACAGTTCCTCTTCAAAGCCCTTCCAAGTGTAGCTTTCCATGATAGTGTTGTAGGCCTTCATGGAATATGTATGGCTGAAAGAGAACTCTTCATAGGGCATTTGTAGCATCTTCTCCTTCAGCTTGAAGGCTCTAGATAAGAATATCCTACAATGATAGTAAATGACTCCTTCTTGTATTGAATAGCCCTCTTCATGTAGCTAGTCATCAAGTATCATGCATGTGAAGAGATTCTTGGAATAATCCACCAATAGTTGGGATTTACAATATGGATCAATATCCCATAGTGAAAGTGTTGATGATCTATCACAAATAATGTCTGTCATATGACTATTCTTCTCATTGACATCTCCCATGCCAAAGGTATATGTTGGAAGTTTTTTATCCCCTCCTTGTTTCTCTTCTTGCATATGTACATTCTCAAGTAAAGATTGAAGCTTTTGGAAGTTATTCTCCCATGGGAGGCTATCATCTATCCAATACTTCTTAGGTTTAGCCAAAGCAGCATGTGTGGCCACCATATTCTATCATGTATGGAATATTTCTCTCCAAGTGAGATCATCTTCTGAGTCTCCGTAGCCAAGGAATCATCTCCTTGTCCCATGATGGTGTCATCCTCCAACCTTGCGGCATTTCCCCTCAGCGCAGTATGAGATGAGCGAGTGGGTAATAGTGATAGTGAAAGAATATATTCCCCCTGTTTGAGCCTACCCAATGCTCTCAACACTGTATCTTGGTATTATAATGCTCCAATCCATCCTAGATCTATGAATGGAGCATCAAGATGTGAGACATATTTCACCAAATTTGGATCAGGTGGTCTCCCAGGTGGTTTACCACAAGATAGTGATGTCTCATGAACCATTCTCATGTGCATGATAGATGGGATCATCATATCCCTGCTTCCACTCTGAATATTCAATTATATTTCTTGTGTGGAAGTTTTATGATGATTGGGTACCACTCTTAATGATGCAAGAGTGCCTCTAATTGGAGAAATTACTCCATCCTCACCTCTAGGTGGTGCTGGATCATCTCCTGCTATTCCAGCGCTATGACCCCTCCCTTGTTCTTCTTCTTCTTCCTCTTCATCATCCCAAAAGACCTCTATGTAATGTGTGTTTCTAGATGCACATCTATGTCCAGGTGCCCAAGCTTCTTGGCATGTGAATTAAAGCTTCCTCCTCCTCAAATATTTCCAGACATCATCATCAAGAGGTTTTTTGTATTGGCTCTCCTTTGAAGGAGGAGCCTTCTCTACTTTTCCCTTTGATGGAAAAGAGGGCTTGTGCTAAAAAGTTTCCTTTGCTTTCAGTAAGGCATCTTGAAGGTCTCTAGCCCTTTCAATGGCATCTTGTAGGGTATTGGTCTTGGTAGACTTAACCAACCCATGAAGAGGTTCATCTAACCCATCAATAAACATATACACCCTTCTTGCTATAGATAAATCAGGAACCATAACAGAAAGTCGTAAATATTCAGAAATATAAGTTTCTAGATTACCTAATTGTTTTAGCTTTGCAAGCCTCATGAATGGTGCCTCTAGATATATTCTATTAAACATTTCCACCAACCTTCTAGTGAACTTTTAATATGCAGTCACATTGGCATGACCCAATGTAGACAAGCCATGGAACCACCAATCATGTGCTTCACCCTCAAGGTGCAGTGTTGCAATCTTAATGGCCTCCATTTCTGGAACTTTGTTGAACTGGAAGTAGATTTCAAGTTTCTCTACCCATGATTTTTCAGTACACTTGGATGACCCATCAAAGCTGGGTAAAAATATTCTGCCCATAGTGTGGTGTAGATCATGATTCTGAATGAATCCACCACTTCTATGATGATGCCTTGGTTTTCTATTGTCCTTGATTTGACAAAACTATTTAAAACTCAAGTTTTCCTTGAACCTATGAGTTTGATATTAATACTCCATTAAATAGTCTTCAAGGGATTCGTGCTATTGAAACCCTTCATTTCCCACAACCAAGAATGTGGGCATTGTAGAGCATTGGGAAACTTGTGGTTGGTGCATTGGTTGGTCACTCCAGTGATGAGACATGCGAGATCATTCACCATGATGAAATCCTTTAAGGAATTCCTTATATCTATCCATTATCATCTCCTTGATCTCTCTAGCAATGTATTTCATGGCTCTAAGAAGGACCTTGGGAACTCCTTCTCTTCATCTTCTCCTCCAAATAAAGGGGTTTTACCCTTGTCTTCTTTTTCATTTGTATAATCAAATTTTTGATGTATTCTTCTTTAATACCTCTTCTCTCTATCATTAATAGGCTCTCCTTCTTCAGATGACATATTGGCTTTTCAAGATGCACAAGCTGTGCGAAGATTATGCTTTGATACCACTGTAATATTCCCAAATGGGAAAAGTAGGAATACAGTGCAAAATAATGGAGCAATAATGCAAATCATTATATAAAATCAAGAGGCCAATATGGAGACCTTTCATATGTTATAAAAACAACAAAATATATATGAATAATGGCCCATAAGATACACAAAAAGAATGTACAAGCCTCTAATGTAAAAAATCCCTCAAGATGAGGTGCTGCAACTATATATAAAAGCTGGAAGACCCTTACAGCACTGTTTTATTAGATATTATATAGAAAATGATTATACATCAGAACTAGGGCCGATATGTACCTCAAAAGATAGATCTATTACAGATCTGAGAACTATACAAGCTCCTTTGAAGAACCCCTTAAGGGTTTTCAGTAAAACACTATATAAAAGTTGTATCTCTAGGCCCTAAGGTTGCAGATCTACTAAAAAATACAGATCTGGAAATTGTGGCTGATCTGATATGATAAATAGAATAGCCTCCTCCAATACATCCTCTAAGTGAAAGGACGATCCCCTTCACTAGAAAATCAGCTCTCCAAATGGTGTGCCAAACCACCCTGCAACTCCTCCTACAGAAATAACTCAGATCTGGAAGTAAACTGCATTGTAGGGATGAATAACCAGTTGGCTTGATGCCAAGATCTGAAAATAAGCACAATGGCCTTCAATAATGTCCTCCCAATGGAAGGCGAGCCTCCTCCACTGAAAATAAGCAATGAAATGGTCGAGATCTAGAGATCTAGTCTCCACTTGCTACAACCTACAAAACAACCAAACCCTTAACAGGATCTATTTTGTAAATGAAAGATGAGTCTTGGACTTAATACTGGTAGTGGACAATGTAGTGCAAGACTCCTCCAAGAGCTCCTCAATGGAAGAGGTGGGATTCCCGATCAGGAACACGATGTGCTAAACAACACTCTATCTCAGCTAAACAGAAAGAGAAATATATATGTCTAAACAGAACATGTATTTAGAAATATCAAAATAAATAAAATAACGTAATCAATATGGCTACCATCCTCTTCCTTAAATAAGATATGAGCTTGCCCTAATCCCCATCCAATAATGGCACTACTTCCACACAAAGCATCTCCATATAAAACTATGATGTCTCTCATTGATGACCACTCCTCCATGATAGTGTTGTTGATTTAGTCAAGGTTGACTCAGTCAAAGTGATCCAACCCCTTTTCACACCAAAGGGTGTTCAATTAAGCTGCAAATATTTATCTCCTTTACATTTGGCATTGATTTATTCATTATTAAGGATAATTATCGTCCTCCTTTGTCCTCCTATTCTTTAAACAAAGCATCAAAACAAAATTGAATATTCCAACTAGCTCATGGCTAATTGGGAATATTACAGGGATGGAATTGGACTATAGAAGACCCAATACCTATTCACGTATATCACAATATTCTTTGGGATTCAAAATATCTTCCATATTTCTCCAAATTCTGTCATAGAGTCACCCTACCTATTCATCATATTAATTTTGACAAAAAGACTACTCGATTATCCCAAGAAGTTGAAACTGATTTTCTCTAGATATAAAATAGTTTGGTGAAGATTTTTTTACCTATGTTCAAGTCTTTAGGAGGCTAGCCAAACATCATGTGCTACCCTTATTCATTCCTGATAAAATTCTTGCTAGGGAGATAGCCTATCAGACCATAGGAAACAATATTTCAAAAGTATTGAGAGAATCAAACCAAAGGCATGGCCTACTTTTCCAATCCAGTGTGGTATATATGCTTTAGATAACTTCACGCATGTTGTTCTTGAAATTAATGAAATTAAAGAATTTAATTTTCCTGGCATTCCCTACAGACAATATGACCCAAATCAAATTATCAAAAATGTTACAATAGCATCAACTATTATGCAATTTTCCAATGAACCTGATATATTTTATGATCTATTTGAAAAAGTTCCTACTTTTTAAGTTGTCATGAAGCTTGCAGAGAAACAACTCTCTCCACAAAAAATGATTCAGTTTTCACAGTACAAGGCTTCTAGGTTTGATAATTTACCTACTGATTAATTGAGGATTCATTAAGTGGAAAAAATTCATGATGATGTGATAATTTTTCATTTTACACAAACTATGGATGTTCGTTAGTCAAAAGAAAAACTTTCCTCCTCTTCCTCAAAAGCACAATATCCTTTGACTAAAGATAGGCTAGAATAAATATGGAAGGAATATAATCAGGTTGTAAATTAAAAGGCCAATGAAAATCATGTTGATAATAGTTCTCTCCAAAATTAATGCCAAGACACTTCCAAGAGCCTTGAACAAAATCTAATCACAACAAAGTCCTCTGAAAAGCCTTTGGAGGACCAAGCTATTGATATTATACCACCTTTCCCAACATCAGAGGTTGTTTTAAGGGTTGAACAAATTCCTCCACTTGATATCTTTTATATCCCTCAACACAAGGTTGTGTTCAAAAGGGAGAGGAAGAAAAGAAATATTGAACAGTCCCAGGCTTTAATTCATGGAAATTCAACATTTCAAGTATTATGGAAGGGTTCTAACGTTGCTCATATAGAGGAGTTGGGTAAGCTCTCCCAATTCACCAAAGCTTATGCTTTAACTACAATGGATAAAGTCACTGGAGAAAAATAGTTGTTGTAGGAAAAACAAGAAATAATTGTGTGTTTGCAACAAATTTTTGAGATTAAAAAGAAAAATATTGTTCAAAAATGGCAAGTACAGGTCATAGAGCTTCAAAATAGTTTGAACTTTCTTAGAGTTAAATATGGCAGTCATCTACAGTCCCAAGACTCTCAAATGTAGAAGATACATAGAAATATTAAAAAATTGAATTTTAATCCAGAATTGAATAAATTCAAGAAGGAAATGGAAGAGTTAAACTCTCTTCTTGATCAGCAACAGGGTACGTTTTTCTTGAAATTGGCAACAATTCATGATTTATGCAAAACTACTAGTTCTCTAGTAGGCCAACTATCATATGTTAATTTTTTTTTTGATGACAAAGAGTAGAATATTTCCAATTTCATAATATGACAAGATAGCACAGAGGGAATATTATCTAATCTCCCAAGGATTGAAGAATCACATAAGAATATTGTTTTCGGAGAATGGGAAATTTGTCTCAAGCATACCGAAACAACAATGTTTCAAGCAAGAGATATTTAAAATAATATTATTGAAGTAGTCAATGAATTCTTTTTTCAAGCCAAACTAATACAAATTCTTCCCGAAGGGTGATTACCATATATTAAACCACTCACTAAAATGTGGCAAGAAACCTCCAAGAAGATGGTCGGAATTATTGAGCAATTAACTAAAGTTGACATGGAAAGTCATTGGAGATTCTCAATCAAACCACATAGTCAATGGTTAATGCTACGTTTTCTATCTAGTATGACCACTCAAAATGCTACCAACATTAAGAGACATGATTTTCACCGGCTGAATGTGAATGTGATCAAGGGCTCCACTCGAATTTAAGAATATGGCATATATCTATGAGTTTCAACAAAAAAATGGAGAACAATCTTCTTTCAAGGCATAGATAATATGTTTCAACATATTATAAATTTGTCCTTTTTATTTATTTCAGCTACACTGCTTGAAGTTGTTATGTTATTTTCTATATTTACATTTTGTAATGAAACTATAAATCCCCTCCATTTTATGTGAGAAAGGGTTCTGAATTTTTGAAAAGAAGTCTTAATATTCCACTATTGTAACTCAATTTTTTCTTAATGTATAGTTGAACCATCACCATTTTTCTCATGACTAGAGTATTGATATATCGAGTACTATTATTCTTGTATTATTCTTTTGTTTAAGAGCGTAATGGATACTTTGATTTTTTCATTATTTATGTGTTTTAACAATCGTTCATTATCATTATTGATATGTTGGATTGGATTATTTAAACTAGATAAATGAACAATGAGATATCATATATATGACAATTTTATAAGCTAATTTAATTAAATATTGAATTAAATTAGATATATTTCTCAATTTTAACTTCATATCTACATGTTAATCTATATTTTAATGTGAGTTATGAAATATTTGCAATCACATGTACAAATAGCATTCTCGGGATAGATATATGTTTATTAATCTTTAGTTTCGTTTGTATTATATCATAGGTCTATACTTTCATTTAATTTATTTCTTATAATTTCATATATCGGGAAACTAGTCCCATTAATTTCCAGTCATAGTCATCATCCCAAATGGAAAAGGATCTACTCTAAGGTCCCGACTGGGTGGTTTTCCCCAATGTTTACGCCAAAATTTCGAGCCTTCAATAGGTCTATGTAAGGGATTCCCTCTATCCCGATTAATTTTCCTTCTTGTTGTGGAATATCTTAGTAGACTCCTTATTATGACTAAAATAAGGGGATACCTAAAGGGGGCGATGGTGGTTGAAGACTAGTTTATCACTCATCTTATTTTCGTTGATCAAATTATATTATTTAGTGATGACTCTAGTAGTTAATTTATTACAATTAAATATATTTGAATATTTTGAAGAAAGCCACTAGGATGCAAGTGAATGTTATGAAATTGTCCCTAGCCTTTTTTGTATTTATCCCCTAGTGAGGTTAGAAGCATTCAAGCCCTCATTCCCTTTAATTTACATAATTTCGAATAAGGTATTAAGTACCTAGTTTTTCTCCTCAAATCCAATGACTATAGGAAGGTTTATTGGCTCCGGGTTCTAGAAAAAGTTAAGAAAATATTAAGGTTGTGGATGTAATATCCCAAAATAGGGATTTCCTACAACAAATAGAATATCTAAAGATATTCTAAAGTTGGAGCTTCAGAAAATCATGAACTTGGCAATGTAAATCAGCTCCTTAAATCTAAAATAACATCTCATCATCAAATGAGTGAATATCAGCAAGAATATGGCCTACTTACTCCTTCCCAAGTGGGGAAATGTTGCAATATAGGACATAAAATAGTTGTCTTCAAAAAATAATGCTATATCTGAGGAAAATGGGACTTGTATCCCTTAGAATACACAGTATATATTAGACGTCCAAAATTAGAGTAGAAAAAAATAATTCTAGGTGGGTTAAACAGATCTCCCCACACCTAGTGCAGCTATAAATAGCTCAAACAAGAGACTTGCAGCAAATACATAAGACTGCTTTAGAAAGTTCCACTATTATGGGTAGTAGCAGTATGAAATTGTGTAGGAGGCTAAATAAATACATGTAGATCAGCAAAAGAGGTCTACAGATAATCCTATATAGTGCATAAGAGAAAGTATGAAGACTTTAATGAAGGAAACCCTCAGGAAGAGGTGCTACAACACTTTATTTCTCTGCAACAAGAATGTACAACATAATATTTAGGAGCTATAGCAGTTGTACATTAAATATCAGATCTAAGATAGATCTATGTACAAAATATCAGATCTATAACATATCGGTACACTACGTTGTCTTTCCTTTACATTCCCCTTGGGGATTTCAGCAATACATGAAAGAACAGGAGTATATTTGAGTTTTACTGCAGCAGATATATAGAATGATTCATAAATTATGAAGTATATGTAGCAATGAATCATATCTGAAACATACATGGATTGGTTGGCCAATCCATGGATCACCACAGTGCGAGGAAGACTCCTTTACACTAGAGATCACTTCTCCAACTGGATGCCGAAATACCCTGAAACGATACAACTGGAAATAACGCAGTCCAAGAGGAAAAACTACGCTGTAAACTTGAAGCATAAATTGGCATGATGCCAAGATCAATATCTGAAGCCCAAACTGCTAATACACTCTTCCAGGAGGTTAAAAGACATGCTCATTGAGAAGAGGCACTAGTATAATCTAGATCTGAGAAAATCTAGTCTCCACTTGCTGCAGCTCACTGAAACAAGTAAAACCCAACAGGATTTATGTTGTATAAGGGATATGGAGCTTGGCCAAATGCTTGATAGTGGAAGAGTAGTACAATGCCCTCTAAGAGCTACTCAATGGAAGGAGAGAGAACCCCTAAATAGGAAATCCTCACAATTCTCTGTTAAACAACCAAGAGAATGAGATATGTCTAAACAGAAAATATACTCTGAAAATATAATATCATCAACAACCTTCTCTTGAGCCTTCCCCTTCCCTTTATAAGATGAGAGATTTGGAAAACCCTAAACCACCTTGATGAATTAGTTCATTTCACATGAGGGACCTCCTTCTAGAACTGCGTTGTCCTTCCATGAGGTACATTGTATCTAGACTGTGCTGTAGATTTGGTCAAGGTTGACCCAGTCTAAGTAGGAATATTACAGTGGAGTTTCAGATGGTTATCCGTAGTTGGAAGACTGGTCCTCATCAAGTTAGTTCTAGAAGCCATACCATTGTACTGGATTTATTTATCATGGATCGTAAAAGGTAGTTTATATCAAATTTGAAAAATATGCAATATATTTCTATGGTATAGGAGAAAATAGTATCATGTCTTTCCTTGGAAGCACTTGGATGAAATTATTCCCAAATATTTGGAGGGATGGGGCATTAAAAATCTCCCTTTATTTGTGAAACCTCTGGAAACCTCTGGAAACCACAACGGGTTGGAGGTTGTTGTCTATAAAAATACTTTGTACCTTTTTTTGTTTATAATAAGTATATACTCCTAACATCGATGGAAGGATGGATTATATCTCCAAAAAAGTAACAAACCAAATCTCTTAATTATTTGGAAAGAATTTTTCTCTTCCTTTTACGTGATTTAGAGTGGCCTTGCATTGAAAGTGTGCAATGTGAATTTTTTTAACAAATCCCCTTACATAACTAGGGGTGGTCAATGTTATCACTCCACTAGATCTCTGAGGCTGAAAGAGACCAACAAGGGTAACCACAGAACAATATTTCGCCAAATAGCTAGCCCTACCAGGCAGGATAGGGATCTCTCCAAGGGATCACAACCAAGATGATTGGATCAATGATATTTTAGGCTAGGTATAGTAGCACTAGGGTTTGGTTGATAAATTTGAGGTGTTGTATGGTGAATAGGTGAAAGAAGAACTAGGTCAAGGAAAACAAGAATAAGAATTACAGAGATATGATGGGACAAGGTAGGTAAGCAACTCAACACATTAAGGTATCTGATGGAGTGGTTTAGACTATTAGGGTTTCAGAAAAGAGCATGGCAACATGAACTATTTTTAATAAACATAAATATGAAACAAAACTATAAGTATTCCTCCAAAACAAAGCATAAGATAATTTATTTTGTCTTTCAAACTTAGGAATCAATTACATTCAGAAATGGCATGAATATGAAATCAAAATACATTCACACATTTGAAAAACACAAGAAGAAATAATGTCAAATCACATTACCACAAGTATCCTAGCAAAATAGTTGCAACTCAGTATGTTATTTCTTGCTAAAAATATGATTACAATAGTTTTCAATGATCAAATTCTAGAGCATCCAATTCTTACAATGAGAAAGGAAATGAAAACTTTAGGCCAAAAGCAACTTATCCCACTCTCAGGGGTCGAATCCCTGACTTGTGGAGCTTATCCAGAAAGTTCTCAATTGGAATCCTAGTGATTAGGGAGGTTAGCCAAATCATCCCTATCATTCATGAAACTGATTCACTTTGACCAAAATTACCTATTTACATGATGTATCTAACCCTAGTAACTATTTAGGACATAATTACAGTTACATTTCATCATTACATCAGTAAAAATTCACTAAGTCCACCCATCAACTGAGAAATTGTGAAAATTTGGGAAAAATCAGTGAATTGCAAAAAATGCAGTGTGCTTGGAAAGAGTGGAGCATGCCTGGGAAAATGTGTAGCATGCCTCGGGAAAAAGCACAACATGGATCTTGCATTACACTTTTGGAGGCCTTCCTGAACTCCAAATTGAGCTCATGATATCTCGTTGGAAATATTGCTATGTTTGATACACAATGAACCCCTCAAGCACTGAAAATGATCAAGTATAGCCCCTCAAAAACCAATTCTCCCAAGACTGGTCAAAAAGTGCAGCATGTCCCTAGGAAAAGCACAGTGTGAAGTTGCAGGTCACTTTTGGAGGCCTTCCTGAACTCCAAATTTAGCTCATGATAGCTCATTCGAATATTTCAGTCTAGTTATCATTTGA
This sequence comes from Pinus albicaulis, assembly GCA_034641835.2. Lineage (NCBI taxonomy): Eukaryota > Viridiplantae > Streptophyta > Pinopsida > Pinales > Pinaceae > Pinus > Pinus albicaulis. The sequence continues at coordinate 193,632,689 of CM076573.1, forward strand.
ATCATTAAAATAGTCATTTGATTAATCTATGACAGAGGAAAATGAATTTGACGAAGAGTACTCTAGAAGTACAACAACTCTCCTGTAACAACTATATTTTGGACATTTCTCCCAAATCATAACATATGTGTATAAAATGAAGGAGGTTTTTGTTCCTTGTTCTATTATTGAGAAACTCTTATTTTTGTTTTTTCAAATTCCTCTCCATTTTTTCAAAAATACATTTTGAAGCAAAATTGTTCCTGTATGTGCCAAAATTTTCAAAACTGTACCAACTTGCACCAATATACAAAAATTGCTCCAAATATTCTCAAAAATTTTCCAGATATGCCTAATGAGATATGTTTTACAACCATGGATGAATCAACAATAATATCCAACTTACCCTTCTCCTTTTGGCTGATTGGGGTTTCTTTGACTTTTACCTTCAATTGTTTGACTTTGACCTTGGAGATCAAATTCCGTGTGTAGTAATGAGTGGCCATGTGCCTTTGAAACTTTTTATCTCTATTAGCCCTCTCAAGGAGATTTTGAAATCTGACCTCCATTCTTATAGGGCCTCTTCTCTTCCTCCATAGGTGCTTTGCAAGGCATAAACCCTAGTGGTGCAAAACAGGGGATGGTGGGAAAGGAGTAGGATGAATGGTTTAGGAGAGGGAAAATGGGATAGAAAAAATTTTTGAAGTAGGGAAGGGTGTTAGGGAGGTATGTGAGGTGGAAAGGGAGGTAGGGAACGTAGGAGTATACCTAGGGAATTTTATTACAGGTCTAGGCCTATGAGGCTGCCAAAAATGAAATATAAGGATAGTGGTGTGGTGTAGGGTCTAGGGTTTGGATGTAAACGCTTAGAGAGTGAAAGTGAGTGGGTGTGAGGTCTTTAGGGAGTGTATGTGGATGTGAGGAAAGGTAAAACTACTATGGGAAGGGTTTATTTGACTTACAAATTCAAAGAGGTAGGGTGGCCCACCTCATGATTTTCACTTTGCTTTTGGAACCTTGTAGCTTTGGAACTCTCAATTACAGCTTTAGGAATATGATGAACTTATTACATATTAGAAACATAAATTACATTTGAAACCAAATTCATAGAACAAATTTACCTATTACCACTACTCCATCACCAGATTTTATGCATGGATGATAGATTTGGTGACCTTGGAACCCTAAGACCTAATGGAGGCTCTCGACTGAATGAAACCATGATGAAAATGACTGTAATGATTATGATAACTCATGAATGATGGTACACTCAGCTAAGAGGTGGTATGAGCCAAAAATTAGTAAAATTATGAAAGGAGTGAGATCAAACCTAAATCTTCACCAATTGACCAAATGTTTGCATGATGACCTAATGGAATGACAAAATTTTTAGAATGGGACCCTTAACATGACATGAAAGATTTTATTTGATCACTGGTGGAAGGATGCAAAAAATGACACTAACAGTCAATATGTTAATCAAGGCTTAGTGTGTAGTTATTTTTTTTTCATATATGGACATAAATAATTATTAACCTTATGGTTTCAGAAATTTATAGGCATTAAGATAGTATTACTCTAGAAGATGTATGATGTGACAAAAGTTTGAGATGTTGAACTATGACTCGTGAGGGAAGGCACAATGATGAACCCATAAGTCTCTATAATCTAGATTCATTAATTATGTTAGAGTCCTTAATTCTTTGTCCATTAATTATGTTCTTATCAAGTATTCACCCTTAAATAACACATCGACAACTTGCAGCTTTTCAATTGGTAAATATTAACATTATAGTGTTGGTTTTAGTTTTATTCAAAATATCAACATCATAATGGTTTTTGTAGATTCCTATGAGTGGCTATGTGGTCCACTTCTAAATTGATGGAAGTCTATAAAAAATGTTTTAATATTTTGATTCTTGCACCCATCATTTGTTGGAATCCTTGAAGTACTACATCCTAAGAACTTAATGTCAAGTCACCCAAAAAAAATTAAGTATTTTTTGTCCATTCAAAGAACATGATAAAGGTGATCCCAGAAGTGATGTGAGAACTATGTTACACAACTTTTAGCCTTCACTCAAGAATTGTAAATTTGTCGCATTGTTTTTAACTGCTGTAAATATCACACAACCTTTGTGCCCCATAATAAGTAATACATAAACTATGATAGAAATATAAAAATTTCTATGTATTGCTCTTAATATGACCATATATGCACTTATTCCAGAAACAAAAACCATACAAAGTTAATGAATAAATTTAGGGAGAGCAAGGGTAAACTAAAATAGTTGCAATGCCAATCTAATGGCCACCCAATCTAGTAGGAAATGTTGTTCCTTTGAGGAAAAGAAGAAAAACCATTCTCTAAAATGCTGACAACAACATGTAATCATTTTACTTACGTTTGAACTTCTACATTGAGACTAAGAAAACTAGTTTCAATCCCAATTCTTTCAAAATTTTAACTAACTATACATGCACGATGAAGTATACTTGAAGCTTGTAATAAAAATTATAAACTCTCATATGTACTTGATAAAGTTAATACTTGACTATTAAATCATTTTCTTACATTTATGGGGTTTGTTTCCAAGAGGGCCATTAGTTGAAAATGACTATTGTTGAATGTAGGATGAAGGAGATGGGTTAATTATCTAACAATGTTACATACTATTACTGCACATTGTTAGATACTTTCACTCAAGCCTTATTTGGAATTAGAAGTGATGACAAGATGGAATTTATTTAAACTCTAAAATTGTATAAATTATCGTTATACAAGAGTGGATTAAGCTATTGACTTGTATAACTCTCCTTAACCCGTGTCTTAGCTCTACACAGAATTAAAAAGACATAAGAAATTCACTGACATGCTAATATCCATGGGTAGTTTATGTTACCCAATTTTCTATATGGAAATTTCAAGCAACAAATCCTATAACTGTTGTGCCCCTCTACATACATGAAAGTATATACCCTGTCATTGTTATGATCTATACAAATAGGGCACTAATTCACCTAGACATATCCATTTTTAAGTAGTATTCCAGCCTTCCAATGAGCTACTTTTCATGAGGCCTAGAATGATTTCACTAGATCAACTTCTAGATTGAGGAAAATAAATAGGTCCAAGATGTTGCTCAACATACATATTCATAATATTAAAGGTGTTATAATGACCTAAACCTTGTTTAAGAATGCAAAGGAACTTGAGGATATTGTTCTTGGGGTGAGGAAAACTTTTGGAAGTTGTCATAGAGTTAATATTTCATTCTACCATGTTCTCTTCAACCAAATGAAAGAGTGTGATACAATCTGTTTATCCTCCTCCATACATTAACAAGCCACTCAAGTATTCAATACTTATTCAATTTTTCATTTTTCTTATATTTATCTTGCCATTTTTCCTCCCGGAGGTGTGGATTTTGTCTTGTTCCTTCCTAGCGGTGGAAGAGATGAGGAATAGTTCATGCCTCCCACATTAAGAGAAAGGAAAGAACATTGAAGAAAACTCCCCAAAAAAATAAATTATTGGATTATGCGTGATAAAAGGAAGTTATACCCAAGTTTCCGAACTCAAATCTATGAAACCTTATTGAGGAAAAAAGAGCCAAGAGTTAACTTGAATCTAGACAAATTCATCACCTACGAAAATGAAAAAATTCATATTTTAAGGGATTATACATTGTAGTATGTTCAAGCCCATTAATACCTTAATGTGTGAAGAATCTATAGAATTAAATTTTTGGTGGTTGCTAACATCCTCTAGGATTTATTTCCTGTTTCCTTATCGTTTTACAACTTCAGTAATAATATATGAACCGACAGAAACTACAAAAAGCACAATGCATATTATTTCATTTGCATAGATTTCACATAATTAGTTGATTAATAGTTATCCTATTCCATGAAATAAAATTCAAAATCATTATAAGACTAGAAAACTATATAATGAAAAATCCTTTCCAAAGTTGAATTTTATAAGAAAGATAAACCTTTCTACAAGATTCCCATAGCCTAATTTGTTAGGCCCCTATATTACTAGTATAGTCCCTTATAACATGATCATTCTAAGGTGTTTGAAACTCCCACCTATTCGTTATCATGATCATGTTATTCATTTGATTCCAGAAAGTGTTCCTCCAAACATCAGGCCTTATAGATATCCTTATGTCCAAAAGAGTGAAATTAAACATATGATTGCAGAAATGCTAAAGTCTTGTATAATTCAACCTAGTCAAAGTTATTTATCTTCTCTAGTAGTATTGGTGCAGAATAAGGATGGATCATGGCGCATGTTTCCAGATTATAGGGAGCTCAATAAGTTCACTATTTAAGATAAAATTTCCCATTCTTGTGATTAATGAATTATTGGTTGAATTACATGGAGAAATTTATTTCACCAAGTTGGTTCTTCTTTCAGGATATCATTCATTTAGAATGAAGACTGAAGACATTTAAAAAAAAAAAATTCAAACTCATGAGGGTCATTATGAATTTTGGGCCATTCCTTTTGGCGTTACCAATGCACTTTCTACAGTTAAATGGTTGATGAATTCAATTTTAAAAGCATTCCTTAGAAAATTTGTGTTAGTATTTTTTAATGATATACTGATCTATAACAGGTCTTGAAAGGATCACATTCAACATGTTGGTAGGGTGCTCAAACTATTGGAGGAAAAACAATTATATGCAAAAACCTCCAAATGGTTCTTTGGAGTACAAGAGGTGAATAATCTAGGTCATATTGTATCTCAGGAGGGTGTTAAGGTAGACCCTAAAAAAATTAAAGCCATTAAGGAATGGCCCCACTACCATAAAGCCGTTAAGAGGATTTCTCGGGTTAACAGGGTATTATCGTGAGTTTGTTAAGAATTATGGGAGAATAGAAGCACCTTTAACAACATTATGGAATAAAGATACATTTTCATGGACTTTGGAAGCAACTAAGGTGTTTGAACATCTTAAAGAGTCAATGTGCCAAGTACCGGTCTCAACTATGCTAGAATTCACAAAAACATTTATTGTGGAATGTGTTACCTTGGGAAAGGGAATTGGTGTTGTTTTAATGCAAGAAGGAATATCCATTACTTTTAAAATCCATCCAATCAAAGGAAAGTATTTACAAAAAGCTATTTATGAGAAGGAAAAGTTCGAAATACTACATGCACTAAATAAATGGTGATCTTACCTAATGCGAAGACACTTCAAGGTAAAAACTGATCATGATAGTATTAAATACTTGTTGGAACAAAGACTATCTTTAGAAAAAAACAAAATTGGGTCACAAAGTGTTCGCTTATGAATTTGAAATCATCTACAAAAAATGGAAGCTAAATGTTGTTCTAGATGCACTCTCAAGGAAGGATGAGGATGTGGACGCATTGATTTGTGCCATTTATATTATCCAAACACATTGGATAACTAAAGTAATGGAGGAATAGAAGAGTGATGAATAAGTGTGGCACTCATTTAAAATTTGCAGCAAGATCCTAGTACATATGATACATTTAGTTGGAAAAATGATTCCCTATGGTACAAATATCGCTTATATCTTTGTAAGAATTCCCGAATAAAGAAAAATACTATTTTTGGAATTGCACACCTCTCCCTTAGGAGGACACTAAGGATTTTTAAAAACTTACCACATGGTGAAGAAAGTTTTTTTTTGGGATGGCCTTAAATCTGATATTCAAAATTTTGTGGAGGAATGTTTGGTTTTCCAACAAAATAAAGTTGAGACAATTAAGACCCTGGATCCGTTATAATCTTTACCCATTCCATGTCAATGTTGGGAGGAGGTTTCAATGGATTTTATCATAGGTTTACCTAAGTACAAAGGAATGAGTGTCATCATGGTGGTTGAATATAAGCTTACCAAGTATGCACTCTTTTTTTCACTATATCATCCATTTAAAGTGAATACAGTTAATACTACATTTATGGAAACAATTCAAAAGCTACATGGAGACCTAAATATTATTGTAAGCAATAGAGATCCCATTTCTACTGGAAATTTTTGGATGAAATTATTTTCTTATTTAGGTACTAAACTATCTCATATATCATCTTATCATCCTCAATCTAATGGGAAAACTGAGATAGTGAACATGTTTGGAAGGAAATATTTGTTGCTTTGTATCTGATAAAAAAACACAATGGGTCATGTGGTTACCTCTGGTTGAATGCTAGTATAACACTTCCTTCCACACTAAAGCAAAAATGACCCCATTTATGGCACTTTATGGATGTCATCCACCATCCATCACATCATCTTTAAGAGAAAATTATAAGGTTCAAGTAGTGGAAGATTACATCAAGCATCAAAAACAATTTCTCCAACTCTTAAAGGATAACCTAAATTTGGCACAAAATCGAATGAAACAATAGGCATATCAACATCACAACAAGAGAAGTTTTGATGTAGTCGACTAGGTATTTTTATGGCTACAACCATACAAAAAACTTTCCCTCAAGCAAGCTAAGAAGGATAATAAATTATCGCCAAAGTACTATGGTCCTTACAAGGTGTTGAAAATTATTGGTACTATGGCATACAGATTGGAGCTTATTGCATCTTCCCGAGTGCACAAGGTTTTCCATGTTTCATGCTTAAATAAGGTTATAGGTGAAAAAATTCCAGTTCAAACAATATTACCACAACTTGATGAGGAAGGAAAAATCATATTGGAACCTGAAGCAGTGACGGAAACAATAACTCGACAGTTATGAAATCGATCACTTTCGGAGTATCTCATCAAGTGGAATAACTTACTCACTGAAGATTCCACATGGGAGGATGACAATTCTATACAGACGCATCCAGAGCTATTCAACCATTGAGGACAACATTTTTTTGCAGGAGAGGGTCATGTTACGTCCCTATATTACTAGTATAGTCCCTTATTGTTGTTAGTGTATCCCCCTTATTGTTATTGTTGTACCCTTATAGTCACCATATTGTTATTATTGTGCCCCATAAAATCCCACTATTGTTATTGTTGTGTCCTTACATTACTATTGTTAGGTCGTCTAGGATTATATTGTGACCCCATGGACTGCTATATATATAAAGGAGGTTTTTTCATTTGTATCATCCAATAATTTTTCATGTATGTAATGTAAAGGAGGTTTCCCCCTCGAACAGGCTGATTTCTAAGTCATTGATTTATTCTTTCTTCTATTTTGTGAGTTGGGTTCATAACATAATCTATGATATTCCCAACCAGATCATAAGGGTAGTCTTCAAAAAATATTGAAACATTTAGTTAAAATATATATAAAATATTTCATAATTTAAATAATGATTTAGCATAACAATAAAATTTTACTCTGTGATTATCATAAATAGTTCATAGTACCATTAAGGTGTGTTGGTATAGGGATGACAATCAGGTTCCTTACACATTTTTTTTTTCTTCCAATGCACTCTTAGTGCTTCCTATCAAAAACCTACCCTCTTTCCTCTTCCTTCTCTTGTGCTTTGTGTTTTCCTTTCTCTATTTTTTTTCCTTTTTTCCCATTCCTTTCCCATCTCGATTCCCCCTATTTTCTATTGTCTAATCTCTGCCTCTAGTTAGTTAGATCCCAGTCTCACCCAGCCCCTCTATTCCGGCAAAAAATTCCCCACTTGTCAATAGTATTCATATTTTTATGGTGGTTAGCCCTGTCATTCTTTCAGGCCAATCAACTTGCTCATGCCATTTGGATTTTTCCATCTCTTGCCTCCCATTTGTCAAATTTTTTTTTTTTCTAATGCTTGCTTGAGATTTACAATAGCCTGCACACAGACAAATAAACACACACACACATAAATATGTATGTATTATTACCACCAAAGCAATAATTACCCAACTTACATAAGGTTTTTACACAAACACACACACATATATTACAATAATTATGCATAGGGTTGAAATTATAGATTTGAGACTTTTGTGATTGGTATTTTGTGTAGAAAATATTTTTGGATATATCACATTCATTGTTGATAGATTTCATGTTATGAACCAGGCAACCATGGTTCATCATCATGAAAAGCTCCATGAGTAAGTCAGATCTCATAATAAGGTATAAATAGGAGAATGAGAGAGATGAACGGAAAGGAAAAGAAAGGGAGGCCGACCAAGAAAGTCAAGAAATAGATTAATGAAATGTTTGACATTAATAATTTAAGGAAATTAATTTAATTTAACTTATTTATAATTTATTTAATTTTAATTTATTAAAATTAAATTAATTATAAATAAATTTAATTTAATTTAATTTCCTTAAGTTATTAATGTCATACATTTCATTAATCTATTTCTTAACTTTCTTGGTCAGCCTCCCTTTCTTTTGCTTTTTGTTCATCTCTCTCATTTTCCAATTTATACCTTATTGTGAGCTCTGACTTACTCATGGATCATTTCATGATGATGAACCATGGTGGACTGGCTCGAAACGTGGACTCTATAAAAAATGGATGTGATATATCCAAAAATATTTTCTACACAAAATAATTATGCAATTGGACGTGATAAACACATATTTACTCCAGAAATTTTTACAATATTCACACCGTTGAAAAATGACCACAAAAGGTGTCTATGTATATTTATCACTTTCAAAATGTATATAATATTTATACTAACATAAAATAACAATGAAAATATTTACAATGACCGTATGAGTAGAAAGTAACCAGGAAAAAATTTACAATATCTAGATGAGTGCTGAATGACTGGGACAATTTGTATAATATTTACACATTTAAAATATGACTGGGGTCATTACAAAAATCAAATATTGGTTTTGATGCATGGATTGGTTGCTTGAAATTTTTTCATCCACCTGATAACCTAGTTTCCTTCCTTAATGATAATGGGAAAATGAATATCATTTGGATCATTGATAATGCTCATGCGTCCTTTTTAGCTCAAGGTTGGGCCAATTCTAAACAAATCAAAATTATGTGAAATTATTTTATTCAATGGAAGGAATACAGTAAGGAATTGAATATGTTACATTTCAGGATCATAGACAAGGAAGAGACACTATGTTGGTTATACTCCCAATTTAGAGAATGTACTCCTAAAACTAGCTACGCGCTCCTTACAAATGATCAATAACCCGAGGGGCCCAAATGGTCGTGGAGGAAGATTTGGAAGATGAATTGTCCTACAATTTCTTTTATTTTTCTATGATGTTTATTGGAAAAAAATTCCTCACCTAGGATAATTTTCAAAAGAGAAGGAAGGCAGAGCCTAGTTGGTGTGGCATATGTAATAATGTTGATGAATTGGCTAGACATTTGTTTCTAAATTGTCCCTTCACTCAGCATGTATGGGTTCTTTGAATGAAAAATATAAATGGTATATTGGTGGTCCCTCCAGTAGCCATCATGTTTCATTTCCATCATCTCCTTCTCCATCCTATCTTTCTCTTATTTCTTTCCTATCATCCCCAGTTATCCTTGCTTTCCCCTCACCTAGAATATCATTGGCTTCATATATGTCAGAATCCTCAGCTACCCATGTGCATTATAATCTATGACCCTATTCATCGAAGGGTTCTCCCACTCTTAGAGTTGGGGGCCTTAGTCATGTATCTCCATAATATACCAAGGGACATATAATGGCTAGGAAACATTAGTTATCCAAATATAATATGAACCCATGCTAGGATATTGTGAATGGTAAGAAAAGATCCATAGAATGGGAAATTACGGTAGCACAAGCCATTTAGAAGTTTCCATCATTATTATTATCTCCTTCAATAGTAGGGGTTTGGCTAACTCGTCCAAAAAATCATCTTGGATTAATTCAAGTAGAGTCCCCAAATATTATTATCTTGTAGGAAATATTGGGACATGGACATATAATATCTCATCCCCTCGCTTTACTCCTCTTGGGTTGGCTTTTCTTTTCTTCTAATTTGAGGGTTCACTCTAGAGGTTTATATATTGGTATAAATAACAAATCCACCTAAGTTATCAACTCTTATGGTCTTGAATCAGCCTTGGAGGTGGATATATTCTCATCGGAGTTGGGAATAGAGTTTATGGTTGCCCATATATAAATCCCTTTCCATTATAGGGTCTCATTCTATGATCAAATGATGGGTAAATATTTTCTCCAAATGGATAACTTGGTGGTTGGGATGGATATCAATGTCTCTCTAGGGGTTGCTAATGTTTGGGGTTCAAATTCCCATATGGACTAGCTAGCATATTACTTTTACCACCTTCTAGAAATTCATAAATTGGTATATGTGGATGTTGTTGGAATTATGACTAATGTGTTGTCCTTGATGGAAACCTACTTGTACCAAGACGAGTATGTGTTTTCCTTGATGTCAAACTACTTGATAAAGATCTCTACATGATGGTAGTACGATGAGTATAGAGGCCATTTCAGATGTGAAAGAGAGATTGGAAAACAGAACATAAATTCAAAGATAGATGAATGATGAAGGTAAAGTTTGAGTAAGTATATGCAGGTTCTCTGAAGAAAAGTCCCTTACATATGCAGGTATGGTGAAGAAAAGTGATGTACAATTTCCACACCATGGTATTCTAAATATTAGGGGTATTTACCATTGTATTGGCCCATATTATTGAGAACAACAACATATATTTGATCTCGTCAAATAATACCCTTGGAATTACTAATAGTTTTACCCAAGGTATTTGATAAGGTCTAAGATATATAAGGAGATGGAGATCAAAGTGTTTTGGTGTTAAAGTATTGGGTTATTAATGATTGATTTGATATGAAATAGGTGTGCACCAAGGAGTGTGATGATGGATCAGATATATTAGATCTGAAATGACTACATAATCTACTTATGGTTTGATATGTGATGATAGTGTTATGATGTGTGTTTGTTACTATGTATGGAAATATTTAGTTTTGAGTAATGTTATTTTTTTTAGAAAAGGTATGAATCAGTAATTATAGATCTATACACAAGTTTTCTTCAGAAATATTGCGTACATAAGTGGATCTACATTTGGGTAGCCGTGTATAAATTTTTTAGTATTGACATATCTGTATGTAGGTGTCAAGTATGAAAGGCATGTACGTATGAGTAAGTTATTTATAAGGGTCACTTACATATGCTAGGGTTTTCTAGTATGAGTTTATGATAATTGTTGTTTTGTTCTTTTGTGTTTGTTGTTTTCTATTAATGATGTCTCTTTTATAATAATCTTTGTGTGATAGTTTGGGTTGAATTGAATGGTTTATGGAATGATATTCTAACTAAATATGATTTTTCTATGATCTATATGTGGTTTAGAGATCTATGACAGGCTCAATATGTGTTTCGATGATTGTTTCAGTAGTCCAGTTAATCAAATTTAGGGTTCAATATATTTTAGATCTATACGCAGGTCTTCTTAAGGGAAAGCATCTGTATACGTGGATAGTCTTTAGAAAAATAGAGTATATATTTTGACATGTGGTTAGTCAGCGTTTGCAGGATCTAGTTTTAGTAATGAGAAATATGTGGATTTTTTTCTCATGAATAAGTTGATCTAACTGCTTTGGTTGTTTGAGAATGAGTTGATTAATTTGGGTCTCAGCTGTTATAGTGATTAAGTGACTTGATATAGTGTTTGGGTCTCAGCTGCTATAGTGATTAAGTGACTTGATATAGTGTTTGGTTTCAGTATTTTTATTTGAAATTGAGCCTAAATGGTGATAGGGGGTCTAGCTTGAAAATTTTGATGAAAAGTGGCCTACAGGTTTCGATGTTTTGAGTCAGGTGCATCCAGTATGAAATATTATGAAACATGGTCCACGAAGGTGTTGAGGGTTGGGGCCTTAAGTGAGGAAGTTGAAGCTTACTTCTAGTAGTAGCTGGTAAATATGAATACAGGGTTGGAGCTCCGTTCTGGTGGTTGTTGGTGAAAGAGATTATGGGGTTGGATCTTCCTTCCAATGGCTGCTTGAAAATGAGAGGAAGTTGTAGCATTTTATAGGTTGGTCCCTGCATGTTGGTATGAGTCTGCACTAGTACAATATTTTAAGGTGTGTTATTTATAATAAAATATGATGATAGAGACGAAAACAATGGTGGTTTTCGACCACATTGGGTTCCACCTAAAAATATTGGTGTTCATGTGTGTTGATGTGTTTCTTATGTGTGATGTGTTGTACATGATCAATCTTCCACAAAATTTCATAAGCAATCGAGTTCTGAGCTTTCGGATCCTCCCCTTTTCAGCCTTGGAAAATCATTTCCATGATTATTATTATCATCTTCCGCCCCCAAAGTGCACTATCAAAGGCTGGAAATTCATATTTCTGAACAGTTGAGCCATAGCCCCTTTGGCCCCAGCCCCCTCCGTCTCGTTTTCCATGTAACCCAGGCAACAAACCGTGCACTAAAACGGAGAGGCGCTTATCGTACAAATATATCGGGCGCGCTATCAGCCGTCAGATCAAACGAAAATCAACGGTCCACTGCCTATTGCCCTAGTGGTCCCCACCCCATTTCCATCGCTCAAAAATCAGGGTTGTTTTCATCACACAGCCTTTCAGTAGCAGGCGGTATTCTCAAAATCCCAGCGATTCCATTGAGCACCCGCCACGCGTCCCTGAGTACGGTGTCAAAACCGCTCCCCATCGTGCATTATCGTCCGACTCAAGACGTGCAGTGAAATTTATGTGTACCGTCCGATCTTGGGCGTTCAAACCAACGGCGATTATTCTCCGAAGTTGTGCAGCTTTTAACTCACGTCTATATCACCCGTGGCCCACCATTTCACCATCGCCCGACATAATATAAACCTTCGATCCCATTTTTTATCGTATTGCCCAGGATTTTTCGCGCACCCCGTTAGTTGACTGAGTCCACCTCCACGTCACCCCTTCCGTATAGTCTCTCATGCGCCCACATGTCATTCGCGTTCACCTCCACCATTTCCATGCATCGTTTACGTGTCTATGTTGTCTGTCTCCGCCACTTCCACACAGCGTCGTCCCACCGTGTTTCTCGTTGCCACCCTTCATTTCTCTGTCACCCTGCTTCTCCTCATCATTTCACTCAGCCCATATCACCACTCTGTGGTCACTGCCTCATCCATTACCCTGGCGCCTGGTTTTCTTTAACCACGTTGTGGGTTTTGCAGGTTTATGGCGATGGAGAACCATCAGAATGTACGTCCATCACCACAGAAGTTGAGTACGCTCCAGAGGACCAATTATCAAATGTAGAATTATGGAGCAAGGATCCGGGAAGATATGCTGACATGACATCCATTAAAAAGCCAGGGTTTAAATCTATCAAACCCTCCAAGGTCATTCAAATGTACAGGTTGAGCAGATGAAGAATTAATGGTGCAGATAGAAAATATCAGTGAAAAGCAGGGGATTCAAGAAACGTATTTAAGGACTATGGGGGCTCTTACATACCCTTTTGGAGGAAAAGTACCAGATCGAAGACCATGCAGATTACTAGAAAGATATTTTCACAGAAAACAATGTCCTCAGGGTTTATTTCAGCCAAATTCTCTTCAGAGAAGTACAGAATGTGATGTATTTTATTCTTCATACCTTACCCCTGAAGAGATTTGCACCTACTGCATTTATTTTATGGAGCAACCACAGAGTACATACAGCTTTCTTGCGCCGTCAAACATTTTGGGCGGGCATTTTCTCACCATTTTGTTTCAATTAAATAGTTAATTGCTTCACCTACCTCTTTTAATAGTTTCTCTCCTCCTCCCTCTAGAAAAAGGAAGAAGAAAAACATTGTACAAGTTCCAGACTTTTATCAGAAAAATTGTGTTGTGAAAGGCATCTTTGTATAAATTTTGTAAAGCTTTTGTATCGAGGCTCAGAGCCCGTGGGGTTTCAGTGAGGAGGAGTTATGTCTGTTTAGAGGATTCCGGTCTTTGGTATTTCACAATGTGTAAGCTTCTCTTATGTTTTTTTTAATACATTATCTCTTTCCATTTCATTCATCTTCTTGTATCATGTTTTGGAATGTGAGTGGCTCACTGGTTTGGTAAGGATTCATCCTAGTTGATGCCCATACTTAAAATCAGTCAAGCGCTTTAAATAGGCTCATGCATGATATGCTGTTTCATGTTCATTTCATCCATTTTTCTGCTATATTAGTTGCTTTGGGAGGGTGCTTTTAAAACGCCATTGTCATGTATGGATTCTTAGAATGATAAGCCCATATGTGGTTCTGTTGTGTATCTGGGTATCAGACCAAAGTTAACTAATATCTCCTCAGATTTCTTTCACTACATACACTTTCTGATATTTGATTTCTGTGACATATTACTTGAACCGACCCTCTTTGCAGTAAATTTTCTCTTAACTGTCTGATGTTTTAATATTGAAGCTTTGCATTGTGCCTCTGCAACATTACATTCCATGTGACAGTTTCTGTGATTGCTGGTCCCATTTTAAATCAATTTTCTGGTTTAACAAGAGATAGCAGGAGAGCCTTTGGATTGACAACCCAGCTTTATTTTATGCCTCCTGCTATGCTAAGATGTCCTAGGCATTGGTCTATGGCAGCTCTAGACTGTCTCTAGGGTAGACAACAATTGTCGACAACATCTTTCTGGCGCCGTTGCTGGGGATCGAATTTAAGAATATCAGTTTCCCTGGGCCTCGACAAAGTTTATTCACTCTCTAATCAGGTGAGCACAGAGAGTTGAAGAGTTGCATATCTCTCACCTTGGCAACTCCACACTGTTATTCATTTGATAAATCTATTGGTAGTCCTGGCTCCTCGAAAGCCACATTTAAGGTCAGATACGTCCAAATCGAAGATACCCTCTGTGTCTGACTCAGAGAAGATTATACATAGAAGAGGTTGGAAAGAGAGGAAATCAGCCCGTGCTGAAATCCCTGAGTTTTTCGAAGAAGATTGTCCACCTTCCTCTTCTCAAGAAATTCCAATAGGAAATCCCAACTCCACTGAGGAAAATCCTGAATATTACTCAGATAGCCCACCTAGGGGAAGTTCTAGAACCAAAGAGAACTTTTGTCCTACCCCTGAGGCCGAAGAAATTAAATAAGTTACAGAGGTAGCCCCTATTGACCGTGAGTTATTTCCATCTACACCTCAGCCTGTTGTACAGTATATTCCCATTGTTATTCATACCCCACTTCCTCCTCCTCCTCTTCCTTCATTTGTACAACAGATTGTTGCACAACCCCCACCTCCTCCAATGGCTAATGTTCCAGCCTTTTTATTGAATAAATATGCTCCCCTGGCATTACCTCAAGTGCTGAATGATATGCCACAGGATTATTTGAAGATATTTCCTAGATTCACCGGAGAAAATGAAAGTGATGCTCAGAAACATCTTGAGACTTTCTTCTCTTTTGCAGAAAACTTTAATGTTGAGCATCTAGACGTAGTCTTAAGACTATTTGTGCAATCTTTGGATGATGAAGCCAAAAGATGGTTCAAGACATTGGGAAACCGTTCCATAACTACTTGGGATAATATGGAAAATACTTTTCTCAGAAAATGGGGAGAAAAGAAAGATCATGGACAGTGTCTTACTAAGTTTAATACACTCAAGAAGAAAAATAATGAAGGGGTGTCAGAATTTATCAAAAGATTTAATAAGTTATACCTGAATCTCCCTGTAGATATGAAGCCTCATCAGAGTGTTGCAAAATTTTTTTTCATGGCAGCCTTTGACTCAGATTTTGGTTTCTCTCTCAGGGAAAGAAAGCCTGCCACCCTAGATGATGCTCAATCAGATGCTCTTGAGTTGGAAGCGAATTTTTCCTCCACTGGAAAATTAAAAGGGAAAGTTGAACAGGATACTAGAAGAAGAGGGAAAGAGGAAGTATCTACTTCCAATCAGGATAAGGATTCAGATAAAATGGAGGAAATAAGCAAGATGATAAAAAATATGGTCAAGCTAGAACTGGAGGCCAAGAATACAGCCCCCAAGAACTTTTATAATGCTCCAAACAGAGGTTACAACCCTCAGTATAGAAAGCCACCTCTGCAAATATTGCCGAAAGAAACTAAGGAGCAACATGATCAAGTGCCACACCCATTATACCTAGAAGGCCCAGTAGATGACTCCACTGAAGATGCTGCTTATGAGCTAGAAGATTCAAATCTTGCTTTTTCAAATAATGAGGAAATAGAATGCCCTTTGCAAGAAGAAGAAGAAGCAGAAATTGATCACTATTGCAAGCAGTTTACTGATTTCATGCAAGCACATTTCAACAGAAAATATGACCTCAGATCCTCCAGAAAGAGAACTCGGACTCAGGATCATGAAGAAGAGCCTCCCCAAAAGGAAGCACCTATTCAGAAGGAGCCAAAAAAGCAAAAAGTCACAGACAAAAGTAAGAGTCCTCTAAACAAACCTCTACAGTCTGATGATCAAGTTCCTTCTTCCTCAAAAGTAGTCACTCCTCCTAATGTCGAGTCTGTATCAAAAGAAGTTAAACCTTTAGCTGAAAATAAAGAGTCAAAAGAAGCTGTAATAGAAAATCCCTCTCCTGCTTTTAATTTGCAAAAAGAACTTGAGAAAGTCAAAATCCCAGTCCCCTTGAATGAAGTATTGAAACAACCTGCATATCAATCTCAAGTTACTTCTTTTATGTTCCCCCCTGAAGCACCAATAATTCCAGACAGTCTCAATCTTCAAGAAGAAAGACCCATGGTAGTCTTTGGCCCACATGTCGAGGAGATAGACCCCTCTACTCCTCCTTTCTATGTATCTGTAGTTATTCATGACCTGCTGTTACACAATTGTATGTTAGATTCCAGGGCTTCCCATAATCTTATGCCTTTGTTAGTCATGGAACAACTAGGTTTACAAATAACACGTCCATATAAAGATCTATATTCATTTGATTCCAAAAGAGTTAAATGCCTGGGGATGATTAAAGATTTAGTGGTCAATCTGGCCCAAATTCCAGCAAAAAGCATGGTAATGGACATTCTGGTGGCTGATATCCCAGCTCATTTTGGCATGCTGCTGTCAAGGTCCTGGGGTACAAAAATAGGTGGGTCACTCAAAATGGATTTAACATATGCCACTATCCCTGTTTTCGGTGGCCAGGAGAGGAGCTTATACAGAGAAACTAGATTTTTCAAGATGGTGACTAAGGCTGACAACTCAGAGAATGCACCAGTCTACAGCAAGGAAGGAAATTTCTCATGCTTAATGTTAGAAGAAGATCAAATTTTTGCTCATGAGCCTTCCTTCTGTCAGATTAAAACTAAGCAGCCTTTATAAGACCATGAGGCAAGAGTATGGACTTTACATTTCGATGGAGCAAATTCAAGAGAAGGCAATGGGGCTGGAGTATTATTAATTTCCCCTACAGGAAAATGGGTGCCACTGTCTTTTAAATTGGAATACGAGGCTACTAACAATGTGGCTAAATATGAAGCACTCTTGTTGGGATTGAAAACAGCCAGGAGCATGGGCATACAGTGTTTAAAGGTCCTGGGAGACTCTGAGTTAGTGGTCAGACAGATCAGAAATCAATGTCAAACTAAACATCCACGGTTGAGAGCTTATAGAAATGAAGTATGGGACATGGTGGAGAATTTTTGCATAGCATTCAATATCCAGTTCATGCCCCGAGAGAAAAATAGAATGGCAGATTCACTAGCTGTGGCTGCCAGTACATTTCGTCCTCCTCGGAACCCTCTCTTGAGGTATGAAATTGAGGTGCGTTATAGACCATCAATCCCAGATAATGTTAAGCACTGGCAGGCATTTGAAGATGATGAACAGATGAAGAAATTCTTGGAGACAGTGGGAGAATTCTATAATATAGAGATTGATGATTGTGAAGAGGATGAGGCTGATAATGCTTCAGAAAATAAGTGGGAAGATAAAATGGCAGGCAGTAAAGTGCTGCAGCTGAAAGGGAATGTGATACCTATAGGGATGGTGCCTCTAGAAAGACTATTTGACAAAAATGATGTCCCTTTGCAGCATAATAAAGTAGTAGAGGAAAATCAGGTAGAAGATCTAAATCTGGGTACTAAGGCTGATCCTAAAAGTGTCAAATTATACAAGAAGGTCCCAGAGGATTATAAAGAAAGATACCTGAAATTATCTCAATCTTATAAAGATGTATTTGCATGGTCCTATCAGGACCTGAAAACATTTGATATTAGTATAATGCAACATAAAATTCCTTTGAGGGAAGATGCAAAACCTTATAAGCAGAAGCTCAGACAGATAAATCCTCTGCTGCTTCCCTCCATTGAAAAAGAAATCAAGAAGCTGCTAAAGGCCAAAATAATTGTGCCATTAAGGTACTCAGAATGGGTTGCAAATTTGGTCCCTGTCCGAAAGAAAAATGGAGAAATAAGGCTATGTGTGGATTTCAGGAATTTAAACAGAGCATCTTTAAAAGATAATTATCCACTGCCTAAGATGGACCACATCCTGTAGAAAGTGGTGGGAGCCTCTAGGATGTCAATGATGGATGGTTTTTCTGGTTATAATCAGGTGGTTGTACTTCCAGAGGACCAGAAGAAGACTGCTTTCACCACACCATGGGGAACATTCATGTATGCCAAGATGCCTTTTGGATTGATTAACGCAGGAGCTACTTTTCAGAGGGCTATGGATATTACTTTTGTTGGTGAGCAGGATAAATTTCTGGTGGTGTACCTTGATGATATTACAGTGTTCTCAAAGAATGATGTTGAACACATTGAGCATTTGCACAGAACTTTTGAAAAATGCCCTTTCTCTTAATCCACAAAATTCTTTATTTGCATTAGAGGAAGGAAAACTTTTGGGGCATATTGTAACTAAGGATGGGATGAGAATAGACCCTAAAAGAGTGGAGGTTATAAATAGTATTCTTCTCCCCGGGAATAAAAAATAAGTGAAAGTGTTTTTAGGCCGAATAAATTTTCTGAGAAGGTTTATTCCTAACTATGCTGAGATAGTTAGGTGCATAACTGATATGCTGAAAAAGAACAATGAAGTAAAATGGTCTCAGGAATCTAGAGAGGCATTCTCCAGAATAAAACAGGCATTTTTTGAAGCTCCTGTGCTGGCTGGACCTGATTATACTAGACCGTTTATGATCTTTTCTTTTGCATCATCTCATACAGTAGCTGGAGTGTTATTGCAGAAAAATGAAGATGGATATGAGCAGCCTATTGCCTTTTTCAGCCAAGTGCTTCATGATGCTGAATTGAAATATAATATATTAGAAAAACAGGCATATGCCCTAGTAAAGTCCCTCAAAGCTTTTAGAATGTATGTTTTGCAGTCTCACATTACTGCATATGTCCCCACAGCAGCTGTCAAAGACATCCTCGTTCAGGGAGACAGTGAAGGGAAAAGAGGGAGATGGATTGCAAAGATACAGGAATATGATTTGGACATCAGACCTACTAATCTAATTAAAGGGCAGGGGCTAGCCAAGATTTTATCTGAATCAAATTATCAGGCTTTAGGCATAAATTTGTCCATGGTGGCAAACGAAGAGTCTGAGAGAGAAAAAGAATAGCAAGGACTGGAGATAGTCACTCAAAGAGCACACATAAAATATCTTACTAGTCCTTGGTACAAAGAAATAGTTGAATATCTTTTGACACTCAGTTTTCCTCCTAGTTGTGATAAAGAAAAATACAGGGCTTTGAGATTAAAATCACAAAAGTACGTAGTTGAAAATGGCCAATTATATTGGAGAGATCCTTCAGGCATTCTACTCCTGTGCCTCACAGAGGATGAAATAGAAAGTATAAAGGTGGAATTTCATGAGGGAATTTGTGGAGGCCATTACAACTGGAGAGCCACAGCCCATAAAATACTGAAGGCTGGTTTCTACTGGCCAAAATTATTTGGAGATATTTTTTCTTGGGTCAGATCATGTAATAAGTGTCAGAAATTTGCTGAGAGAGAATAGAATTTATTGGAGAAAAACATCCCCCATCAAGTGGAAAACATAAATGGATATTAACAGCCACAGATTACTTTACAAAATGGGTGGAAGCCATACCTGCAAGGAATGCTACTGACACTGTCATCATCAAATTCATGGAAGAGAACATCATATCTAGGTTTGGCTGTCTTGCTAAAATAGTGACTGATAATGTCTAAGCCTTCAAATCTGACAAATTTGTAAATTTCTATCAACAATATAATATCACCTTGAAGCACTCCGTAGCTTACTATCTTCAGGGGAACGGTCTGGCAGAATCTTCCAACAAAACTCTAGTGAGGGCCTTGAAGAAAACAATCAATGAGAATCAGAAGAATTGGGATTCCCAATTGAAGTTTTCTCTATTGGAAAATAGAATAACTAGCAAGAGAACAACTGGGAAATCCCCTTATGAGCTGGTGTATGGACGAGCAGCAATGTTTCCTATGCAGCTGGCTTTACCAGTGGCACGTTTCATACAGGAGAGTCAGGAGGAACCAGATGGTACGATCAGAAGAATTAATCAGTTGGTGGAATTAGAGGAAACACGAGATCAAGTAAATTAGAGATTAGATGGATACCAGGAAAGAATGAAAAACATATTTGATCAGCACGCAAAAGATAGAAAATTGCAGGTTGGTGATCTGGTTCTCAGATGGGATGTCCGGAGAGCTTAAAAGGGAAAACATGGAAAATTCGATCCATTGTGGTTTGGTCCATTTAAAATTGTGGAACAGGAAGGTAATAATACTTTCATATTGGAAAATTTACAAGGCGACGCGCTGGATGCCCCTGTAAACGGACAATTTCTGAAACCCTATTTCCAATTCTAATTTAGGTCATGGTGGCCTGACTGTATCATATTTTATATTAATTTTTGTTCTGTTTCTTTCTGAATGATGTGGGTGTTATAATGAATCATGAAGAGAAAGGGTTTTGAAGGGCAGGGTCTGCACAAAAAATGATCAAAGGGTCTGCAAGTTCTCGACACGTCCAGGGACGAATGTGCCATCCCCTGGTGGAGCCGATGTTGTACATGATCAATCTTCCACAAACTTTCATAAGCAATCGAGTTCTGAGCTTTCGGATCCTCCCCTTTTCAGCCTTGGAAAATCATTTCCATGATTATTATTATCATCTTCCGCCCCCAAAGTGCACTATCAAAGGCTGGAAATTCATATTTCTGAATAGTTGAGCCATAGCCCCTTTGGCCCCAGGCCCCTCCATCTCGTTTTCCATGTAACCCAGGCAGCAAACCGTGCACTAATACGAAGAGGCGCTTATCGTACAAATCTATCGGGCGCGCTATCAGCCGTCAGATCAAACGAAAATCAACGGTCCGCTGCCTATTTCCCTAGTGGTCCCCACCCCATGTCCATCGCTAAAAAATTAGGATTGTTTTCGTCACACGGCCTTTCAGCAGCAGGCAGTATTATCAAAATCCCAGCGATTCCATTGAGCGCCCGCCATGCGTCCCTAAGTACGGTGTCAAAAACGCTCCCCATCGCGCATTATCGTCCGACTGAAGATGTGCAGCGAAATTTATGTGTACCGTCCGATCTTGGGTGCTCAATCCAACAACGATTATTCTCCAAAGTTGTGCAGCTTTTAACTCACGTCTATATCACCCGTGACCCACCATTTCACCACCGCCCAACATAATATCAACCGTCGATCCCGTTTTTTATCGTATGGCCCAGGATTTTTCGCGCACCCCGTCAGTTGACCGAGTCCACCTCCACGTCACCCCTTCCGTATAGTCTCTCGTGCGCCCACGTGTCATTCGCGTTCACCTCCACCATTTCCATGCATCGTTTACGTGTCTATGTTGTCTGTCTCCGCCTCTTCCACACAGCGTCGTCCCACCATGTTTCTCGTTGCCACCCTTCATTGCTCTGTCACCCTACTTCTCCTCATCATTTCACTCAGCCCATATCACCTCTCTGTGGTCACTGCCTCATCCATTACCCTGGTGCCTGGTTTTCTTTAACCATGTTATGGGTTTTGCAGGTTTATGGCGATGGAGAACCATCAGAATTTACGTCCATCACCACAGAAGTTGAGTATGCTCCAGAGGACCAATTATCAAATGAAGAATTATGGAGCAAGGATCCGGGAAGATATGCTGACATGACATCCATTAAAAAGCCAGGGTTTAAATCTATCAAACCCTCCAAGGTCATTCAAATGTACAGGTTGAGCAGATGAAGAATTAATGGCGCAGATAGAAAATATCAGTGAAAAGCAGGGGATTCAAGAAATGTATTTAAGGACTTTGGGGGCTCTTACATACCCTTTTGGAGGCAAAGTACTAGATCGAATACCATGCATATTACTAGAAAGATATTTTCACAGAAAACAATGTCCTCAGGGTTTATTTCAGCCAAATTCTCTTCAGAAAAGTACAGAATGTGATGTATTTTATTCTTCATACCTTACCCCTGAAGAGATTTGCACCTATTGCATTTATTTTATGAAGCAACCACAGAGTACATAAAGCTTTCTTGCGCCGTCAAACATTTTGGGCGGGCATTTTCTCACCATTTTGTTTCAATGAAATAGTTAATTGCTTCACCTACCTCTTTTATTAGTTTATTTCCTCCTCCCTCTATAAAAAGGAAGAAGAAAAACATTGTACAGGTTCCAGACTTTTATCAGAAAATTGTGCTGTGAAAGGCATTTTTTTATACATTTTGTAAAGCTTTTGTATCGAGGCTCAGAGCCCGTGGGGTTTCAGTGAGGAGGAGTTCTGTCTGTTTAGAGGATTCTGGTCTTTGGTATTTCATATTGTGTAAGCTTCTCTTATGTTTTTTTTAATACAATATCTCTTTCCATTTCATTCATCTTCTTGTATCATGTTTTGGAATGCGAGTGGCTCACTGGTTTGGTAAGGATTCATCCTAGTTGATGCCCATACTTAAAATCAGTCAAGCACTTTAAATAGGCTTATGCATGATATGTTGTTTCATGTTCATTTCATCCATTTTTCTGCTATATTAGTTGCTTTGGGAGGGTTCGTTTAAAACGCCATTGTCATGTATGGATTCTTAGAATGATAAGCCCATATGTGGTTCTATTGTGTATCTGGGTATCAGACCAAAGTTAACTAATATCTCCTCAGATTTCTTTCACTACATACACTTTCTGATATTTGATTTCTATGACATATTACTTGAACCAGCCCTCTTTGCAGTAAATTGTCTCTTAACCGTCTGATGTTTTAATATTGAAGCTTTGCATTGTGCCTCTGCAACATTACTTTCCCTGTGACAGTTTCTGTGATTGTTGGTCCCATTTTAAATCAATTTTCTGGTTTAACAAGAGATAGCAGGAGAGCCTTTGGATTGACAACCCAACTTTATTTTATTCCTCCTGCTATGCTAAGATTTCCTAGGCACTGGTCTATGGCAGCTCTAGACTGTCTCTAGGGTAGACAAAAATTGTCGACAACATGATGGTTTATTCTATTCTTACTGCACATGGTTATTATTTAATTAATGTCTAAATAAGTACTAATTTGTTGATTCAAGTTAAACGAATGATGCACTAGTTGAAATGTTAGTTAATTGGATATACCCTGTTTGTCTTTATCACAGTTGTGTACATATGTAGTCTTACATCATAACAATGGCATAGAAAAATATGAATAAAAAATTAATAGGTTTAAGTGAGTTTTAAAATATTGATTCACCCCCACCCACTCATTATTTTTTCCATCAATTGGTATCAGAGTAGGTCCTTCGGAAGAAGCTTGATCGCTTGAAGATGACCCGTCAATATGAAGGGAAAGAATAAGATAGATCAAAGGAAGGATTCATAAAACAATGATAGTGACAATGATATATCATATGTAGTGATAGTTACATATGTCAACAAATATTCGTTTTTTGGAACACCTTGCTTTGGATTGATAAAGAATGAAGAAGATGGTAACAAAGAATTATCAGGTATGGGATTTTGTTCTAATTGTGGTCAATTTCCTTGCCTATGCAATAATGATGATAGTGATGTTAATAGTGAATCAACTGAACTTGCACTCATGGGTAAAAGTGAAATTAAGAACTCAAAAGAAAAAAAAAAGATTAAAAAATGATGGCCCTAGAAGTAGAAGATCAAGGCAAGTCAGAAACAATGGACGATGAAGGTGTTCCTATACTAAACAACGAAAATTATCAAGAATGGAAAGAAGGGATGAAGTATAAAATAATAAACCTTGATGTTTGATATATAGTATATGATGGTTACACCAAAATTCCTCCACCAGACGAGCAAGTGAAAAAGAACAGTAAGGCATTGATTAACATCATTAATAAGATACCTGGTTCAACATTAAATAGAGTTATGAATTATACAATTGAAAATAAAGTATGGGAAAAGATAGATGGAATCCGTGAAGAAAAGCCAAAGGAAGGTTCTGCATCAGGAGAACTACAAGGTAATCCTATCTCTAAAAATATGCCAAAAAATGAATATGATGACAAAGAAACATTTTTTAAGTCATATGGAGTTACTGATTCAGACGAAGACAAGTTAGAACAAATTTTTGATCTTAGAACAAAAATTTATGTTGCTTTGAAAAATATTTTTAATCTTAAAGATAAGTGGTAGGCATATGATAGCAAGGACCATATTAAATTTGTAAATTCTTATGTGGAATCTAAACAATATTGTGAAGGTCTTGAAGTTGAGATAGTCTCTCTAAGAGCAGATATTAGAAAATTAGATACGTGGAATGAAGAACCACTCCAACCATTTAACAAACAATAAAATTGGGTGAAGGAAGAGATTCTCAAATTAAAGGAGCAAGTGGAAGAAGGAAGAAAGGTTGCAAAAGGTATGAAGAAGCAACATCTAGAAAAGGAAAGACAATATAAAAGAATAGAGGTTGAGGTAAACATTCTAAAAGGTAAATTAGCATAAAAGGATAAACATTTGACATTTCAAGATAGTAATAAAATTTTAGATAATATTATTAGTAGTTAAAGGTCTCCCTCCATTAAATTTGGTCTTGGTTTTCATGAAACTTTTGATGGGGAATCTAGTTCAAAAGCTAGTGCAAGGAATCTAAAAGGCAACAATGAAAAATATGAAGTGCTCAATAAGGAGATAAGAAGTCAACCTGATCAACAACCAAGGAAAGTGAACCTTCAAAGTAAATAAATTTATACTAACTGCATAGGTGCTAATAAATTCTCTCCTCTGATCAATAATGTTGAATGCTTTATATGTCATAATTATGGACATGTTGCAGGCAATTGCAAAAGCAGACTATTTCAAGCAAGGAATCATCTCACAAGAAGTACATCAGCTCCTAGGTACTCAAGTTTCTTCAAGGGATATTATTTTACTTGCAAGATATTTTGTCACAAAGTTATTGTTTGCAATAGAAAGAATATAAAACATATATATTATGGTTCTTCTGCTCCCTTTTATGGTCATGTTAGATGTTATGCTTGTAAAAAATTTGGACATGTAGCAAAAGAATGTAGGAACAAATGAATGAATCACCAAAGACAAAATGTAAGGTAATAAAATAATGTCAAAATGGCTAACAAATATGGATCCACCAATATGTCTCATAATAAGAAGAAAGAAGAAGAACAAATAAGGTGTGGTCTTTCTCTATGCTCATTTAAAAATGAAGATGAATGGTACACAGACAGTGGATGCTATCATCACATGAATGGAGATGAGAATAAGATGGAGTATCTAATGAAAAACCAAGATGGTAAGGTTATTATTTCAAATAATTCTCCAGCAAAAGTTTTGGGAGAAGGTAAATAAAAAATTAGTAAACATAGAAGAGTAGTTGAAACATTATTAGTTCAAGGGTTAAAGAAGAATATTCTAAGGGTTAAAGAAGAATATTCTAAGGGTTAAAGAAGAATATTCATAGAAAGAGGATATATAAATCCAAACAAATTATATGTGTTTAAAGAACTGAGTTCTTGTAGATATGAGGAGGATTTAGACTCTGAATAGAATAAAATCATCTATTCTGCAATACATTGATCTTAAAAATTAATTCCTTAGTGACTGCAGAAGTCATGTGAGGTACATGACCTCATGAGAGAAGAATATTATTATCAGGTCCTTAGAATCAGTGATGTCTAATCACAGGGGGAGAAATAAATATGTTATCTTGATGATGATTCCCATGGTTTTTTTGTTATTCATGTTTCTCATATTACTGATAGTGCGTTTGACGTAGTAATACATAACTGAAACATATAGTATGGGATCAGGGGGAGCTATAGTTATGAAAGATTCAACAGTTTACTTTCTTTGCACAGATATTATGAAGGAAACCCATGTATATATGTGAGTTGTAATATAGACATTTGCGTGTGTTTCTCTATGATGAAGAAACAATAGGAAATACTCAGGGAAATGCTCTGATATGCTTCAGATAGTTATTATTTGGATTTTTTGTTCTGATGTTGATACTTACATTCTATGTATGCTACATAGAAGTAGTATTTTCTTATAATGGCTTATGATTTGTTGCAATATGACATTGATGCTTTGATGGATTTATTGATTGATGAAGATGATTTGATGAATGAGTTGATGTGATCAGATCTGACAGTGAACAATTGGCCCATGCTCAAGGGGAGCATTTTCTATGGTGCGAATAATGCATTGTTGGCATTATGATTTCTTTAGTATTCCTTGTTGCATAATAATGTTCATGAGAAGTATAGTGGTGATGTTGCTAAAGACACACATGTTTCTGAAATTTTGAATGATGATTATATCATGCTATGTTGGTGTCATTATGAATGGGTTTCTTATGGTAAAGTTATGTATTTTTCTTATATGTATGCATTGGTCAATAATTTTTTTGATGATATCAAGGACAATTTGAAGGATGGAAGCTACTTAAAGTTTAGAAACCTTGACAAATCTTACTAGTCCCTAATATGCAAATTGTAAAATGTTTGGGAATTTTTTTTTTTAAATGTTTAGATTTCTAATGATTTTATATTAGTATATATGAAATTTTGGTGATTTTTAAGGTAAAATAATTTTATACTATAACATGTGGGCAAATCATTTAAAAAAAAAAAGAAATTAGTGAATATTTTTTTTGAAAAAAACATGGGAAATTAGACCACCTGCGAATATTAGCCCCTAAAATTTTCCATGGATGAGATATGTGATGCATGAATATATTAACGGTACATATGATATACTAGTTATGGCAGTTATTATGTGTGGAAAGAGAATGGTTATCTTGTTAATATAAGATCAAGGAGATGGCTTAATTGATTGTACAATCTCGTACTATGATTGGTTGACGGTGATGAGCTCATACATATTGCTATCTCTATGTCATGGGATATCAAAAAAATACATACAATTATCTTATGGATAGTTTCATATTGATGAATTAGTTTTGGT
Source organism: Pinus albicaulis (assembly GCA_034641835.2). NCBI lineage: Eukaryota > Viridiplantae > Streptophyta > Pinopsida > Pinales > Pinaceae > Pinus > Pinus albicaulis. The sequence goes on from CM076573.1 coordinate 193,659,964, forward strand.
GTGATAATTATTCTTGTATGAAGATAATGGGTCAAGACAATGATGTTTATGCAAGTTTCATGAAGAGGATGGCCATTGATATACTACTCTACAACTGTTCGATTATACTTGGAGACATGGCACAGTTAGTCACATATTTATGATGTTGAAGGATTATGCTACATTACCCTATATTACTTTATGTTTGATGATATTACATAGCTTCTTGATGATTTTCATGGTGTTTTTGTCAGATGCTTATGATGAAGATCCTATATTGTAAATGATGGTTGTTGAAGACTATTTTGGTCTTGCTACCTCACTATTGAGACCTTTGGTTTTGGTCATAAATTTCATATATGTCTCTTGATGTAAAGTTCATGTAAGGACTCATGATGTAATTATTTTTATTCATATTTTGACTACTGGGGGTCAATTCAATTATCTATGTAATCCCATTTTGGGTATTTGATGTAATGATGAGTCAAATATGTAACCCCACTGTGTTGGGTGATTGATGTAACCTTGAGTCCTTGGTGATAGGAAAGTTCATATTTGGTTGAGTCATAAAGTCATGAACTTATTTTTATATCTTCTAGAAAATTCAGCATATGCTCAGGGGGAGCATGGTCAATACTCATATTCAGCAAATCCGTTCTATATTAATCCTCTATCTACAAGGAAATATAAGCCTTCATTCATCATTTTTCAGCCCTTTTCCCTTGATGTTAAATGGGTAGAGTAACTTGGTGTTTGAAAAGTTTGGTGATTTTCATGATGTGTTTTACAGGTGTTTACAGGTTGTGGTGACCAAAAACCAAAGTGGTTACCATCAAGTCCAAAAGGGGGAATTCTTGGCATTATGACTAACGTGTTGTCCTTGATGGAAACCTACCTGTAGTAGGATGAGTACGTGTTTTCCTTAATGGAAAAATACTTGATCAATATGTCAACATGATGGTAGCAAGATGAGTATACATGCCAGTTCATATGTGAGAAAGAGATTGGAAAGAGGAATATCAATTCACAGACAGAGGAACGACGAAGGTAACTTTACAGTAAGTATACCTAGGTTCTATGAAGCAAAGTCACGTACATACATGGGTATGGTGAAGAAAATTCGTGTATAGTTTCTGCACCATGGTATTTGCTAGGCCTCTATTTTCTCTTATTTTCACTCAAAATATCTCATGCTGGTATTTGATTAAATTATTATTGTTGAAAGTATTTATTACTTTCCTTGTTTTAACATGATTAAAATATTATTAAGAGAGGTTTGTATGTTGCATGTTTAAAATTGATTTGATCATGTTTTTATACAGGATTTGGAACTGCGTTTACTTTCTTGTATCATGCAATGGATTCCTGCACCATTTTATGAATTCTTGCACTCCGAAGAGTTTATGGACTGCATTTTATCCCTCTACGATGCCTTATTGCAGAACTTGGAATATTTCAAAGTAGGTGTAATTTAGGTGATTCAAATTGGGGAGACAACTCTTAGAGGAGGATTTCCTCTACACAAGGCTAAACATGCTTATACCAGGACTCAGTTGTACACAAACTCTACATAACTATTTATGGTGTGTAAAATGCCACTCAGTTCCATACCCACATGTGTTATTTGAACTTCAACGATATTAATTCTTCCATCAGTGATATGGATGTCAATGACATCACCATTGAAATATGCTGCTGGAATCGGTTCTAGTATTGATGACATTAAATTTCCCTGCATTCCAAGCATGGAAGAAGTTGCAGATCAGATCAGCAGACACTGAGGGTATTTTCGCCTTGACCAACATGGTTGTAGCTGCCGATCTCATCCACCATTCAAGACTAGCTTCAATGTAATGACTAGTGCTTCCACATATTTGTAGAGTGTGAACGGGAAATTACGTGAAGGCATTGGATATTATTTTGGCCAATCACATATTTCTATTCCATAGGAATCCGAAGATGGAGTTAACAATAATTTTGTGTTATACTATCCAACAACTCTTTATACAGTTGTTCCTTGTCTTTCCTTCTTTCCACGAGGTTTTCTATGGAATGAAGGTTTTTATAAATTTTTAATATGACAGTGGGACCTTCACATATGCTTGGATATCATTTGTTGGACTTGATGAATGGAATCCTCGTGAGAAAATTATAGGAGCTTGTTAGGTCTCTGTAATTTGTCAGATTGGCAAGACCAAATTGAACAAGGGTAACATCAAACCAAATTTGGAGCCCTAGGACCTAGCCTTCCTGGACTCAGAGAGGGCTCTCTCTATATTTGTGTAAAATATGTAACTTGATTGATTTTAGGGTTTTGATTTTTAGGCTAGTTATAATGATAGGGTTTTTTTGTTTGTTTTTTTTTGTTGGGTTGTTTGACAAGAAGAACAGATAGAGTGTAAGAGATTTAGACCATTGGGCTATGGAGTCTGAAAAAGGTCTTAAAATGTACTACAATAGGTCAAGGGTGTTTCATCAGACAAGTTTAACAAAGCCAAATGCATCTTAATAGCTTAGCTGAGTGAAATGAACATTAAATAGTGAATTTAGTAGGTTTAAAGGGAAATTAAGAATCCTTTAACATATGCTATAACAAGAAAAATCCTTAAGAGAACTATGCATAAGAAAGAATCAAACGATAGGGTGAACCATAAACTTCTTTGACCTAGCTTTATCAAGCAAACTAAAAACAACAATCCAGCAAACCCTATAGAGCAGGGAACTCCTAACTTCTCTAGCTATCTACCTTCAGAGAAAGAAAACATGCAAGATAACACATCAGTAATGATCAAAGATTAGGGAACTCCTAAATTCCTTAATCAAACTATAAATACCTTCCAAGTAACAATTTCAAGATAGACTAAAGGATATGTCAAACCTTAAAATTCCTTAGCCTAAACCCCAATTAGCAAACTTCAAAGAAAGCAATGAGAACAACATTTCAAGCAAAACCGAAGGACGGGGAAAACCATAAACTTCTTTCGCCACACTCTACTGATTTAATCTCAAGGAAACAAAGAATATGGACATGGAGAAATAGGGAACTCCTAATTTCTTCAAGAAAACCTAGTGGAGGAAAACATTTAAACAATAGAAAGAAGATAGAGTTAAGGTGCCTCTAAACAACATGTCTTAACCTAAACTTTATGTTCTACTGTAGGAGAAAAGATGGACAATATGTAAGACATAAGGAAACAAATACAGGATTAGATCCACATCACCATTCAACAAAGTTCATGGATCCTATGAAAGTGCTTGCTCTATGGCATTCAATCCAAGACAGTCACAAAGCTACAAATCCAATTTCTTCAAAACTCCAAGTCTATGTATTCATCTCCATAAAAAAACCAACAACCAACAATGAAGTCTCCATGCAGTATTTAACTTGAAAAGGAGGATCAAAACCATAGCTAGGGTTTTAGAAGTCATTAATTACACATAAATTTCATTTTTTCCTATAAGGCCATGTAAGGCCCAAGGCACAAATATCCTAACTTAATAAATGCAAAAATAAATTCTAACATAACTCCTAAGCTAACTCTGGAGTGATTTGCATGAAAAACCCTCAAAATATATTTTTCAATAACTCCAAGTGTCTTTTGTTGGCTTTTTGGAAAGGGCACAGAACCAAGGTTCAAGGGCGCAGCGCCAAGCCAAGGGCAGAGTGCCAAAACTGGGAATTTGTCTCTTTTTGCAACTGATATTTGGAGGCATTCCCAGTGTCCAGATGAGCTCCATGATAGCTCATTGGAAAGCCTGTCCTCTCTAGTTTCAAAATCTGCCTTTATTTTTTAGAATGGAGTCTATTTACTTGCTCAAAAATCAATTCTCCCAAGACTTCCAAAGGCGCAGCGCCAGTGCTGAAAAGAGGGCAGAAAGGTGATTTTTTGTTTGTTTTTGGCCCTTTTGAGGGACCAGTTCTACTCCAAATGACTTGAAAATTTCTGAGGGTGATGTCCTTGGCCTAAGGATCATGAAAATGTAAATTTTTCTTCCATTGGGTGCCCTAAAAAAGAGCCCAGTGCCAGTGGCATTGCGCACTTGGCCCTTTTTCTGCTAGCTAACTGTTAAAATTTCGAAAAGTACAAAAATGTGTCAAAATTTGGAATTTGCCTTGTTGATCAAGTTTGGGATGTGTGAAGGGATACATCAGCTAGGATATCTAGCCTTTATTTCTCCTTTGCCTCTTTTAGGACTTGAATATTTGCAAGGGATCTTTTGAGCTTGGCCCCTGCAATCTTGTTTCTTAAGGCATAATACCTTGCCATATTCTTTTGCAGGTCAAGGTCTCTCATGGCCTTTTCTAGCTGAATCTCTAAGTGCACATTTTCCCTCTCTAGACAATATTCCCTATCATAATATATTTCCATGGCAAGAAGCTCACTTGGATTTAGATGCTCTGCCAATGTTGTCTCTTGCTCTCTTTCTTTGGCTAAGGCTTTCTTCAATCCAATTGTACTCGGCCTCTTCCTAGGAAGTTTTTCTTCCTCTTCTTCAATGTCATCATGAGTTCCCAAGACCCCATATAGCTTAGATTTGGCTCTTCCAGCCTCTTTCTGAGCTCTGATAGCTCTAACCTCATTGATGGCCTTCTCTATCTCCAACTTCTTGTTTTTTGTCTCAAGGAAGTTTATGACATTCTTAGCACTGCCAAGATTGGTTTGTAGCTCTTTAATCTGGGCATCCTTGCTTTGGAGCAATGTGTTCTTATCCTCTCTTCATCCTCATTCTCAATGTCAAGGTGAATTAGCTGAAACTCTTGTTCAGTTTCATGCTCATCCTCTTTTTCAACCATGAATTTCTCTTCAACCTTTTCCTTACCTTTGTCAGGTTGTTTTGTTGATGTAGAAGGCACGGTCCCTTCCACAATCTGTCGAGAAAACACCTGCCTTTGGCCTCTTTGATAGGTCAAAGGAAAAGGCTCTATGTCAACCATCTCAGTTTCATTTGTCTCATTTCCATCTACCTCACGGCCTTCTTGACTTCCATATTCCTCACTACTCATTTCCTCATTTCTTTTTACCTCACTGCCATCTTGATTTCCATATGCCTCACTTCCATCTTCAATGTTTGATGCACTAGTACCATGAGATGATGGTGAGGGATTGTGAAAAGGTGATGAAGGAGGATCATCCTTAGGTGCAGGAATGTGAGTGGATGGTGAGGTGGAAGAGTCATCATGAGCTGAGGGAATGTGAGTGGATGGTGATGCATGAGTAGTGGGGTGTGATGCTGAAGGAGGAATGGGATGATGAGAAGATGAAGGGACATCTTGCTGCTGATGGTCTTGTGGAGTGGTGAAAACCTCATTGATAATGAAGGTCTCCCATGGAATGCCTTTCTACTGCAGTTGGTGCATAACCACCATTTTTATAAGTGAGTGATGGAATAGGCTTTGCATCTGTTGAGGAAAATCTCTATTTTGCACTATATAGGCCATTTTGTCAATGCTTCTATAGAGGTAATAAGGTATGTGCAACATCCTCACTCTAGTAAAATGCATAAGCAGACTGATGTGGTATGATTAAAGGTGGCAGAATCTTCCCTCACATGTGAAATATTTCATTATGATCTTCATCATAGGTGCATATCTATCAATCAGATGTGAAAAAGGAAAGATGGATTTTCTGTGGTATTTATACCTAGGTTTTAGATATGGCTCAAAGTAGCTCATGTCTAGGTTTTCTTCCTTGAACCATTTCTCCCCTACATTAGGTATGCCTATGGAATTGGAAATGGAATCTGTAGATAATTCAAAGGTGACCCCTACAAGATTAACTTGTTTGTCATGCAAGTTAATGATAAATAATCTAGTTAGCTCAGGGTGGTTTTGCACCTAGTACACCTTTTCACAAATCCAAAGCAGCCTACATGTTTGAAGCATGAAACAGTAAGTAGAGATGCCATTAGCTCCCTTGTGCTGAGGGGTTCAAATCTATTAATATTTCCACCTTTGTGATCATGTCTCCTTGGCATTTGGCTTTCTCCACCACTACCACTGTCTCCCTCTGAAATTTTGAAAACTCTGCTTTGTTAACCCTAGGATTGATGTGTAATTAAGATGAAAACGGGGTAATGGAATGGAAACCTTTTCAAGTGAATGAAATGAGTGAGAATGAGGGGAATGAGTGTGAAATGGATGAAGTAACATAATGACATCCCTCACAGCAACGTAAGCACCCTTTTTTTGACTGATACTTTTTATAGGGAGATGAAGTAATGGTAGAATCAACGACTTCAAGCTTAAACACCTAGGGTTTCATCTTAGGGTTTCATTACCATTTAATTAAGAATCATCAAATAGCTTGAAAATGTGGTTAGGGTATCCACTTACCATTAATCAGTGCCTTGAAGGACCTTCGAGGAAACTTGAAAGAGATTTGGAGAGTGTTGACTAGTTATAGGGTTTAGGAACCCTTCCTATCCAAGCGCGTAGATCCAGGCTTAGGGCGCAGTGCCAAGCCTTAGCACACAACATCGATGCTGAGGGCGCAGTGCCTATGGAAAACCTCAGTGGGTCCTGTCGGGTAAGGGTGAACCGCCTTCCCCAACGCACAAAACTCACTCCCAAGTGCACAACGCCAGTGTAATGCGTATGGAGGAATTTTTAGAAGGGCATAGCACCCGATCCCAGGCACGTAGTGCGAAGATGAGCGCGCAGTGCCAGACAAATTTATCCAAATTTTCTTAGAAAACTCACAAGTTTTTTCCCTCTGAATGCTCTTGCACTTTTGAAATGCAATAATGAATCTTTTGAAGTGTTAGATGAGCTTTATAAGCAAACGTAAGTTTGATTTAATTTGGTAAAACCCACTTTCTAATGTTTTAAAGTCATTTTTCCTTTCTCATTGATATTCTTTGACTTTTTCTTGCAAGTTTTCTTAAGTCATAAAGTTGACTCTTCTTGGCTCACTGAGGCTTGACATGTGTATTTTGACACCTTAGGATGTTTACACAGTAGTAACATCTTCAAAAACATCTTTTATTCCCACCTTGGAGCTCAACTCATCTTTTGCTTATTTAGGCACGACAAGCTCATTTTTTGCAAGTTTGGGATCTGATCACACAGTGAAATCTTGAAAATCTTTTTTTCTTCCATCATGGAGTTCAATTCATCATTTCACCTTCTTTGGACACTTTCCCAAAACCCTAGGTGTCTGGAGTGCTTTACATCAATCATGAGTGTTGTCTTCTAAATTATCTATAGCCCTTTTCAAGTTCATTCATTTCTTTCCAGTTCACCTCACCTTTTTTCCTATTTCTTCAATAGTCTCTGATAGACTTTCTTCATGTCTGGCCTTGTGTACCTTTTCCATGTCATTTCTATAATTGATCACTATTTTGGCACTCAACTGCAGTATCAAGTTCAAAACCCTAGTTCTCCTTCAAGACTAAGTGTTTCCTCCTTCCTTTGATGTAAGTAGTTTTCATTCAGGAGTATACAATCCACCTCACTAGTACTTTCTGCTGATGGAAATTTCAAAACTCCTGGAGAAGTGCCAAATTTTGTCCATTCTCCTCATGTACAGACTCTGAACTTAAGGGATAGTATTCTTTGGAAATATTTTAGGTCCTTCTTGAATAACCATGTCTTGACATTCTATGACATCTTAGCCATATTCTAGCAAAGGAAAAGCAGTGCCTGAAACATCTAATGATGACTTTAAAAACATTTAAAAACCCTAATGACCTAGTGGGAGGGTCCTTTGACCTGATCTTCACTGAAATTTGTCTTGGAGACCCTTAAGTGAAAATAGAGTATGGTAAAAAGTGTTGTATTGAAGATCCAAAATCCAATGTACTTGATTTATCTAAAGAGCCTACAGAGATATTTTGAGGCCATCAATGCTTGTGGGACCTAGGGAAGATGGGAAGAAGGTTTTATGAAGGCAAGAAGGATGAGAATGAGAGGTGTAAACCTAAAATGAGTTTTTAGGAGTGACAGGGTGACCATGAAATGGCAAACTGATAGAATAGTGAAAAATTTTATATAATGATAATGAAAGAAGTGAGATTTCTGAAACTCACAATGTTCAAGGAATGTTGTTTTCAAAAATCTAGGACCATCCTATAGTCATCTAAAGATAGTGAAAAATACTGATGACTAATAGTGGCTCCACTTGGGGAGGGAAACTCCTTTTTAGGAGGTGTCCAAAACGTCAGAGTTCATATCTATGGGTTTTGAAGATCAATACCTTACTTGTACTTGGAAGATATCTCTTTCTTCACTTGTTGTTCACTACTGTTTTTTGAAGCTATGATCTCAAAATCTGAAAAAACATGATTGCTTCAATATCAACTCTACCTACCCATCATACTTTGCCTAACATTTTTTCTTCATTTGGGTGCACTTGGATTGGCAAACCATGAACATCATTTTTCTTTTGAAAGCATAAAAACTATCAAATTGTACCCTTATAACTTTCAAGAGCTGAGATTAGGCTGATGAACTCTTTATTCTCTGCCTACTCTACTTATCTGTTAAGGTTAAGCAGTTTGAAAGATCTTCATTCTCTAATATACTAACATGAAATTTAAAACATGACCAAACCAAGGTTAAGAAATCTGATTTGTCATGGGTTGTGGCATTTTGGACAAGCTACACACAAAATTTATTTTTGTACAAGTGAAACTAGAAACTTGAGTGTTATGATTTGGAATTTGTCATCCATCCCTCTCTTTCTCTTTGGTTTAGATTTGAGCATTGAAACCAAATATCTTTTCCTAATCTAATCTACTGACAAGCCAAGTTTACATGGTTTTTCAAACCTTCTTTCACTAACCTATCAGCATAGATTTAAAACATGTTCAATCATGATTATGTTGAGAATGCAACAAGATGATGAGCTTAGTGGAAAGAAGTCGCCTTCACTAAGTGGGCCCGCAGGCTATTTTTGGTGCAAAGTCTATTTTTAGACATATGGATCATGTTCTATGAGTTGCAGGATACTATTTGTGGATGGTTGGTCAAGTCAGAAAAAATAGATGGACTTCTATTTTTAGACATACTGGGCGGAATCTATTTTTGGATTGCCAGTCTAAAAATAGATATGTCGAATATTATTAGCTCTTAATAATATTTGGACTCTAAACATTATATTATCCTCTTGGAGCACTTCAGTTAAGTGCATAGATGTGGCACATGCAGCTGAAAGAAGGAATTACGCTATTCCTGAGGGTTTAGTGGAGCTATTGCATGGAGACTTCAGTTAGAACTCAGGTGACAGATTTTGATGGAGTTGATTGAGGAAGTTAGTGGAGTTGTATTCAGTTTAACTCAATTAAACATAGTTGAGCTAGTTGTATCTAGTCTAACTGATTTATACACTAGTGAGAGTGGTGTGAATTAATTCTTAATTAATTCACTAATTATAAACTCATAAATCAACTAAAGAATACATCGGTTAACTTCAGTGCATGGACAGTTTCAGTGGAGACCAGTGAAGAGGTAGGTGAAAGAGGAGTGTGACTATCTGTTGTGACTATATTGGTGCATGAGTTTGAACCACACATTGATGGAGAGGCCAATGAGGATTGCGCAGTGCATACCAAATGGATTCGAACTCAGATTGGGCCATTATTCATCTTGGATTGTGCAGTAGAGGAAGGCTAACAAGTAGAGCAGATTGGAGCATGTGTTTTGCTAGATCTGAGCTTGTGTAGTGTGTAACAATTGGAGATTGTACTAAGAGCTTGTGAGGAGTTTGTACAATGATTGTTACATGATATCTATCATTATAATATATAGATAGTTGGGGGTTTTCAGCTTTAATATTTCCCATAAATACTGTGTTTATATGTGTGATTGTTTATGGTTTTAATGTGCGCATGCGATTGTTTATATTTCCGCAAATTGATGATCAATAGTAGAAGAGGTTATTTATTATGCATGAAGCTCAAATAGTGTGTGATCAAGATAATATAGGTGAATAATTTAACAGTTATTCAAATTTCTACATGGTATCGGAGCGATATTGATCATTGGAGCAATTACAAAACATTGAAGCGGTTGAGTTTTGAGCTGGTGGAATTCGAATTTGCAACAGTTTGTTCTTGGTGTCGAAGTTGAGATGTCTTTCAACGGATTGCGATTGGAGTATGCCCTTGAGGGAAGCTCAAATTATATTGCATGGAAGGACAGAATGGAGGCGGTGCTAGATGAAAATGGGTTGAAGGAGTTCATAGATGCATAAGTCCCAAAGCCTACTTCTACTGATGCTACTGTACTTGAGGCATGGCAAAAGAAGACATCAAAGTGTCAAAGGATTCTGTTGGAGGGCGTGAAGGATCACATAGTGTCCAGCCTTCATGGTAAGGCTTCTCCATTCTTGATGTGGAAATCCTTGACAGATTTATTCCAAAGCAAGAGCGACCAGAGGAATTTGGCGCTCAAGGATAAACTCAGAAACATAAAGATGGAGAAAGGCGATAGTATGCCCAAGTACCTCATAAAGTTCATCCAATGCAGGGATGAGCTGGGAAGTGTGGGGGTGACTGTTGATGATGAGGACTTGGTGAGCTTGGCTCTCCTTGGGCTTCCGAAGAGTTGGCATTCCTATAAAGACTCTGTCAATGGTCGGGAGAAATTGCCAGGATGGGAGCGACTTTGGTCAGATCTTGTGCAAGAGGTGATAAGGCGGAGTACCAGGGACAGATCTTCATCAAAGAACTTTGATGAAGAGAATTGCGCTTTGGCTGCCAAAGAAAAGAAGGGGAAGATCAAGAAAGCTTCTCATTCTAGTGCGAAAGGCAAGAAGTAGGACATGTCCAAGGTGAAGTTCTTTCACTATCACCAACATGGACATTATGCCACAAATTGTCTGCAGAAGAAGAAAAATAAGCAGGCTGCTGGATCTGCAGCTAGAGAGGCCTTAGCCTCGCAGTTTGAGGTGGATTTTTCGCTGATCTCATGCTTGGTCTCAATTGTGATGGGTTCAGTGTGGTTTCTGGACAGTGGTGTGTCTTTTCACATGACAAGAGATCGAGATTTGTTTATTGATCTGGATGAGAAAGATCTTGGAGTGCACATCGAGATTGGCGATGATGGTAAATACAGTGCAACCGGTATCAGTACCATTTCCTTTGAGAGGGAGTCTGGTAAACCCTTCATATTGAAGGATGTGATGCATGTTCTAGGATTGAAGAAGAATATTATCTCTGTGGCGATGTTAGAAGACAAGGGATATGATGTTGTCTTTAGTGAGGGAAAGGATTTCCTGCGCAGTAAGGCAACTGGTGAGACCCGGAGGATCGGGGTTCGAGTTAAGAACCTTTATCAATTACAGGTAGATGGCTGCGCAGCAATGGCAGGCAAGGCAGAAGGAGTGGTGAGCCGGGATGATGGCGATTTGTGGCACTGGAGATTGGGCCACCTTCACCATGGAGTTTTGAAGATACTACAACATATTTCTACTGGGCTTCCTAAGGGTACTCTTGCGCAGCCAGATCAGTGCAAGGGGTGTACCTTGGGAAAATTTGTAAAAGCCACCTTTCACGAGAAGGATATTCGTGCCATGACGATCCTTGAGAGAATTCACACAGACATGTGTGGACCTTTCTCAGTAGCTTCGATAGCAAAGCATAGGTATTATGTTATATTTGTTGATGATTTTTCTCATAAGTGCTGGATCTTCTTCATGTAGAAGAAGAGCGAGACATACTCAAAGTTCTATGAGTTCAAGGCACTGGTTTAGAAAGAATCAGGGAAGCAGGTGAAGGCTCTTATGAGTGACAATGGTGGTGAATTCATCTCTGGCAAATTCAAGGACTTTTTCAGCGCAGAAGGAATTCGAAGAGAGCTCATAGCACCTCATAACCCACAGCAGAACGCGGTTGTTGAGTAGAAGAACAGAATGATCATCGGTGATGCACGGGCGATGTTGCATGATCAGGGCCTACCCATACACTTATGGGCAGAGGCATGCAATACTGCAATATATGTGCAGAACTGTTTTCCTCACAAGATACTTGGCATGAGTACACCCGAGGAGGCTTTTTCTGGTAAGAAGCCTGATATTTACCATTTGAGGATTTTTGGTTCACCTGTTTACATTCATGTGACGAAGGATGCCAGGAAGAAGTTAGAGCCGACCGCAGAGGTTGGGATATTTTTGGGGTACACTGATATGCCCCACAACTATCATGTGTATTTGCCAGACAGTCGCAAGACTGTTGTGCGATGGGATATCAAATTTCAGGAGGAGAAATCGATGAAGTGTTCGCTTGAGAGGGAGCCACACTTGCATGCAGATGAGGAGCTATTAGTTCCTAAGAATGAGCCTCAGGATGTGGATCAGCCACAAGAGGAGGTTCATGGAGTGGAAGAGACCACTCATGCATCGCCCGACCATCGAGAGGGCGAGGAAAAGGACTATAGAAGGCGACGGCTTGGCTCAAGATGCAGAGAAGGTTGTAGGAGCACCTACATCACAGCGCAGACAGAGACTGTCACCTGATCGGTATACTGGATACATGGCTCTTGTGAGCAAGTGTATCGTGACAGAGCCATCCTCTTTTGAGGAAGCTATGGAGGAACCCGCATGGGTAGATGCCATGGTGGTAGAGTATGATTCGATTGTCAGAAACAGTGCATGGGAGATTGTCCCGAGATCGGAAGGGAAATCAGTGGCGGGTTCGAGATGGATCTACAAAGTGAAGTAGGCAGCTAATGAGAGTGTGGAGAAGTACAAGGCAAGATTTGTTGCCCGAGGCTTTTCACAGATTGAGGGGATCGATTATGAGGAGACCTTTGCACCTGTCGCAACGTATTCTTCCATACGGACAATTCTTGCTCTCTCAGCGCATATGGGGTGGCACATTCATCAAATGGATGTGAAGACTGCGTTCCTCAATGGAGTCATTGAGGAGGAGGTGTACATAGAGCAGCCCGAAGGTTTCGAGATCTTCAGCAGCGAGTCGCATGCGTGCAGGCTCAAGAGAGCGTTGTATGGGTTGAAACAAGCACCTCGTGCTTGGTACACACGGATAGACAGTTATTTCATCGGATTTGGATTCTCCAAGAGTGAGGCGGATCCTAACCTATACCAAATTATGGTGGAGGGTAAGTTGCTGATCATTGTACTTTATGTAGATGATTTGATTCTCACAGGTGATGAGCTGTTGATACTCTCATGCAAGGATGATCTTGCAAAAGAGTTTGAGATGAAGGACCTGGGCCTCCTTCATTATTTCCTGGGATTGGAAATTTGGCAGCGCAGTGGTGGATTGTTTGTTTCTCAGGGTAAGTATTCCCGGGAGATACTGGAGAAGTTCAACATGCATGGCTACAAGCCTGTTGATACTCCTCTTCCTGGTGGTTGGAGGAAGGAGGATGCTACTTCGGTGGAGGTAGTGGATGCCACTGTTTATAGAAAGTTGGTGGGGTCACTTATGTATCTGGTCAATACATGACTCGACATATGCTATGCAGTTAACTAGCTTTCACAAGCTATGGTTAAGCCTACCAAGCTATTTTGGAAGGCGGGGAAGCATGTATTGAGATATCTCAGAGGCACATCGGGATATGGATTGTGGTACAGACAGTCGGATGAGGTGAGGCTATGTGGCTTCACAGATGCAGATTGGGCAGGGAGCCCAATGGACATAAAGAGCACATATGGAGGGATTTTCAGTATCGGGTCGACAACAGTTTCTTGGTACAACAGGAAGCAGATATCCATGGCACTCAGTTCAGTAGAGGCCGAGTATATGGCAGCAAGTTTGGCTGCATGCGAGGCTATATGGATGAGGAAGATCCTAGTCGGGTTGTTCAGTTCACACTTGGATCCTATTGTGATTTATTGTGATAGTCAGAGTTGCATCAAAATCTCGGTTAATCCATTATTTCATGATATATCTAAACACATTGACATCTGGTATCATCATATCAGAGATTGTGTGCAGCGGAAGATCATGTTACTTTCATACATTCCTACGGAGGATCAGCATGCTGATATCTTGACGAAGGCGCTCACCAGGAGAAAATTCGAATACCACAGAGGCAGGATAGGGGTTGTAGATAATCCATATCTTGTTGAGAGGGAGTGTTGAGAATGCAACAAGATGATGAGCTTAGTGGAAAGAAGTCGCCTTCACTAAGTGGGCCGCGGGCTATTTTGGCGCAAAAGTCTATTTTTAGACTATGTCTATTTTTAGACATATGGATCATGTTCTATGAGTTTCAGGATGATATTTGTGGATGGTTGGTCAAGTCGGAAAAAATAGATGGACTTCTATTTTTAGACATATTGGGCAGAATCTATTTTTAGATTTCCAGTCTAAAAATAGATATGTCGAATATTATTAGCTCTTAATAATATTTGGACTCTAAACATTATATTATCCTCTTGGAGCACTTCGGTTAAGTGCACAGATGTGGCACATGCACCTGACAGAAGGAATTACGCTATTCCTAAGGGTTTAGTGGAGCTATTGCATGGAGAATTCGGTTAGAACTTAGGTGACAGAGTTTGGTGGAGTTGATTGAGGAAGTTAATGGAGTTGTGTTCAGTTTAACTCAATTAAACATAGTTGAGCTAGTTGTATCTAGTCTAACTAATTGATACACTAGTGAGAGTGGTGTGAATTAATTATTAATTAATTCACTAATTATAAACTCATAAATCAACTAAATAATACATCATTTAACTTCAGTGCATGGACAGTTTCAGTGGAGACAAGTGAAGAGGTAGGTGAAAGAGCAGTGTGACTATCAGTTGTGACTATACTGGTGCATGAGTTTGCACCACACATTGATGGAGAGGCCAAATTAGGATTGCGTAGTGCATACCGTAGGGATTGGAACTCAAATTGGGCCATTATTCATCTTGGATTACGCAAAGAGAGGCAAAGGCTAACAGGGTGGAGCAGATTGGAGCATGTGTTTTGCTAGAGTCGAGCTTGTGTAGTGTGTAACAATTGGAGATTGTACTGAGAGCTTGTGAGGAGTTTGTACAATGATTGTTACATGATCTCTATCATTATAATATGCAGATAGTTGGGGGGTTTTTAGCTTTAATATTTCCCATAAATACTGTGTTTATATGTGTGATTGTTTATGGTTTTAATGTGCGCATGCGATTGTTTATATTTCCGCAAATTGATGATCAATAGTATAAGAGGTTATGTATTATGCATGAAGCTTAGATAGTGTGTGATCGGGATAATCTCAGTGAATAATTTAACACTTATTAAAATTTATACAGATTAGGCTACATGACTAAACAAGACTTTCTTTTCTTTAAAAGTAGTGGCATTTGGACTTGCACACTTTTAGACATATTCTCTTTTGGTATGGGGCTATACCTTTTCTTTAAACCTACCCTCTTTTTCTTATTTTATTTGTTTTTGTATTTCATTTTTCTGATCTTTTACTCAAGGGGTGTTATGTGTAATGAATGAGGCTTAAAACTAAGAAATTTTAACCAAAATAGTGTTTGAGCATCCTGCCATTGACAGGACCTCCAAATAACTCAATTCCATCGAGCTCTTGTAGAAAGAAAACATTGTTACCTCTTACCAAATGGATGATGTAAGGACCCTTCCATAAATTTTCAAATTTTCCATGCTCGCCTTTGTCCTCTCTTCTTGAATCCCACTTCAGCACTTTGTCTCCAATCTGGAAATCATTTTCCTTGGTCCTTCTGTCAAAGATCTTCTTGATATTCTCTTGCACTGCTTGTGTTCTTTTGTAAAATTCTTCCCTTGATTTCTGCAACTAAATGGTTTGGTTAATCCTCCTTTGTATATCATTATCTTCTGATTGTACCTCTTGGAGGATCTTCATTACTGGAACTCCCAAGGATGTTGGAAAAACTACTTCCATGCCATACACTAGTTGAAAGAGAGACATATTGATTGATTTCTTTCTTGTTAATCTGTCAGCCCATAGTGCATGCACCAGTTTTCTATGCCATGAATTTTTGTTCTCTTCCAAAAACTTCTTGATGATGTTCACCAAAATTTTGTTAGAGGATTTAACCAACCCATTACCTTGAGGGTAATAAGCTGTAGAATTCCCTAGTGTGATGTGATACTTATAGCAAAATTGCACCATTCTCTTGGACTTAAAACCAACAACATTATAGGTGATGATTTTTCTTGAACAACAAAACGTGGCCAAGATGTTAGTTTCAAGGAATTTGATGATTACTAAGTCAGTGGCATTCCTTGAAGGGATGACTTCTATCCATTTGGTGAAATAGTCAATTGTAGTGAGGAGCCATTTGTGTTGGGCAGATGAGGTAGGGTGGATTTCTCCAATGAAATACAAACCCCATTGTTGAAAAGGAGTTTCAACACTGATAGGGTGCAAAGGCAAAGGCAATAGTTTTCTCTTTCCATCAAATATTTGGCATATATGGCAAGTCATTACTAGCTTGTGGATATCGGGGAAAAGAGTGGACCAATAGAAACCAGCTCTAAGGATTTTGTTGGCAGTGGTTTTCTAATAGAGATGACCTCCACACTCTCCTTCATGAAACTCATGCATGATTCTATCTGCATCAACTTCAAGAAAATATTTAAGCAAGATACCAATAGAATTTTTCCAATACAAAACTTTATCTAAAATGCAAAAATTTACAGCCTTTAGTTTCAAGAATCTAGCTTTTGTTTTGGAAAAAGCAGGAGGAGCATTTAGATTAAATATTAGCATACCAGAGTGAGTTCAGAAATACTTCTTCAATGGGTGGAGTTGCCAGTTCCTCTTGTTCATCCAAGGAATGTATCATGTTTATGTCTAGTGCTTGAAAGTTTGCTTCAGCCATGAGTTTGGGAAGTCCTTGTCCTTTGATTAGTTTAGTGGGCCTGATTTCTAGATCATATTCTAAGACAAAAACAATCCACTTACCCCTCTTACCATCAAGATCTTGATTTAGTATGTCTTTAACAACTGTGTGTGGAACAAAAGAAATGACATGTGAATGCAAGATGTAAACTCTGAAATCTTTTAATGCTTTGATTAAGGCAAAGGCTTTTTTTTCCATGATGTTATATTTCAGAGGTGCATATCTTAGTGCCTTGTTGAAGAAATCTATGGGCTATTATTGTCCCATTATGTTCCTTTGTAGCAATATTGCAGCAATTATGTGTTCTGATGCAAATGAAAAGATGAAAAAAATCCTTGGTAAAGTCAGGGTTGATTAGAACTGGTGTTTGGGTAGGTGCTTGTTTTACCAGTTCAAAGGATTTCTTTTCTTCTATGGTCCATTTAACTCTTATTTCTCTTTTCAACATGTTTTTAATGTTTCTTATGAGTTCTACAAGGTTTGGTATGAACCATCTTAGGAAGTTGATCTTCACAATGAAAGATTGCAGCTCTTTGATGTTCCTAAGGTGACTAATTTGCAATATACCCTCAATCCTTTTTGGGTCTATCTTAATCCCTTCTTCAGATATGATGTGGCCTAAGAGTTTTCCTTCTTGAAGACCAAACAGAGTTTTCTTAGGATTCAAAGATAGACCATACTTCCAACACTTTTCAAAGACCTTTCTTAAGTGAACTAGGTGTTCTTCATCAATTTTAGAATAGATAGTGATGTCATCCAAGTATATCACGATGAACTAACCTATGTCTTTGGAAAAATCAATGTCCATGTCTCTTTGAAAAGTAGCCCATGCATTCATTAACCCAACATTTTAACATACATGAAGTTACCC
Source organism: Pinus albicaulis (assembly GCA_034641835.2). Classification (NCBI taxonomy): domain Eukaryota; kingdom Viridiplantae; phylum Streptophyta; class Pinopsida; order Pinales; family Pinaceae; genus Pinus; species Pinus albicaulis. Next base: position 193,677,601 of record CM076573.1, read on the forward strand.
CAAGGTGTAGTGAAAGAAATTTTTTGCTGATCATTTGGGTGTATTAGCACCTGGTTATACCCTGAAAAACCATCAATCAATGATATTACTTTAGAGCCTACTACCCTTTGCAGCATATGATTTACCTTAGGTAAAGGGTAGTTGTCTTTCAGGGCAGCTTTGTTTAAGTTTCTGAAGTGTATGCATAGCCTAATCTCCCTGTTTTCTTTCTTATTGACACAAGGTTTGAAACCCATTCTGAGTACCTAAGTGGGACTATGATTCCAAGATCATACATCTTATTTATTTCCTTCTCAACCAGAGGAACTAAGACAGGTTTTATCCTTCTCAATTTGTGCTTGAATGGTTTCTGGTTTTCCTTGAGAGGAATCTTATGCTGAATGATGTTTGTATCATAAGACTTCAAGTCCTCATAGCCCCATGCAAAAACATCTTTAAATTCTTTGGGAAGCTCAATGTATTTATGTTTTATGTGAGGTAGCAGTGTTTTGGAAAACTTTATCATTTTGGGTTCTTCTACATTACCTATGTTGCATTCTTCTACATCAGTCTCGGTGGATTCCATTTTGGTTTCCTAGAAACATTGTTGAAATCAAATAGCTCTTCTAAGGGGATAAGACCTTTTGGCAATAGGTTATCTTTGCATTGCAATACCTCAAGGTATTTTCGATTAGGATCCCTACAAAATTCTGCCTCATGAAGGTGTTCTAGCAGATTTATATCAGAAGTAGGAAATGGCTCTGTTTTTTGTGTTTGTTCCTCATTAGCGCAGTCTTCTTCATGATCCGAGTCTAGTTTTGGAATTTCAAATTCATTCTTGGAATGTAAGAAGTACTCAATGTATTTGTAACCTTCAAATACTTTCCAATAATCTATGTTATCAGATATTGTAGGTCTGTGTTTGACTTTTACCGTGTATTGTTCATTGGCATAAGGTAATTGGCAAGTGCTGGCAACAAAGGCTAGTTCATTGGCAATGTTGTTTTGAGATCTTGGGATAGAGGTAAGTTCATATTTCTCAAATGTTTTTAGGAGGTCTAAGGCAGTATTCCTATATTATCTTAGCCTAGGATTCTTGGCTAAATATTCTCCTTTGATTTTCCTAATGATTAGCTCAGAATCTCCATGAACAAAAATTTTCTTGGCTCCTATGTTTTTTAGCAAGTGTAATCCTAGGAGAAGAGCCTCATACTCTGGAATATTGTTTGTACATTGAAAATCCAATTTGTAGTAGTGACCTTCATTAGTGTTTTTTATCTAAACACCTAATCCTGAATCATCTTTGTTAAAAGAGCCATCAAAGTTCATGTTCCAAAGAGTTTCAAGTTCAGCTTCTTCACTATGTTGTTGTTCATGGCTGCTAGGATTTTGACTGTTAAGTTACTCATTTTGTATTTGGTTTGACTGTTCTGACAGGTCTTTTCTTCCTATTTTTCATTTACCTATTCATTAATGTCATCTTCATTGTACAAGATAAATGAGTCAAGGTCTGAATGGATAGAATAGAGAGGGGTGTTGTTTGGCCTATCTTGGCTGCTTACCATGTATTTCATGTGAGATTCTCTGTACAATATTCTTTTTTGGTTAAAGAACAAAATGGTAGCATATGCCATGTCCATTTGGAGGTTTCCTTGGAGTTTGTCTCCCCATTATCTAGATAAGAGCATGCCATACTTTTTGGGAATTTCAGCCACTACAATGTCCATGACTAAGCTCTTAGCTGGTATTTGAGCCAAATTGACACACAGATATTTGATCAGACCCAAGAATTTAACTCTAATTGAATCAAAAGAGTATAAGTCTTCGTAAGGTTTGGTTATTTCGAGGTCTAATCTCCCCATCACTACCTTTGGTATGAGGTTATGTGAAGCACCAGAGTCTAGCATGGCATTCTGTAATATTTTGTCATGAATTTTCAAATTGACATAGAATGGAGGTATAACTCCTTCTTGATATTTTCCCTCTACCTTAGGTCCAAACAACAACTCCGGATTGTCATCAGTTAGATTCATAGTATCAGTGTCATTTCCTATGTTTAAGGCTTTCAAAACTTTGGATCTATACACACCTTGAGTCACTTGTTTAGTAAGGGGTATGGCTATTTTAATATTGGAAATCTCACCCTCAATATTGAATGGTGTTTGTGTTCTTGGTATATTTACATCATTTTTATCATACATGGTCTTTTCAGCAACTTTGGTTTGCTGAGTTTTATTTTGAATGTTAGTTAAAGAAATTTTTTCAGGGTCATTAGCTGATGTACTAGGGTAGATTTAGTCACCATTATGTTGGCTAGTTTTGTCTTTGTTTTGATCAGAGTTTTTAGCCATGTTTTTTGTACTTTCTGCTGTCCTTTTAGGAATGTTTTCAGGGGTTTTCCTAATAGCAGTTTCTAGTTTTTTTTTCTTGGAGGCATCTTGGGTTTTCTTACTTCTAAGGTCATACTGCCTATGGACCTCCATGATAGCATTTTCAAATCCTAGTTTGTACTCTTCAGTATCCTCATAGTTTACTTTAGTTTGGTTTGAGGAAAATAGACCTTGTTCTTCTTCTATGAGAAAAACAACATCCTCACTATCAAAGCTTATTATATTTACATGGTTTTCTTCTGGCTCTTCAGTATCTCTTTCCTCTTCATCTACATAGTTTTCTTGGAAAGGAGGTATGATTTCTTGGTCCTTGTCTCTTTGTCTGACTTGAGGAGGATCTCTTCTGAAGTTTTGGTTTCTATTTTTGTTTTGAGGATTTTCTTGGTTTTCCCTAGGGGGGTGCTCTTTCATTCAAGTTGATTTTCTCCATCATCATTTCCATTATCCTAACTAAATTGTCAATTTTAGCATTAGATGTGGAGGCCACAATTTCTTATTTGTATGTAGCCTTCTTTTATGTTCTCATCCTAGCCCTCTTATCAATTAGATTGGCTTCTACACTTACAACTCCCGTTTTCATGTCTTCTAAGGTTAGGGGATTTCTTTCTCTCAATTGGTAGGCCATTTCAGGATCAAATCCATTTGGAAAATTTACTAACGCTAGGCCTTGTGGGGATTTCATGTGAGGTGGGAGTGCATTGTATACACTATTGAACCTAGTGCAGTAGTCTTGGACACTTTCCCCAACTTTTCTCTTAAGTTATTATACTTTGAGAGGACTTGAAGAGGATTTTTCTTAGTCTACTACTTTTTTATGAATGTTTGATAAAGGGAAGGGAGATCACGAATGCTGTTAGGAGTCAAGTTTTTGAACCATTTCTTTGCTTTACCTCCTAAAATTTGGGCAAACATTCTCATTTTTATGGTCTCCTCTTCTATTTCTTGGTAGTCAAAAGAATCATTCATCTTCTCTACATGTTGTTGGTCAGTTGTAGAATCAGGTCAAGTAAAGTGAGGGATTCTAGACTGATAGTCATGTGGCATAGGCAGTAAAAGTTGAGGTAGTACCACAGGGGCATACCATGCTGCCATGATAGGAGATAATGGAATCCAAGGAGGATTTACAAGAGGGGGGTTTATGAGAGGAGGTGGACGATGAAATGGAGTGGTTTTCATAGTGGATGTAAGAATGGGAGTGACAAATGTACTTGGACCCACTGACTGATTTTGGGTAGATTTGGAATGAAAGGAGTTGAAGTGTTGGAGAAGTTGAAAATCAGGAGGAGTAGAAGGAGAGGTTTCTCTACTAGGACTCTGTTGTATGATGGTAGACTCAAGGTTGGTCTGGTCTATCCCACTTTGAGACTTAGTTCTAAATAGGTTTCTTCTATGGTGTAAGTCAAATTGGGTATCTTGCAAGGCTGTGAGGTTTTCAGGGACATAACTTGCTTTGTGAATGGGTCTAACAATAGTTGAGTCTTTAGTCCTAGAATTTTTCCATAAGATTCTTTCTGGGTCATCAAATATGGTAGGAGGTTTTGGGTCAAGGTGAGATCTAGTGTTGATTCTTTGTGAAGCCATATTTCAGACCCAAAACATAGAGAGGCTGAAAGTATATGAGAGTTTTGAAAAATAGACCTATATATAAGGGTACTAAGTTCACACAGTATGTAACTAGGATTTACACTGTTATGACTGATTGATACATTCCCAGGGGAGTTTGTGAGAAATAGTGGGGTCAACAGGGCTACTGAAGAATAGTGGAGTCACCAGGTGGATGATGCTAACTGTTTTGAGGAGTTGTTTGTTGTCCACCATCAACAACTAAATCCCAATCTAGAGATGTTGTTCTGGTGGTTGTTGGTAAAAGAGATTATGGGTTGGATCTTCCTTCCAATGGCTGCTTGAAAATGAGAGGAATTTGTAGCATTTTATAGGTTGGTCCCTGCATGTTGGTATGAGTCTGCACTAGTACAATATTTTAAGGTGTGTTCTTTATAATAAAATATGATGATAGAGACGACAACAATGGTGGTTTTCGACCACATTGGGTTCCACCTAAAAATATTGGTGTTCATGTGTGTTGATGTGTTTCTTATGTGTGATGTGTTGTACATGATCAATCTTCCACAAACTTTCATAAGCAATCGAGTTCTGAGCTTTTGGATCCCCCCCTTTTCATCCTTGGAAAATCATTTCCATGATTATTATTATCATCTTTCGCCCCCAAAGTGCACTATCAAAGGCTGGAAATTCATATTTCTGAATAGTTGAGCCATAGCCCCTTTCGCCCCAGCCCCCTCCGTCTCGTTTTCCATGTAACCCAGGCAACAAACCGTGCACTAAAACGGAGAGGCGCTTATCGTACAAATCTATCGGGCGCGCTATCAGTCGTTAGATCAAATGAAAATCAACGGTCCGCTGCCTATTGCCCTAGTGGTCCCCACCCCATTTCCATCGCTCAAAAATCAGGGTTGTTTTCATCGCACAGCCTTTCAGTAGCAGGCGGTATTCTCAAAATCCCAGCAATTCCATTGAGCGCTCGCCACGCGTCCCTGAGTACGGTGTCAAAACCGCTCCCCATCGCACATTATCGTCCGACTCAAGACGTGCGGTGAAATTTATGTGTACCGTCCAATCTTTGGCGTTCAAACCAATGGCGATTATTCTCCGAATTTGTGCAGCTTTTAACTCACGTCTATATCACCCGTGGCCCACCATTTCACCACCGCCTGACAAAATATCAACCTTCGATCCCGTTTTTTATCGTATGGCCTCGGATTGTTCGCACACCCCGTTAGTTGACTGAGTCCACCTCCACGTCACCCCTTCCGTATAGTCTCTCGTGCGCCCACGTGTCATTCGCGTTCACCTCCACCATTTCCATGCATCGTTTACGTGTCTATGTTGTCTATCTCCGCCTCTTCCACACACCGTCATCCCATCGTGTTTCTCGTTGCCACCTTTCATTGGTCTGTCACCCTGCTTCTCCTCATCATTTCACTCAGCCCATATCACCACTCTATGGTCACTGCCTCATCCATTACCCTGGCGCCTGGTTTTCTTTAACCATGTTGTGGGTTTTGCAGGTTTATGGCGATGGAGATCCATTAGAATTTACGTCCATCACCACAGAAGTTGAGTATGCTCCAGAGGACCAATCATCAAATGTAGAATTATGGAGAAAGGATCCGGGAAGATATGCTGACATGACATCCATTAAAAAGCCAGGGTTTAAATCTATCAAACCCTCCAAGGTCATTCAAATGTACAGGTTGAGCAGATGAAGAATTAATGGCGCAGATAGAAAATATCAGTGAAAAGCAGGGGATTCAAGAAACGTATTTAAGGACTTTGGGGGCTCTTACATACCCTTTTGGAGGAAAAGTACCAGATCAAAGACCATGCAGATTACTAGAAAGATATTTTCACAGAAAACAATGTCCTCAGGGTTTATTTCAGCCAAATTCTCTTCAGAAAAGTACAGAATGTGATGTATTTTATTCTTCATACCTTACCCCTGAAGAGATTTGCACCTACTGCATTTATTTTATGGAGTGTAACCATTGTGTATATATATTGTACTTTCTCTTACGCCTGCAAAACATTTTGGGCTGCATTTATCACCATTTGTTTAAAATGAAATAGTTAATTGCTTCACTTACCTTCTTTAATTGCTCTCTCTCCCTCCTCCCTCTAAAAAGGAAGAAGAAAAACATTGCATGTGTTCCGCACTTTTATCGTAAAATTGAAGCCGTGGAAAGGCATTTTTGTATACATTTGTGTGCTTTTGTATCACTGAGGCTTCGTGAGCCCGTGGGGATTTGGAGGGGAGTTATGTCTAGATATTTTGAGGATTCCTGCCTTTTGGTATTTCACAAAGGTGTTTTTATGTTTTTTTTAATACAATATCTCTTCCTATCATTCATCTTGTATGATGTTTTGGAATGCGAGTGGCTCACTGGTTTGGTAAGGTTTCATCCTAGTTGATGCCCATACTTAAATCAGTCAAGCGCTTTAAATATGGCTCATGCATGATATACTGTTTCATGTTCATCTCATCCATCTTTCTGCTATATTAGTTGCTTTGGGAGGGTGCTTTTAAAACGCCATTGTCATGTATGGATTCTTAGATTGATAAGCCCATATATGGTTCTGTTGTGTATCTGGGTATCAGACCAAAGATAACTAATATCTTCTTATATTTCTTATATTTCTTTCACCACATACACTTTCTGATATTTGATTTTTGTGACATATTACTTGAACCGACCCTCTTTGCAGTAAATTTTCTCTTAACTGTCCGATGTTTTAATATTGAAGCTTTGCATTGTGCCTCTGCAACATTACTTTCCCTGTGACAGTTTCTGTGATTTCTGGTCCCATTTTAAATCAATTTTCTGGTTTAACAAGAGATAGCAGGAGAGCCTTTGGATTGACAACCCAGCTTTATTTTATGCCTCCTTCTATGCTAAGATGTCCTAGGCACTGGTCTATGGTAGCTCTAGACTGTCTCTAGGGTAGACAACAATTGTCGACAACATCTTTCTGGCGCCGTTGCTGGGGATCGAATTTAAGAATATCAGTTTCCCTGGGCCTCGACAAAGTTTATTCACTCTCTAATCAGGTGAGCACAGAGAGTTGAAGAGTTGCATATCTCTCACCTTGGCAACTCCACATTGTTATTCATTTGATAAATCTATTGGTAGTCCTGGCTCCTCGAAAGCCACATTTAAGGTCAGATACGTCCAAATCGAAGATACCCGCTATGTCTGACTCAAAGAAGATTATACATAGAAGAGGTTGGAAAGAGAGGAAATCAGCCCGTGCTGAAATCCCTGAGTTTTTCGAAGAAGATTGTCCACCTTCATCTTCTCAAGAAATTCCAGTAGGAAATCCCGACTCCACTGAGGAAAATCCTGAATATTACTCAGATAGCCCACCCAGGGGAAGTGCTAGAACCAAAGATAACTTTTGTCCTACCCCTGAGGCCGAAGAAATTAAATAAGTTACTGAGGTAGCCCCTATTGACCGTGAGTTATTGCCATCTACACCTCAGCCTGTTGTACAGTATATTCCCATTGTTATTCATACCCCGCTTCCTCCTCCTCCTCTTCCTTCATTTGTACAACAGATTGTTACACAACCCCCACCTCCTCCAATGGCTAATGTTCCAGCCTTTTTATTGAATAAATATGCTCCCCTGGCATTACCTCAAGTGTTGAATGATATGCCACAGGATTATTTGAAGATATTGCCTAGATTCACCGGAGAAAATGAAAGTGATGCTCAGAAACATCTTGAGACTTTCTTCTCTTTTGCAGAAAACTTTAATGTTGAGCATCTAGACGTAGTCTTAAGACTATTTGTGCAATCTTTGGACGATGAAGCCAAAAGATGGTTCAAGACATTGGGAAACCGTTCCATAACTACTTGGGATAATATGGAAAATACTTTTCTCAGAAAATGGGGAGAAAAGAAAGATCATGGACAGTGTCTTACTGAGTTTAATACACTCAAGAAGAAAAATAATGAAGGGGTGTCAGAATTTATCAAAAGATTTAATAAGTTATACCTGAATCTCCCTGCAGATATGAAGCCTCATCAAAGTGCTGCAAAAGTTTTTTTCATAGCAGCCTTTGACTCAGATTTTGGTTTCTCTCTTAGGGAAAGAAAGCTTTCCACCCTAGATGATGCTCAGTCAGATGCTCTTGAGTTGGAAGCGAATTTTGCCTCCACTAGAAAATTAAAAGGGAAAGTTGAACAAGATACTAGAAGAAGAGGTAAAGAGGAAGTATCTACTTCAAATCAGGATAAGGATTCAGATAAAATGGAGGAAATAAGAAAGATGATCAAAAATATGGTCAAGCTAGAACTGGAGGCCAAGAATACAGCCCCCAAGAACTTTTATAATGATCCAAACAGAGGTTACAACCCTCAGTATAGAAAGCCACCTCTGCAAATATTGCCGAGAGAAACTAAGGAGCAACAGGATCAAGTTCCACACCCATTATACCTGGAAGGCCCAGTAGATGACTCCACTGAAGATGCTGCTTATGAGCTAGAAGATTCAAATCTTTCTTTTTCAAATAATGAGGAAATAGAATTCCCTTTGCAAGAAGAAGAAGAAGCAGAAATTGATCACTATTGCAAGCAGTTTACAGATTTCATGCAAGCACATTTCAACAGAAAATATGACCTCAGATCCTCTAGAAAGAGAACTCAGACTCAGAATCATGAAGAAGAGCCTCCCCAAAAGGAAGCACCTATTCAGAAGGAGCCAACAAAGCAAAAAGTCACAGACAAAGGTAAGAGTCCTCTAAACAAACCTCTGCACTCTGATGATCAAGTTCCTTCTTCCTCAAAAGTAGTCACTCCTCCTAATGTCGAGTCTGTATCAAAAGAAGTTAAAGCTTCAACTGGAAATAAAGATTCAAAAGAAGCTGTAATAGAAAATCCCTCTCCTGCTTTCAATTTGCAAAAAGAACTTGAGAAAGTCAAAATCCCAGTCCCCTTGACTGAAGTATTGAAACAACCTGCATATCAATCTCAAGTTACTTCTTTTATGTTCCCCCCTGAAGCACCAATAATTCCAAACAGTCTCAATCTTCAAGAAGAAAGACCCATGGTAGTCTTTGGCCCACATGTCGAGGAGATAGACCCCTCTACTCCTCCTTTCTATGTATCTGTAGTTATTCATGACCTACTGTTACACAATTGTATGTTAGATTCCGGGGCTTCCCATAATCTTATGCCTTTGTCAGTCATGGAACAACTAGGTTTACAAATAACACGTCCATATAAAGATCTATATTCATTTGATTCCAAAAGAGTTAAATGCCTGGGGATGATTAAACATTTAGTGGTCAATCTGGCCCAAATTCCAGCAAAAAGCATGGTAATGGACATTCTGGTGGCTGATATCCCAGCTCGCTTTGGCATGCTGTTTTCAAGGTCCTGGGGTACAAAAATAGGTGGGTCACTCAAAATGGATTTAACATATGCCACTATCCCTGTTTTCGGTGGCCAGGAGAGGAGCTTATACAGAGAAACTAGATTTTTCAAGATGGTGACTAAGGCTGACAGCTCAGAGAATGCCTATCAGCTAAAATATTAAAGGAAATTTTCATAGGTATGATGTTAGAAGAAGATCAAAGTTTTGTCATGAGCCTTCCTTCGTCATATTAAAACTAAGTGTTCTTTTATAAGACCATGAGGAAGGAGTATGGACTTTACATTTCGAGTGATAAATTCAAGAGAAGGCAATTGGGTTTGAGTATTATTAATTTCCCTACAGAAAATGGGAAATACATTTTTTAAATTGGAATAGAGGTTACTAACAATGTAATGGCCGAATATGAAGCACTCTTGTTTAGATTGAAAATAGCCGTGAGCATGGGCATTACAGTATTTAAAGGTCCTGGGAGACTCGAGTTAGTAATAATATCAGAAATCAGTGTCAAACCAAACATCCTCAGCTGAGGGCTTACAGGAATGAAGTGTGGGACATGGTGGAGAATTTCTTCTTAGCATTTAATATCCAGTTCATGCCCCGGGAGCAGAATAGAATGCCAGATTCACTTGCTGTGGCTGCTAGTACATTCCGCCTTCCTCAGAACCCTCTCTTGAGGTATGAAGTTGAGGTGCGTTATAGACCATCAATCCCAGATAATATTAAGCACTGGTAGGTATTTGAGGATGATGAACAGATGAAGAAATTTCTGGAGATAGTGGGAGAATTCTCCAATATGGAGATTGATGATTATGAGGAAGATGAGGCTGAGAGTGTTTCAGAAAATAAATGGGAGGAGAAAATGGCAGGAAGTGAAGTGTTGCAGCTGAAAGGGAATGTCATCCCTAGAGGACTGGTGCCTCTAGAAAGATTGTTTGACAAGAATGATGTCTCATTGCAGCCTAGCAAAATGGTAGAAGAAAATCAGGTAGAAGATCTAAATCTGGGTACTAATGCTGAGCCCAAAATTGTAAAATTATCCAAGAAGGTCCTAGAGGAATATAAGGAAAAATACCTGAAATTATTTCAATCTTATAAAGATGTATTTGCATGGTCCTATCAGGACCTGAAAACATTTGATATCAATATAATGCAGCATAAAATTCCTCTGAGGGAAGATGCAAAACCTTATAAATGTGGCTTCATAGATAAATCCTCTGGCCGCTTCTGCTGAAAAAGAAATCAAGAAGTCACAAAGGCCAAAATGAATTTAAAGAAGTATGTACTTGACGAAGGTGGCTTTATCTCTACCTGGAAGTTATGTTAGAGAAATAAGGCTAGATTTTGAATTTAAACAGAGCATCTTTAAAAGATAATTATCCACTGCCTAAGATGGACCACATCCTGCAGAAAGTGGTGGGAGCCTCTAGGATGTCAATGATGGATGGTTTTTCTAGTTATAATTAGGTGGCTGTACTTCCAGAGGACCAGAAGAAGACTGCTTTCACCACACCATGGGGAACATTCATGTATGCCAAGATGCCTTTTGGATTGATTAACGCAGGAGCTACTTTTCAGAGGGCTATGGATATTGATTTTTTTGGTGAGAAGGATAAATTTCTGGTGGTGTACCTTGATGATATTACAGTGTTCTCAAAGAATGATGCTGAACACATTGAGCATTTGCGCAGAACTTTTGAAAAATGCCCTTTCTCTTAATCCACAAAAGTCTTTGTTTGCATTAGAGGAAGGCAAACTTTTGGGGCATATTGTAACTAAGGATGGGGTGAGAATAGACCCTAAAAGAGTGGAGGTTATAAATAGTATTCTTCTCCCCAGGAATAAAAAATAAGTGCAAGTGTTTTTAGGCGGAATAAATTTTCTGAGAAGGTTTATTCCTAACTATGCTGAGATAGTTAGGCGCATAACTGATATGCTGAAAAAGAACAATGAAGTAAAATGGTCTCAGGAATATAGAGAGGCATTCTCCAGAATAAAACAGGCATTTGTTGAAGCTCCTGTGCTGGCTGGACCTAATTATACTAGACCGTTTATGATCTTTTCTTTTGCATCACCTCATACAGTAGCTGGAGTGTTATTGCAGAAAAATGAAGATGGATATGAGCAGCCTATTGCCTTTTTCAGCCAAGTGCTTCATGATGCTGAACTGAAATATAATATATTAGAAAAACAGGCATATGCCCTAGTAAAGTCCCTCAAAGCTTTCAGAATGTATGTTTTGCAGTCTCACATTACTGCATATGTCCCCACAGCAGCTGTCAAAGACATCCTCGTTCAGGGAGATAGTGAAGGGAAAAGAGGGAGATGGATTGCAAAGATACAGGAATATGATTTGGACATCAGACCTACTAATCTAATTAAAGGGCAGGGGCTAGCCAAGATTTTATCTGAATCAAATTATCAGGCTTTAGGCATAAATTTGTCCATGGTGGCAAACGAAGAGTCTGAGAGAGAAAAATAATAGCAAGGACTGGAGATAGTCACTCAAAGAGCACACATAAAATATCTTACTAGTCCTTGGTACAAAGAAATAGTTGAATATCTTTTGACACTGAGTTGTCCTCCCAGTTGTGATAAAGCAAAATACAGGGCTTTGAGATTAAAATCACAAAAGTACGTAGTTGCAAATGGCCAATTATATTGGAGAGATCCTTCAGGAATTCTACTCCTGTGCCTCACAGAGGATGAAATATAAAGTATAATGGTGGAATTTCATGAGGGAATTTGTGGAGTCCATTACAGCTGGAAAGCCACAGCCCATAAAATACTGAAGGCTGGTTTCTACTGGCCAAATTATTTGGAGATATTTTTGCTTGGGTCAGATCATGTAATAAGTGTCAGAAATTTGCTGAGAGACAGAAGTTAGCAGCTCTGCCCTTGATTCCAGTTCATGTGAATGAGCCATTTCAATAGTGGGGAATAGAATTTATTGGAGAAATAAATCCCCCATCAAGTGGAAAACATAAATGGATATTAACAGCCACAGATTACTTTACAAAATGGGTGGAAGCCATACCTGCAAGGAATGCAACTGACACTGTCATCATCAAAATTAATGGAAGAGAACATCATATCCAGGTTTGGCTGTCTTGCTAAAATAGTGACTGACAATGTCTAAGCCTTCAAATCTGACAAATTTGTAAATTTCTGTCAACAATATAATATCACCTTGAAGCACTCCGCAGCTTACTATCTTCAGGGGAACGGTCTGGCAGAATCTTCCAACAAAACTCTAGTGAGGGCCTTGAAGAAAACAATCAATGAGAATCAGAAGAATTGGGATTCCAAATTGAAGTTTTCTCTATGGGAAAATAGAATAACTATCAAGAGAAAAACTAGGAAATCCCCTTATGAGCTGGTGTATGGACGAGCAGCAGTGTTTCCTATGCAGCTGGCTTTACCAGTGGCACGTTTCATACAGGAGAGTCAGGAGGAACCAGATGGTACGATTAGAAGAATTAATCAGTTGGTGGAATTAGAGGAAACACGAGATCAAGTAAATCAGAGATTAGCTGGATACCAGGAAAGAATGAAAAACATATTTGATCAGCACGCAAAAGATAGAAAATTGCAGGTTGGTGATCTGGTTCTTAGATGGGATGTCCAGAGAGCTAAAAAGGGAAAACATGGCAAATTCGATCCATTGTGGTTTGGTCCATTTAAAATTGTGGAACAGGAAGGTAATAATACTTTCATATTGGAAAATTTACAGGGCGACGCGCTGGATGCCCCTGTAAACGGACAATTTCTGAAACCCTATTTCCAATTCTAATTCAGGTCGTGGTGGCCTGACTGTATCATATTTTATATTAATTTTTGTTCTGTTGATGTTTGAATGATGTGGGTGTTATAATGAATCATGAAGAGAAAGGGTTTTGAAGGGCAGGGTCTGCACAAAAAATGATCAAAGGGTCTGCAAGTTCTCGACAGGTCCAGGGACGAACGTGCCGTCCCCTGGTGGAGCCGATGTTGTACATGATCAATCTTCCACAAACTTTCATAAGAAATCGAGTTCTGAGCTTTTGAATCCTCCCCTTTTCAGCCTTGGAAAATCATTTCCATGATTATTATTATCATCTTCCGCCCCCAAAGTGCACTATCAAAGGCTGGAAATTCATATTTCTGAACAGTTGAGCCATAGCCCCTTTGGCCCCAGGTCCCTTCGTCTCGTTTTCCATGTAACCCAAGCAGCAAACCGTGCACTAAAACGAAGAGGCGCTTATCGTACAAATCTATCGGGCGTGCTATCAGCCGTCAGATCAAACGAAAATCAATGGTCCGCTGCCTATTGCCCTAGTGGTCCCCACCCCATGTCCATCGCTCAAAAATTAGGGTTGTTTTCGTCGCACAACCTTTCAGAAGTAGGCGGTATTATCAAAATCCCAGCGATTCCATTGAGCGCCCGCCATGCGTCCCTGAGTACGGTGTCAAAACCACTCCCCATCGCGCATTATCGTCCGACTCAAGACGTGCAGTGAAATTTATGTGTACCGTCCGATCTTGGGTGCTCAATCCAATGGCGATTATTCTCCGAAGTTGTGCAGCTTTTAACTCACGTCTATATCACCCGTGGCCCACCATTTCACCACCGCCCAACATAATATCAACCGTCGATCCCATTTTTTATCGTATGGCCCAGGATTGTTCGCGCACCCCGTCAGTTGACCGAGTACACCTCCACGTCACCCCTTCCGTATAGTCTCTCGTGCGCCCACGTGTCATTCGCGTTCACCTCCACCATTTCCATGCATCGTTTACATGTCTATGTTGTCTGTCTCCGCCTCTTCCACACATCGTCGTCCCACCGTGTTTCTCGTTGCCACCCTTCATTGCTCTGTCACCCTACTTCTCCTCATCATTTCACTCAGCCCATATCACCACTCTGTGGTCACTGCCGCATCCATTACCCTGGTGCCTGGTTTTCTTTAACCATGTTGTGGGTTTTGCAGGTTTATGGCGATGGAGAACCATCAGAATTTATGTCCATCACCACAGAAGTTGAGTATGCTCCAAAGGACCAATTATCAAATGCAGAATTAAGGAGCAAGGATCCGGGAAGATATGCTGACATGACATCCATTAAAAAGACAGGGTTTAAATCTATCAAACCCTCCAAGGTCATTCAAATGTACAGGTTGAGCAGATGAAGAATTAATGGCACAGATCGAAAATATCAGTGAAAAGCAGGGGATTCAAGAAACGTATTTAAGGACTTTGGGGGCTCTTACATACCCTTTTGGAGGCAAAGTACCAGATCGAAGACCATGCATATTACTAGAAAGATCTTTTCACAGAAAACAATGTCCTCAGGGTTTATTTCAGCCAAATTCTCTTCAGAAAAGTATAGAATGTGATGTATTTTATTCTTCATACCTTACCCCTGAAGAGATTTGCACCTACTGCATTTATTTTATGAAGCAACCACAGAGTAAATACAACTTTCTTACACCGTCAAACATTTTGGGCGGGCATTTTCTCACCATTTTGTTTCAATGAAATAGTAAATTGCTTCACCTACCTCTTTTATTAGTTTCTCTCCTCCTCCCTCTATAAAAAGGAAGAAGAAAAACATTGTACAGGTTCCAGAATTTTATCAGAAAATTGTGCTGTGAAAGGAATTTTTGTATACATTTTGTAAAGCTTTTGTATCGAGGCTCAGAGCCCGTGGGGTTTCAGTGAGGAGGAGTTATGTCTGTTTATAGGATTCTGGTCTTTGGTATTTCATATTGTGTAAGCTTCTCTTATGTTTTTTTTAATACAATATCTCTTTCCATTTCATTCATCTTCTTGTATCATGTTTTGGAATGCCAGTGGCTCACTGGTTTGGTAAGGATTCATCCTAGTTGATGCCCATACTTAAAATCAGTCAAGCGCTTTAAATAGGCTCATGCATGATATGTTGTTTCATGTTCATTTCATCCATTTTTATGCTATATTAGTTGCTTTGGGAGGGTTCTTTTAAAACACCATTGTCATGTATGGATTCTTAGAATGATAAGCCCATATGTGGTTCTGTTGTGTATCTAGGTATCAGACCAAAGTTAACTAATATCTCCTCAGATTTCTTTCACTACATACACTTTCTGATATTTGATTTCTATGACATATTACTTGAACCAGCCCTCTTTGCAGTAAATTGTCTCTTAACTGTCTGATGTTTTAATATTGAAGCTTTGCATTGTGCCTCTGCAACATTACTTTCCCTGTGACAGTTTCTGTGATTGTTGGTCCCATTTTAAATCAATTTTCTGGTTTAACAAGAGATAGCAGGAGAGCCTTTGGATTGACAACCCAGCTTTATTTTATTCCTCCTGCTATGCTAAGATTTCGTAGGCACTAGTCTATGGCAGCTCTAGACTGTCTCTAGGGTAGACAAAAATTGTCGACAACATGATGGTTTATTCTATTCTTACTGCACATGGTTATTATTTAATTAATGTCTAAATAAGTACTAATTTGTTGATTCAAGTTAAACGAATGATGCACTAGTTGAAATGTTAGTTAATTGGATATACCCTGTTTGTCTTTATCACAGTTGTGTACATATGTAGTCTTACATCATAACAATGGCATAGAAAAATATGAATAAAAAATTAATAGGTTTAAGTGAGTTTTAAAATATTGATTCACCCCCACCCACTCATTATTTTTTCCATCAATTGGTATCAGAGTAGGTCCTTCGGAAGAAGCTTGATCGCTTGAAGATGACCTATCAATATGAAGGGAAAGAATAAGATAGATCAAAGGAAGGATTCATAAAACAATGATAGTGACAATGATATATCATATGTAGTGATAGTTACATATGTCAACAAATATTCGTTTTTTGGAACACCTTGCTTTGGATTGATAAAGAATGAAGAAGACTATAACAAAGAATTATCGTGTATGGGATTTGCCTTAAATTGTGGTCACTTCTGGGCTTGGTGCAATAATGATGATAGTGATGTTAACAAAGGAATAAACCGAACTTGCACTATGGGTAAAGTGAAATTAAGAACTCAAAAGAAAAAAAAGATTAAAAAATGATGGCCCTAGAAGTAGAAGATCAAGGCAAGTCAGAAACAATGGACGATGAAGGTGTTCCTATACTAAACAACGAAAATTATCAAGAATGGAAAGAAGGGATGAAGTATAAACTAATAAACCTTGATGTTTGATATATAGTATATGATGGTTACACCAAAATTCCTCCATCAGACGAGGAAGTGAAAAAGAACAGTAAGGCATTGATTAACATCATTAATAAGATACCTGGTTCAACATTAAATAGAGTTATGAATTATACAATTGAAAATAAAGTATGGGAAAAGATAGATGGAATCCGTGAAGAAAAGCCAAAGGAAGGTTCTGCATCAAGAGAACTACAAGGTAATCATATCTCTAAAAATATGCCAAAAAATGAATATGATGACAAAGAAACATTTTTTAAGTCATATGGAGTTACTGATTCAGAGGAAGACAAGTTAGAACAAATTTTTGATCTTAGAACAAAAATTTATGTTGCTTTGAAAAATATTTTTAATCTTAAAGATAAGTGGTAGGCATATGATAGCAACAACCATATTAAATTTGTAAATTCTTATGTGGAATCTAAACAATATTGTGAAGGTCTTGAAGTTGAGATAGTCTCTCTAAGAGAAGATCTTAGAAAATTAGATACGTGGAATGAATAACCACACCAACCATTTAACAAACAATAAAATTGGGTGAAGGAAGAGATTCTCAAATTAAAGGAGCAAGTGGAAGAAGGAAGAAAGGTTGCAGAAGGTATGAAGAAGCAACATCTAGAAAAGGAAAGACAATATAAAAGAATAGAGGTTGAGGTAAACATTCTAAAAGGTAAATTAGCATAAAAGGATAAACATTTGACATTTCAAGATAGTAATAAAATTTTAGATAATATTATTAGTAGTTAAAGGTCTCCCTCCATTAAATTTGGTCTTGGTTTTCATGAAACTTTTGATGGGGAATCTAGTTCAAAAGCTAGTGCAAGGAATCTAAAAGGCAACAATGAAAAATATGAAGTTGTCAATAAGGAGATAAGAAGTCAACCTGATCAACAACCAAGGAAAGTGAACCTTCAAAGTAAATAAATTTATACTAACTGCATAGGTGCTAATCAATTCTCTCCTCTGATCAATAATGTTGAATGCTTTATATGTCATAATTATGGACATGTTGCAGGCAATTGCAAAAGCAGACTATTTCAAGCAAGGAATCATCTCACAAGAAGTACATCAGCTCCTAGGTACTCAAGTTTCTTCAAGGGATATTATTTTACTTGCAAGATATTTTGTCACAAATTTATTGTTTGCAATAGAAATAATATAAAACATATATATTATGGTTCTTCTGCTCCCTTTTATGGTCATGTTAGATGTTATGCTTGTAAAAAATTTGGACATGTAGAAAAAGAATGTAGGAACAAATGAATGAATCACCAAAGACAAAATGTAAGGTAATAAAATAATGTCAAAATGGCTAACAAATATGGATCCACCAATATGTCTCATAATAAGCAAAAAGAAGAAGAACAAATAAGGTGTGGTATTTCTCTATGCTCATTTAAAAATGAATATGAATGGTACACAGACAGCGGATGCTATCATCACATGACTGGAGATGAGAATAAGATGGAGTATCTAATGAAAAACCAAGATGGTAAGGTTATTATTTCAAATAATTCTCCAGCAAAAGTTTTGGGAGAAGGTAAATAAAAAATTAATAAACATAGAAGAGTAGTTGAAACATTATTAGTTCAAGGGTTAAAGAAGAATATTCTAAGTGTAGGTCAAATGGCGGATAAAGGAAATGTAATTGTGTTTACATCAACCAAATGAAAATTTATAGATGAATAATCTAGAAAGTTCATAGAAAGAGGATATACAAATCCAAACAAATTATATGTGTTTAAATAACTGAGTTCTCGTAGATATGAGGAGGATTTAGACTCTGAATAGAATAAAATCATCTATTCTGCAATACATTGATCTTAAAAATTAATTCCTTAGTGACTGCAGAAGTCATGTGAGGTACATGACCTCATGAGAGAAGAATATTATTATCAGGTCCTTAGAATCAGTGATGTCTAATCACAGGGGGAGAAATACATATGTTATCTTGATGATGATTCCCATGGTTTTTTTGTTATTCATGTTTCTTATATTACTGATAGTGCGTTTGACGTAGTAATACATAACTGAAACATATAGTATGGGATCAGGGGGAGCTATAGTTATGAAAGATTCAATAGTTTACTTTCTTTGCATAGATATTATGAAGGAAACCCATGTATATATGTAAGTTGTAATATAGATAGTTGCGTGTGTTTCTCTATGATGAAGAAACAATAGGAAATACTCAGGGAAATGCTCTGATATGCTTCAGATAGTTATTATTTGGATTTTTTGTTCTGATGTTGATACTTACATTCTATGTATGCTACATAGAAGTAGTATTTTCTTATAATGGCTTATGATTTGTTGCAATATGACATTGATGCTTTGATGGATTTATTGATTGATGAAGATGATTTGATGAACCAACTGATGAATGAGTTGATGTGATCAGATCTGACAGCGAACAATTGGCCCATGCTCAAGGGGAGAATTTTCTATGGTGTGAATAATGCATTGTTGGCATTATGATTTCTTTATTATTCCTTGTTGGATAATAATGTTCATGAGAAGTATAGTGGTGATGTTGCTAAAGACACACATGTTTCTGAAATTTTGAATGATGATTATATCATGCTATGTTGGTGTCATTATGAATGGGTTTCTTATGGTAAAGTTATGTATTTTTCTTATATGTATGCATTGGTCAATAATTTTTTTGATGATATCAAGGACAATTTGAAGGATGGAAGCTACTTAAAGTTTAGAAACCTTGACAAATCTTACTAGTCCCTAATATGCAAATTGTAAAATGTTTGGGAATTTTTTTTTTTAAATGTTTAGATTTCTAATGATTTTATATTAGTATATATGAAATTTTGGTGATTTTTAAGGTAAAATAATTTTATACTATAACATGTGGGCAAATCATTTAAAAAAAAAAAGAAATTAGTGAATATTTTTTTTGAAAAAAACATGGGAAATTAGACCACCTGCGAATATTAGCCCCTAAAATTTTCCATGGATGAGATATGTGATGCATGAATATATTAACGGTACATATGATATACTAGTTATGGCAGTTATTATGTGTGGAAAGAGAATGGTTATCTTGTTAATATAAGATCAAGGAGATGGCTTAATTGATTGTACAATCTCGTACTATGATTGGTTGACGGTGATGAGCTCATACATATTGCTATCTCTATGTCATGGGATATCAAAAAAATACATACAATTATCTTATGGATAGTTTCATATTGATGAATTAGTTTTGGTGTGATAATTATTCTTGTATGAAGATAATGGGTCAAGACAATGATGTTTATGCAAGTTTCATGAAGAGGATGGCCATTGATATACTACTCTACAACTGTTAGATTATACTTGGAGACATGGCACAGTTAGTCACATATTTATGATGTTGAAGGATGATGCTACATTACCCTATATTACTTTATGTTTGATGATATTACATAGCTTCTTGATTATTTTCATGGTGTTGTTGTCAGATGCTTATGATGAAGATCCTATATTGTAAATGATGGTTGTTGAAGGCTATTTTGGTCTTGCTACCTCACTATTGAGGCCTTTGGTTTTGGTCATAAATTTCATATATGTCTCTTGATGTAAAGTTCATGTAAGGACTCATGATGTAATTATTTTTAGTCATATTTTGACTATTGGGGGTCAATTCAATTATCTATGTAATCCCATTTTGGGTATTTGATGTAATGATGAGTCAAATATGTAACCCCACTGTGTTGGGTGATTGATGTAACCTTGAGTCCTTGGTGATAGGAAAGTTCATATTTGGTTGAGTCATAAAGTCATGAACTTATTTTTATATCTTCTAGAAAATTCAGCATATGCGCAAGGGGAGCATGGTCAATACTCATATTCAGCAGATCCGTTCTATATTGATCCTCTATCTACAAGGAAATATAAGCCTTCATTCATCATTTTTCAGCCCTTTTCCCTTGATGTTAAATGGGCAGAGTAACTTGGTGTTTGAAAAGTTTGGTGATTTTCATGATGTGTTTTACAGGTGTTTACAGGTTGTGGTGACCAAAAAACAAAGTGGTTACCATCAAGTCCAAAGGGGGGGATTCTTGGCATTATGACTAATGTGTTGTCCTTGATGGAAACCTACCTGTAGTAGGATGAGTACGTGTTTTCCTTAATGGAAAACTACTTGATAAATATGTCAACATGATGGTAGCAAGAGGAGTATACATGCCAGTTCATATGTGAGAAAGAGATTGGAAAGAGGAATATCAGTTCACAGACAGAGGAAGGACGAAGGTAAATTTACAGTAAGTATACCTAGGTTCTATGAAGCAAAGTCACGTACATACATGGGTATGGTGAAGAAAAGTCGTGTATAGTTTCTACACCATGGTATTTGCTAGGCCTCTATTTTCTCTTATTTTCACTCAAAATATCTCATGCTGGTATTTGATTAAATTATTATTGTTGAAAGTATTTATTACTTTCCTTGTTTTAACATGATTAAAATATTATTAAGAGAGGTTTGTATGTTGCATGTTTAAAATTGATTTGATCATGTTTTTATACAGGATTTGGAACTGCGTTTACTTTCTTGTATCATGCAATTAATTCCTGCACCATTTTATGAATTCTTGCACTCCGAAGAGTTTATGGACTGCATGTTATCCCTCTACGACGCCTTATTGCGAAACTTGGAATATTTCAAAGTAGGTGTAGTTTAGGTGATTCAAATTGGGGAGACAACTCTTAGAGGAGGATTTCCTCTATGCAAGGCTAAACATGCTTATACCAGGACTCAGTTGTACAAAAACTCTACATAACTATTTATGGTGTGTAAAATGCCACTCAGTTCCATACCCACATGTGTTATTTGAACTTCAACGATATTAATTCTTCCATCAGTGATATGGATGTCGATGACATCACCATTGAAATATGCTACTGGAATCGGTTCTGGTATTGATGACATTAAATTTCCTTGCATTCCAAGCATGGAAGAAGTTGCAGATCAGATCAGCAGACACTGAGGGTATTTTTTCCTTGACCAACATGGTTGCAGCTGCCGATCTCATCCACCATTCAAGACTAGCATCAATGTAATGACTAGTGCTTCCACATATGTGCAGAGTGTGAATGGGAAATTACGTGAAGGCATTGGATATTATTTTGGCCAATCACATATTTCTATTCCATAGGAATCCGAAGATGGAGTTAACAATAATTTTGTGTTATACTATCCAACAACTCTTTATACAGTTGTTCCTTGTCGTTCCTTCTTTCCACGAGGTTTTCTATGGAATGAAGGTTTTTATAAATTTTTAATATGACAGTGGGACCTTCACATATGCTTGGATATCATTTGTTGGACTGATGAATGGAATCCTCGTGAGAAAAGTCTAGGAGCTTGTTAGGTCTCTGTAATTTGTCAGATTGGCAAGACCAAATTGAACAAGGGTAACATCAAACCAACTTTGGAGCCCTAGGACCTAGCCTTCCTGGACTTAGAGAGGGCTCTCTCTATATTTGTGTAAAATATGTAACTTGATTGATTTTACGGTTTTGATTTTTAGGCTAGTTATAATGATAGGGTTTTTTTGTTTGTTTTTTTTTGTTGGGTTGTTTGACAAGAAGAACAGATAGAGTGTAAGATATTTAGACCATTGGGCTATGGAGTCTGAAAAAGGTCTTAAAATGTACTACAATAGGTCAAGGGTGTTTCATAAGACAAGTTTAACAAATCCAAATGCATCTTAATAGCTTCGCTGAGTGAAATGAACATTAAATAGTGAATTTAGTAGGTTTAAAGGGCAATTAAGAATCCTTTAACATATGCTATAACAAGAAAAATTCTTAAGAGAACTATGCATAAGAAAGAATCAAAGGATAGGGTGAACCATAAACTTCTTTGACCTAGCTTTATCAGGCAAACTAAAAACAAAAATCCAGCAAACCCTATAGAGCAGGGAACTCCTAACTTCTCTAGCTATCTACCTTCAGAGAAAGAAAACATGCAAGATAACACATAAGTAATGATCGAAGATTAGGGAACTCCTAAATTCCTTAATCAAAATATAAATACCTTCCAAGTAACAATTTCAAGATAGACTAAAGGATAGGTCAAACCTTAAACTTCTTTAGCCTAAACCCCAATTAGCAAACTTCAAAGAAAGCATTGAGAACAACATTTCAAGCAAAACCAAAGGACGGGGAAAACCATAAACTTCTTTAGCCACACTCTACTGATTTAGTCTCAAGGAAACAAAGAATATGGACATGGAGAAACAGGGAACTCCTAATTTCTTCAAGAAAACCTAGTGGAGGAAAACATTTAAATAATAGAAAGCAGATAGAGTTAAGGTGCCTCTAAACAACATGTCTTAACCTAAACTTTATGTTCTACTGTAAGAGAAAATATGGACAATATGTAAGACATAAGGAAACAAATACAGGATTAGAACCACATCACCATTCAACAAAGTTCAGGGATCCTATGAAAGTGCTTGCTCTATGGCATTCAATCCAAGATAATCACAAAGCTACAAATCCAATTTCTTCAAAACTCCAAGTCTATGTATTCATCTCCATAAAAAAACCAACAACCAACAATGAAGTCTCCATGTAGTATTTAACTTGAAAAGGAGGATCAAAACCATAGCTATGGTTTTAGAAGTCATTAATTACACATAAATTTCATTTTTTCCTATAAGGCCATGTAAGGCCCAAGGCACAAATATCCTAACTTAATAAATGCAAAAATAAATTCTAACATAACTCCTAAGCTAACTCTGGAGTGATTTGCATGAAAAACCCTCAAAATATATTTTTCAATAACTCCAAGTGTCTTTTGTTGGCTTTTTGGAAAGGGCACAGAACCAAGGTTCAAGGGCGCAGCGCCAAGCCAAGGGCAGAGTGCCAAAACTGGGAATTTGTCTCTTTTTGCAACTGATATTTGGAGGCATTCCCAGTGTCCAGATGAGCTCCATGATAGCTCATTGGAAAGCCTGTCCTCTCTAGTTTCAAAATCTGCCTTTATTTTTTAGAATGGAGTCTATTTACTTGCTCAAAAATCAATTCTCCCAAGACTTCCAAAGGCGCAGCGCCAGTGCTGAAAAGAGGGCAGAAAGGTGATTTTTTGTTTGTTTTTGGCCCTTTTGAGGGACCAGTTCTACTCCAAATGACTTGAAAATTTCTGAGGGTGATGTCCTTGGCCTAAGGATCATGAAAATGTAAATTTTTCTTCCATTGGGTGCCCTAAAAAAGAGCCCAGTGCCAGTGGCATTGCGCACTTGGCCCTTTTTCTGCTAGCTAACTGTTAAAATTTCGAAAAGTACAAAAATGTGTCAAAATTTGGAATTTGCCTTGTTGATCAAGTTTGGGATGTGTGAAGGGATACATCAGCTAGGATATCTAGCCTTTATTTCTCCTTTGCCTCTTTTAGGACTTGAATATTTGCAAGGGATCTTTTGAGCTTGGCCCCTGCAATCTTGTTTCTTAAGGCATAATACCTTGCCATATTCTTTTGCAGGTCAAGGTCTCTCATGGCCTTTTCTAGCTGAATCTCTAAGTGCACATTTTCCCTCTAAGTGACAAAGAATATGGACATGGAGAAACAGGGAACTCCTAATTTCTTCAAGAAAACCTAGTGGAGGAAAACATTTAAACAATAGAAAGAAGATAGAGTTAAGGTGCCTCTAAACAACATGTCTTAACCTAAACTTTATGTTCTACTGTAGGAGAAAAGATGGACAATATGTAAGACATAAGGAAACAAATACAGGATTAGATCCACATCACCATTCAACAAAGTTCATGGATCCTATGAAAGTGCTTGCTCTATGGCATTCAATCCAAGACAGTCACAAAGCTACAAATCCAATTTCTTCAAAACTCCAAGTCTATGTATTCATCTCCATAAAAAAACCAACAACCAACAATGAAGTCTCCATGCAGTATTTAACTTGAAAAGGAGGATCAAAACCATAGCTAGGGTTTTAGAAGTCATTAATTACACATAAATTTCATTTTTTCCTATAAGGCCATGTAAGGCCCAAGGCACAAATATCCTAACTTAATAAATGCAAAAATAAATTCTAACATAACTCCTAAGCTAACTCTGGAGTGATTTGCATGAAAAACCCTCAAAATATATTTTTCAATAATTCCAAGTGTCTTTTGTTGGCTTTCTGGAAAGGGCACAGCACCAAGGTTCAAGGGCGCAGCGCCAAGCCAAGGGCGGAGTGCCAAAACTGGGAATTTTTCTCTTTTTGCAACTGATATTTGGAGGCCTTCCCAGTGTCCAGATGAGCTCCATGATAGCTCATTGGAAAGCCTGTCCTCTCTAGTTTCAAAATATGCCTTTATTTTTTAGAATGGAGTCAATTTACTTGCTCAAAAATCAATTCTCCCAAGACTTCCAAAGGCGCAGCGCCAGTGCTGAAAAGAGGGCAGAAAGGTGATTTTTTGTTTGTTTTTGGCCCTTTTGAGGGACCAGTTCTGCTCCAAATGACTTGAAAATTTCTGAGGATGATGTCCTTGGCCTAAGGATCATGAAAATGTAAATTTTTCTTCCATTGGGTGTCCTAAAAAAGAGCCCAGTGCCAGTGGCATTGCGCACTTGGCCCTTTTTCTACTAGCTAACTGTTAAAATTTCGAAAACTACAAAAATGTGTCAAAATTTGGAATTTTCCTTACTGATCAAGTTTGGGATGTGTGAAGGGATACATTAGCTAGGATATATAGCTTTTATTTCTCCTTTGCCTCTTTTAGGACTTGAATATTTGCAAGGGCTCTTTTGAGCTTGGCCCTTGCAATCTTGTTTCTTAAGGCATAATACCTTGCCATATTCTTTTGCAGGTCAAGGTCTCTCATGGCCTTTTCTAGCTGAATCTCTAAGTGCACATTTTCCTCTAGCCATATTCTCTATCAGGAAGATATTTCAAAGGCGCGCCCGGCATTGGATCGAGCCGCTTCGCCAATGTTGTCTCGTCTCTTTCTTGCCAAGGCTTTCCACCAAGAATTGTACGCTCTTCCCTAGGAAGTTTTTCTTCCTCTTTCAGTGTCACCATGAGTTCCCAAGACCCCATCTAGCTATTGCCTCTTCCAAACCTCTTTTCTCTGAGCCTGGTAGCTCTAACCTCATATCGATGGCCT
Source organism: Pinus albicaulis (assembly GCA_034641835.2). Taxonomy (NCBI): domain Eukaryota; kingdom Viridiplantae; phylum Streptophyta; class Pinopsida; order Pinales; family Pinaceae; genus Pinus; species Pinus albicaulis. The sequence continues at coordinate 193,703,223 of CM076573.1, forward strand.
TCTCTATCTCCAACTTCTTGTTTTATGTCTCGTGGAAGTTTATGACATCTTTAGCCCCGGCCAAGATTGGTTTGTGAGTTTCTTTAATCTGGGCATCCTTCTTGGGAGCAATGTGTTCTTATCCTCTCCTCATCCTCACTCTCAAGGTCAATAATTTTAAATTCTTTTTCAGTTTCATGCTCATCCTCTTTTTCAACAATGACCTGCTCTACAAACTTTTCCTTACCCTTATCAAGTTGTTTTGTTGATGATGAAGGCAGGGTCCCTTCCACAATCTGTGGAGAAAACACCTACCTATGACCTCTTTGATAGGTCAAAGGAAAAGGCTCTATGTCAACCATCTCAGTTTCATTTGTCTCATTTCCATCTGCCTCACTTCCTTCTTGACTTCCATATTCCTCACTACTCGTTTCCTCATTTCTCTTTACCTCACTGCCATCTTGATTTCCATATGCCTCACTTCCATCTTCAATGTTTGATGCACTAGTACCATGAGATGATGGTGAGGGATTGTGAAAAGGTGATGAAAGAGGATCATCCTTAGGTGAAGGAATGTGAGTGGATGGTGAGGTGGAAGAGTCATCATGATCTGAGGGAATTTGAGTGGATGGTGATGCATGAGTAGTGCGGTGTGATGCTGAATCAGGAATGGGATGATGAGAAGATGAAGGGACATCTTTCTGCTGATGGTCTTGTGGAGTGGTGAAAACCTCATTGATAATGAAGTTCTACCATGGAATGCCTTTCTACTGCAGTTGGTGCATAACCACCATTTTTATAAGTGAGTGATGGAATAGGCTTTGCATCTGTTGAGGAAAATCTCTATTTTGCACTATATAGGCCATTTTGTCAATGCTTCTATAGAGGTAATAAGGTATGTGCAACATCCTCACTCTGTCCAATGGCTGCTGCATCGATGTAAGCACAACGCAGAGCTGACCTGAAAATACTGATTCGTGAAATATTTCATTATGATCCTCACTATAGGTGCATATCTATCAATCAGATGTGAAAAAGGAAAGATGGATTTTCCTGTGGTATTTATACCTAGGCTTTAGATTATGGCTCAAAGTAGCTCATGTCTAGGTTTTCTTTCCCTTAATCCATTTCTCCTCTACATTAGGAAGGCTTGTGGAATTGCAATGGAATCAGAGATAATTCAAAGGTGATCTCTTTGCAATATTAACTTGTTTGTCATGCAAGTTAATGATAAATAATCTAGTTAGCTCAGGGTGGTTTTGCACCTAGTACACCTTTTCACAAATCCAAAGCAGCCTACATGTTTGAAGCATGAAACAGTAAGTAGAGATGCCATTAGCTCCCTTGTGTTGAGGGGTTCAAATCTATTAATATTTCCACCTTTGTGATCATGTCTCCTTGGCATTTGGGCTTCTCCACCACTACCACTGTCTCCCTCTGAAATTTTGAAAACTCTGCTTTGTTAACCCTAGGATTGATGTGTAATTAAGATGAAAACGGGGTAATGGAATGGAAACCTTTTCAAGTGAATGAAATGAGTGAGAATGAGGGGAATGAGTGTGAAATGGACGAAGTAACATAATGACATCCCTCACAGCAACGTAAGCACCCTTTTTTTGACTGATACTTTTTATATGGAGATGAAGTAATGGTAGAATCAACGAATTCAAGCTTAAACACCTAGGGTTTCATCTTAGGGTTTCATTACCATTTAATTAAGAATCATCAAATAGCTTGAAAATGTGGTTAGGGTATCCACTTACCATTAATCAGTGCCTTGAAGGACCTTCGAGGAAACTTGAAAGAGATTTGGAGAGTGTTGACTGGTTATAGGGTTTAGGAACCCTTCCTATCCAAGCGTGTAGCTCCAGGCTTAGGGTGCAGTGCCAAGCCTTAGCACACAACATCGATGCTGAGGGCGCAGCGCCTATGGAAAACCTCAGTGGGTCCTGTCGGGTAAGGGTGAACTGCCTTCCCCAGCGCACAAAACTCACTTCCAAGTGCACAATGCTAGTGTAATGCGTATGGAGGCATTTTTAGAAGGCCATAGCACCCGATCCCAGGCACGTAGTGCGAAGATGAGCACGCAGTGCCAAACAAATTTATCCAAATTTTCTTAGAAAACTCACAAGTTTTTTCCCTCTGAATTCTCTTGCACTTTTGAAATGAAATAATGAATCTTTTGAAGTGTTAGATGAGCTTTATAGGCAAATTTAAGTTTGATTTAATTTGGTAAAACCCACTTTCTAATGTTTTAAAGTCATTTTGCCTTTCTCATTGATATTCTTTGACTTTTTCTTGCAAGTTTTCTTAAGTCATAAAGTTGACTCTTCTTGGCTCAGTGAGGCTTGACATGTGTATTTTGACACCTTAGGATGTTTACACAGTAGCAACATCTTCAAAAAAATATTTTATTCCCACCTTGGAGCTCAACTCATCTTTTGCTTATTTAGGCACGACAAGCTCATTTTTTGCAAGTTTGGGATATGATCACACAGTGAAATCTTGAAAATCTTTTTTTCTTCCATCATGGAGTTAAACTCATCATTTCACCTTCTCTGGCCACTTTCCCAAAACCCTAGGTGTCTGGAGTGCTTTACAGCAATCATGAGTGTTGTCTTCTAAATTATCTATAGCCCTTTTCAAGTTCATTCATTTCTTTCCAGTTCACCTCACCTTTTTCCCTATTTCTTCAATAGTCTCTGATAGACTTTCTTCATTTCTGGCCTTGTGTACCTTTTCCATGTCATTTCTATAATTGATCACTGTTTTGGCACTCAACTGGACTATCAAGTTCAAAACCCTAGTTCTCCTTCAAGACTAAGTGTTTCCTCCTTCCTTTGATGTAAGTAGTTTTCATTCAGGAGTATACAATCCACCTCACTAGTACTTTCTGCTGATGGAAATTTCAAAACTCCTGCAGAAGTGCCAAATTTTGTCCATTCTCCTCATGTACAGACTCTGAACTTAAGGGATAGTATTCTTTGGAAATATTTTAGGTCCTTCTTGAATAACCATGTCTTGACATTCTATGACATCTTAGCCGTATTCTAGCAAAGGAAAAGCAATGCCTGAAAAATCTAATGATGACTTTAAAAACATTTAAAAACCCTAATGACCTAGTGGGAGGGTCCTGTGACCTGATCTTCACTGAAATTTGTCTTGGAGACCCTTAAGTGAAAATAGAGTATGGTAAAAAGTGTTGTATTGAAGATCCAAAATCCAATGTACTTGATTTATCTAAAGAGCCTACAGAGATATTTTTGAGGCCATCAATGCTTGTGGGACCTAGGGAACATGGGAAGAAGGTTTTATGAGGGCAAGAAGGATGAGAATGAGAGGTGTAAACCTAAAATGAGTTTTTAGGAGTGACAGGGTGACCATGAAATGGCAAACTGATAGAATAGTGAAAAAGTTTATATAATGATAATGAAGTGTTGTACTATACAACAACCCTCCCTTTTTCTAAAAATTTAGAAATAAAATTCATTTAGAAATAGGGTCCCTTTCTCTTTTTATAGAAATAAAAGACTTGAAAATAAAGATTCATTGTTTTGAAAAAACTCATCTTTTGTTTGCTAAACAAATTCAACATTCAAAACTTATGATCAGATCCAATATACAAGGCCTTATCATAAGAAACAAATCAAGTTTAAAATTCCAATCGCAATCGGAGAATCGGAGATAACCCTTAAAATAAGTTTTATATACTTATTTCAAATCCTTCGATGCGATTAGTTCGATCGGAAATCATCAATCGCTAAGAGTTTAAATTGTTTATTTGTATAACTTCCGATGCGATGCGGCCAGTCGCAATCGAATAATCGGGATATTCTTTAATAAACTCTTTACGGTCAATTTAAATTTCCCGATCCGACGCGCTTTATTACAATAAACGTTTTCAAAAGAAAATCAAACATTTGTTCGTTTAAAATCTTATATGGTAGACCCCACCATTAGAGATCGGAAAAGTTTTCAATCGAAATCGACCAATCGAGAAAAACGTATTGTGATCTTTATGTGCCATTCGAAAACTTTCGATGCGATTGATAAATGTCATTTATTGCATGCGAAAAGTTCAGAATGGATGAATATTTTAATATTTCACAAGCGCCAAATCTCAATTTGTACGAGGGCATTCAATAACGAATCAAATGAATATTGTTAATGATTTGGTTTTTAATACATGAGTGTGACCAAAAAGGAGCATTTACGCGGTATACGAAACAAATAAATAAAAATCATAAGTTCATAAATCATCCCGTTTGAGTTGCTTGTTTGTCATGAATGAGAGTTTATTGTCTTGCAGAGCCAAAGAACACTAAGCCCGTTCGTTCACAGACAAAGGGAAGCAATAACAAACGCAGAAATGTCGAAGAGAGCGAGAAGAAACAAGACTGCTATTCTAGTTAAGTTTGTTGAGACTCCTACGGTTTCAAAAGAAAAGCCCACAAAACTAAGATTAGTCACAGATACATCATGCCAGGGGCTTGGGAATATGACGTGGGAAGGAGTCTACAACCTATTAGAAAGAGAAAACCCCAAGGTCACAGTGGAAAAGGCATCGGTTCCAGATGAAGATAGCTCAGATTCCGACTCTGAGATCACTGAAAAATCACTTGCAAATTCATTTTTGCATCGAATTGCAGCCAGAGCAAGCATCATGCCTTATTATGATGCAATTCGATGGGTTATTGACAGTGTGAAGATAGAAGATAGAACGTTTGTTTCAGCATCTGGAGTGTCTTTTGGCTCGTTTAAAGTAGAAGACCTAAAGGCAATGTATCACCTTCCAGACCCGCAGAAGGTGTATAACAAGGAGTTTATCAAAGACTTTGCTGATAATAACAAAGTCCAATCTGACCCTATCAGAGATTGGAAGAAGAATCCAGAGAAGCATCGAAATGAAGCGTCCGGTATGTATTCTGTAGATTCCCTTTTACCTCCATATTGCTATGCCGCTGCCATGATGTGTAGATTATTTGGCAATGATAATTCAACTAGGTTTTCTATACAAATGGTCCCATTAATCCTAGCTGCTGTCAATTCCGACATCATGGATTGGGCTGTTATTCTTTCTGATAGAATGGCCAATAGGATACTTGAGTACAGACAAGAAAAAACCGCTGGAAATTCCACTCCCTTTTTCTTTTGTGCCTATATTCTTGATGCTCTTTGTTTTAATTCCGAGTTTCCCTTATTTGGATGTAAATGGACTCCCAAAGACCCTACCCCAATTCATATTTATCATAAACTGCTTTGGAAGGTTCATTTCCAAGATAATGTATATAGAATCTGCCATGGTTTCCTTATCCCTGTTTTCAAAACCATTTTTAATCACTTCCCTCCTAGATTCTCTGAAAAAGCTAAGGCCGACTTATCTGCAATAGGAGATTGGTTTGGGGAGGAGAAATTTACATACATCAGGGTTTTTGGTAGTATTGTGGAACCACATGTTCTTCCTCTTTTTGTTCCGGACAAACTTCTTGCTCAAGAAATTTCCTATCAATTAACAGTTGAAGGAATATCTAGGTCTTTGAATAACAGTAAGAAGAGAATGTGGCCTCAATTCCCACTCAATTGTGGTCAGTTTACCTTAAATGACTTCAAGCATGCTGAAAAAGAAGTCTCCAAGATAAAAGGTTGTAAATTTGCAACCATTCCTGGAAGACAATATGATCCAAGACAGATAGCATTTAATGTTACTGCTTCAGTTTCAATTGCTCGATTTGAGCATGAGCCAGATCCGTTTGATGATTTGTTTGTTTCTTTGGATAATTTTCCTCAAATTTATGACTTAGCCAAGTCTAAATTTCAAAAGGAGGAAATGAATAAATTTTTGTTATTCAGAAGCCAGAGATTGTTAAGAGTTCCTCTGGACCAATTAAGAATTCCAACACAAGGGTCAGAGTCAGAAGGTACATCCAACAAAACGCTAGTAGAAACATCTACTGGCAAAGTCATTACACAATCGGCTGTTAACCAGCCAACTGTACATACTCAAAAGGTGGTCGCTATCGACAAGCCTGATACCCAAAAGAGAAATACTGATGATAAATCCGATCAAAATACTGGTCAGCAGTCTACTGCTCAGATAGCAGAAAAATGCACAAGTACCGATGGTGATGTGCATAATAAAAAAGGTGGATCGGATGGCAAAAGCACTGAGCAGAATATAGATACAGAAAAAGGAAAAGAAACAACTAAGGAGATTATAGTTTCTGCTGATCTTAATGTTTCTTCTCAGTTATTAAAACAATATGATCAATTTTCTCAACAGCTGGGATTGCAAGATAAAGATCAAACAGAGCAGGATGTTGAAATCATTCCTGAACATCCAACAGGGCATATTGTATTAAAGGTCGAGGAGATCCCTCCTTTAGATGTATTTTACAGCCCCAAACATAAGGCTGTTGTTAGAAGACAAAGGAAAAGAAGGAAGACAGAACAGGACATATTTTCTACTCCATTAGAGGAATTTATGAATATTATTTACAAAAACAATGAGGTGAATCCATCTGAAGACCTCACAAAATTATCTCAGTATGCAGGAGCTTATAGTGATGCGACAGTTGATAAAGCTGTAGAAGTTTCTCAGCTGATAACTCAGAAAGATCTCCACATAGCTTCACTTGAAGAGCAAGCTAAGGAAAGTCAGCAACAGATTACCCAATTGCAACAACAACTACAAAATCAGACACTCGGGTCCGAAGAGTTGGAAAAACAGCTTGCTGAAGAAAAGAAGAAAGTTGATGAACAGCTCTTGGGCAAACAACAACAACTAAATGAAGAAATTTCTAAGTTACAAAGTCTGTTACAAAATGAGAAAAATGCAAAAATGATTCAAGAAAAGGAATTTCAAGCAACTTTGGATAAGTTTAAAGATTACCCAAAGTTAAATGAACTCAAATCAGAAGCCCTTGAGGCTAATAAACTATTGTCTCAGCAATTAATTGAATTTTGCGCAAAGCTGTCACAGGCAGAACCTTTTTGTGATATTACTTCATCTTTGATCCAAAATGTCATTACTCTTAGACAAGAAATAGATGATGCCGATGAAAAGATTTCCTAATTTCTCAATTGGCAAGACACAGAAAAGGGAAAAGAAGCCAATCTTCCTAGAATAGAGGAAAAACACAAAGAAATCTTGTTTACAGAATGGGAACATCAAATAATGAAAGCTGAGAGAGCAATATCAAGGGCCAGGAGTATGATGAATAATATCACTCAATTCATAAATGACAACTTATACTCAATCAATCTCATTTCAGACTGTGTTCCTGGCAGTTTGCCAAAAGTAAAAGAAACTGAAAACAGATGGAGAGAAGAAATGGAGAAGAAAAGTCAACAAATCAACAAACTTCAAACAATATCCTGGGACAGTATGTGGACTCATTTAATCAAACCAAACAATCAAAAAATGGCTATCAAATTCCTTTCAAATGCCGTTGATTGTTTAATTCCAGAATTTTCCGATGCCACCTATGCTAGACAGCTGCATTCCGAGATGAGTCATCCACCGAGACTCCAAGATATGTTTAAGATTTGCAACTTGGCTTCATCAAGCGAGAGAGAGAAACAATGAATCAGTTTCATTCAAGATAGCCTTTCAGTTTTTAATTTGATAGATTGTAGCAGTAGTAGTAGGATTTTGTTATGTAATTTCTTATTTAAAATCCCTCTCATGCAGTTAGAGAGGGATCTGAAGTTGTAATATTTTTTGGACTTGGAGCTAACATTTCTGTACTCCATTCCTTATTATATTTTATGAAGGATCACATCTGGTGATTTTTTTGCTGAAATTATCTTTGAAGTGTTGCATTTCTGTACCTTTGGATTTAATTTTACATCGGAGTTACTAGATCAGAGTATCACATTTCATTTGACAGTCTTCAAGATGAATGAGGTATTTCTATCTGTTCACTGTTGATTTTCTCTGTTATATGGTATTCGTTTGAAGAATTTGCTATCATTTATATATTTGGTCCTCGTGACGTTTTCTTTTATATATCATTTCTGAGTATAATTGAAATGTTATCTTTTATAAGCATATATAAATGGTATACATGATGAATGCAATATGTTATTATAACTCTGTTTAATTTCTTAAACATAGTTATCTTTATTTGTTTCTGCATATTTCAATTTGATTAATAATACATTTTCATGGTTATTATTAGATTGAAACAATCTTAAGTTGTATTCACATATAATTACCCGGGTTAGTATTAGAATTTCTTTATCAGTATTTAGCTTAGATTAGATAGTTTTATTTCTATTAATTTAGTCCCATTTCCACCCATTCAATCCAATCCATTCAGTTATAAGGAAACTGGTCCTTTAAATCCAGTCGGAGCCACCATCCCAAACGGAAAAGGAGCTGTCTTAAGGTCCCGACCGGGTGGTTTTCCCCAATGTTTGAAGCAGAGATCTTCTAGGCTTCAACATGAAGGAAGTGAGATTTCTGAAACTCACAATGTTCAAGGAATGTTGTTTTCAAAAATCTAGGACCATCCTATAGTCATCTAAAGATAGTGAAAAATACTGATGACTAATAGTGGCTCCACTTGGGGAGGGAAACTCCTTTTCAGGAGGTGTCCAAAACCTCAGAGTTCATATCTATGGGTTTTGAAGATCAATATCTTACTTGTACTTGGCAGATATCTCTTTCTTCACTTGTTGATTCACTGCTATTTTTTGAAGCTATGATCTCAAAATCTGAAAAAACATGATTGCTTCAATATCAACTCTACCTACCCATCATACTTTGCCTAACATTTTTTCTTCATTTGGGTGCACTTGGATTGGCAAACCATGAACATCATTTTTCTTTTGAAAGCATAAAAACTATCAAATTGTACCCTTATAACTTTCAAGAGCTGAGATTAGGCTGATGAACTCTTTATTCTCTGCCTACTCTACTTATCTGTTAAGGTTAAGCAGTTTGAAAGATCTTCATTCTCTAATATACTAACATGAAATTTAAAACATGACCAAACCAAGGTTAAGAAATCTGATTTGTCATGGGTTGTGGCATTTTGGACAAGCTACACACAAAATTTATTTTTGTACAAGTGAAACTAGAAACTTGAGTGTTATGATTTGGAATTTGTCATCCATCCCTCTCTTTCTCTTTGGTTTAGATTTGAGCATTGAAACCAAATATCTTTTCCTAATCTAATCTACTGACAAGCCAAGTTTACATGGTTTTTCAAACCTTCTTTCACTAACCTATCAGCATAGATTTAAAACATGTTCAATCATGATTATGTTGAGAATGCAACAAGATGATGAGCTTAGTGGAAAGAAGTCGCCTTCACTAAGTGGGCCCGCAGGCTATTTTTGGTGCAAAGTCTATTTTTAGACATATGGATCATGTTCTATGAGTTGCAGGATACTATTTGTGGATGGTTGGTCAAGTCAGAAAAAATAGATGGACTTCTATTTTTAGACATACTGGGCGGAATCTATTTTTGGATTGCCAGTCTAAAAATAGATATGTCGAATATTATTAGCTCTTAATAATATTTGGACTCTAAACATTATATTATCCTCTTGGAGCACTTCAGTTAAGTGCATAGATGTGGCACATGCAGCTGACAGAAGGAATTACGCTATTCTTGAGGGTTTAGTGGAGTTATTGCATGGAGACTTTAGTTAGAACTCAGGTGACAGATTTTGATGGAGTTGATTGAGGAAGTTAGTGGAGTTGTATTCAGTTTAACTCAGTTAAACATAGTTGAGCTAGTTTTATCTAGTCTAACTGATTTATACACTAGTGAGAGTGGTGTGAATTAATTATTAGTTAATTCACTAATTATAAACTCATAAATCAACTAAAGAATACATCGGTTAACTTCAGTGCAGGGACAGTTTCAGTGGAGACCAGTGAAGAGGTAGGTGAAAGAGGAGTGTGACTATCAGTTGTGACTATATTGGTGCATGAGTTTGCACCACACATTGATGGAGAGGCCAATGAGGATTGCGCAGTGCATACCAAATGGATTCGAACTTAGATTGGGCCATTATTCATCTTGGATTGCGCAGTAGAGGAAGGATAACAAGTGGAGCAGATTGGAGCATGTGTTTTTCTAGATCTGAGCTTGTGTAGTGTGTAACAATTGGAGATTGTACTGAGAGCTTGTGAGGAGTTTGTACAATGATTGTTACATGATATCTATCATTATAATATACAGATAGTTGGGGGTTTTCAGCTTTAATATTTCCCATAAATACTGTGTTTATATGTGTGATTGTTTATGGTTTTAATGTGCGCATGCGATTGTTTATATTTCCACAAATTGATGATCAATAGTAGAAGAGGTTATGTATTATGCATGAAGCTCAAATAGTGTGTGATCAGGATAATCTCGGTGAATAATTTAACAGTTATTCAAATTTCTACATGGTATCAGAGGAATATTGATCATTGGAGAAATTGCAAAACATTGAAGCGATTGAGTTTTGAGCTGGTGGAATTCGAATTTGTAGCAGTGTGTTCTTGGTGTAAAAGTTGAGATGTCTTTCAACCTGATGTTACAGGTCAAAATACCTCCTCATTAACTCAGAGGGGAAGACAAATATGGAAGAAGTACAAAGACCTGAATTAAACCTATTTCTGCCAGGGTAACGCCTATATAGAACAGAACAAGAGCGTTATAATGCAGACAATCAGTGCATTGGCCGCGTTAGTGGCTAGGGAAATGCTCTGTTTACAGTGGAGGGACGCGTTACTCGTGTTTTAAGTTTGAATTGAGAAAAGAGCGCAGAGAAAGATTTGAATCTCCGACTTTCCCTCACAAAGGAGTCAGTTCACAAAGGAAACTGTAGAAGCACCAGTTCATTATTGGTCATTGCCATGGAAGACTGAACTCCAAGAGAGGAAAAAGCATGGAGATCAAGGAAACATCTAAGCCTTTTCCATTCCAAACTAGTGGAAAGAGAAGGGAAACAATGGCCTTCTCCCTCTCCTATAAGAAGGAGTTGAAGGCTCTTAATTGAAGGTCGAAGGATTGCTCAAAAGTTCTTGCATACTTGTGGAATAGAGAATAGTGTGACATTGTGAAGGCCAAGAGTCAAAGAGGCTCCTAGAGAGCTTGTTGGCTTGGACTTCTTCACTTGATAGAGAAGGGAGATTGGGAGACTGAGGAGGGCTTGGTACAACCGATGGTTGTAATCCTCCTTCTTTCAAAATCAATAGAACTATGTTCGTTTTGTCCATTCGATGCTTAATGTTATATTTTTATTTCAATATTTGTTTAGTATGATATGAATGGCTCAGATGTGTATAATATAGATGTTTATTGTTGATTTAATTGATAGAATACTTGTTATATCAGAAGTTACGCGGGTGCTTTGACTGATTGCAGGATTCAGATTTGGAGCCGGTGAGGAAGGACTCTTGCTTTGCTGCGTAGCGCTCTCCAAAGGATTCTAAAGTTGTCAAAGAGGTAATTCTCTATTGTATTTCTTCAAGTTATTTCAAGCTAATATGAACATGCTCATACCATCTTTGTGAACAACATAGCTAATCTGACTGTCTGCCTCGGGCACCGGAAAGCCCTGAGAGGGATATACGAAAACCAACCACCCAAGCAGTTTACCCTATAGCAGAATTGGCGACTCCGCTGGGGAGTGTCCCCATAGTTTCCGGACTATTTTTCCCTTTTATTTCTTCTCTCCTCTGTTCAGTATCCTTCCGACCATTTTTTGATGCCCAGTAGACATACCAAACGCTTGCAGAGTTCAATCCTATGCCTGTCTGGCCAACTGAAGAGCTTTTCCCTGGTTAACGCGACCTATGCAGTATATCCAGTGCGTTATAACGCAGTCTAGGCTTAAATACAGTGCGTTATAATGCTGTATTTTCTCACAGACAGAGCGTTACCCAGCCAAAAAACCCTGTTGTTCACTTCTGTGACTGTGTTTTAGCTGTGGAGTTTTTTGGCCACCAGTACCTTTCACAGACCGAATCCCTGTGCTTGTCTGCTAAACTGGCATTGATTATTTGTTTCTCTTATTTAGTTAGTGTGCAAAGCATTTACTTTTTTAAAGAGATTTTTTTTTTATTTTTCTGCATTTAAATTGAGTTTATTCTGAAAGTTTGTTTCAGAGACTGTTAAAAGAGGTAGATAGAAGTCTGAATCTTGAAAGTTGAGCTGTGTTATTTACATGTTGGTGCATGGATGATTGAAAAAAGAAACCTCTCCTTGTAGAAACATTGTTCATTGAAGTTAATATTTAGAGCATGTTTTGCATGGTTTATTGAGTCAAGAGTCTCACTATACCTCATACGTCCATTTCCCCTCCGCAAGACTAATAACAAAGTACACTAAAAACAAAGCGATAATAAAATCAATCTAATAACTCTTTTTGAGCTCACACAAACAGTAGTTCAGGCTAGGATCTTGGGTTAGGAAAGTGAGAAAACTACCCAAGATTTCAAAACTTGAAAACTAGAGTCATTAACGAGTGAAATCCTGTTGCACTCACATTATTGGGACCGTTCCTTTACCGGAGCTCAGCGCGAGACAACACTTGGGTGCACTAGAAGGTAGCTCGCCTTCGACTGCATCCTGTGGGTGTGTTATATATTGGGGTTCCCTTCGGGGATGTCGAAACTAGATCGGGGATCTAGGTATTCTGCCCATATAGCACACTGTCCTTGACCGTGGACCCCCCTGATAGTGTCTGTGATTTGAGGTATCCTTAGTGGCTATACTTTTAGGGACTTACATAAGGTGACTGGGACGGGCTGTCCTGGTACTTGAAACAGACGGACCTACTCTGTCTTCAGTCTTTAGGAGGGTACTTGTCTTCACGAGAGTGCTTACACCTATCGTCTGGGGTTCGGGCGAAGCTCTAGAGTAACCGTAACTGTACTTTCGACCAACCCTCTCTGTATGCTATTGTGAGACTGGATTTCATCACCAGTGAACGGTAGTACTCAGATAGGGCACCCTATACTGGTTGCTTGCTGATTGATTTTAGAGAGTCTTTTCTTTTTTTTTAGTAGTTGTGTGGATACTGTCATTTGAGACTTCATAATACATCACATTTTAAAAATTTGTTAAAATTAAACCGGTCACCGTGGCGTCCCCTGACCCACGCCGTCTGTCTCGACGACAGCAAGGTCTACCTCCTCTCACCCTAGAGGAAAGATTGAACCTTGGTGAACCTGGGCCTTCTACGGAAGAGCAGTCTCCTCTGACTAATCTGGATTACCACATAGACCCTTATCAGCCGGAACTCCCGGAGGACCCTTTCACTGAAGGCGTTGTACCTAATTACAATCCTCCGCTCACTGATCCGTTAGGACCCGTGATAATCCAGATTCCACCGCGCCAAGATATGTCTGCGGCAACACCAACATCTATTTCTCCACCGGTATCCACAGGGTCGATACCAATGGCAACCATTCCTGGTTCGCCATCATCCTCCCCGCTGGTGGTCAGTTCTATGTCATTACTGGGTAACCCCAGTAGTCAACATATGCCTACCCCCAACCCTATGGTCAACACAACTGTCAGTAGTTTACCAAACCCTTCGGCATCTACTCCTACCGTGACCACGTTGGGGACCACGGTAGCTCCTCTCATGAGCACGACTACTTCGGTGCCCTTTAGCAACCCTTTCGGTTGGAACCCTCTGTTGAGTTCAAACCCCCTGGCCACTATACCAGGGGGCAGTGTTATCAGTACACAGGTAGCAGGGAATATTTCTCTTCCTATGCAATCCTTAGGACAAATGGGACAACCCATTGTAAATACTATCCCCTTAAGTGGTTCAAACATAGGTGTAGGATCTATACCGTTGCCAAATTATGCCAATACTAGTATGCCTCCGGGAAACTCTATTGCATCCATTTGGACTAACCAACCCCAACCTCCGTCTGGAGTGGGAGGGCACTTTTACGCTGGGGGCAACCAACCATTTGCCCCTCAATACACTATGCCCTATGGACAACAACCGTATGTTCCTACTCCTCCACCTATGGGGGGTTTTTATCAAAGTCCCACTTACCCTTCTGGTAACACATGGATGGGGGGACCCTATGGTCCAAGTAGTCAGCCCATACTGCCTTGGTTAGACTTGGGGGCAAATCCACAATTTCCTTTCTTGGCAGCGTTGGACATACCCGACATCCATAAGCTGACAAACGACCCCATCAATCACAACTCGCTTTGGCCTCCTATACCGCATAAGATTCCTTCAGATATCCCGAAGTTCGACGGGAAGCATGGAGATGACTCGACCGCACACATCACTACCTTCCATTTGTGGTCCATATCCAATTCCATGGTAGATGATAGTGTCCGCCTTCGACTGTTCTCCCGCACCCTTACAGGCAATGCCGCCAAGTGGTACATTGAATTACCATGCGCCGCCATCAATACGTTTGGCGCTTTAGCGACGGAGTTCTTAAAGAACTTTCAACTACCAATTAGAGTGGAAACCGGCACAGAATTGTTAACATCACTACGCCAAGACACCGCCACCCACATCTCCGACCATATTCATGAATGGAGACATAGGAGGAGGCTTGTCAAAGCGCCAATACCGGACCATCTCTTGGCAAATTGGTTTTGCAAGTCTCTTTTACCCCATATCTCTAAAGACATTGGCCTTTCTGGTGCGGTGACAGAAGATCAATGTATTCGTCGTGCCCAGCACCTGGATTTGATCTATTCACAATCCGGCACGCTTTACGATCTGCTCCTCCATGCCCCTGGTAACCCGAACCCTCCGGCTACTAAGAAAACCGGAGCTCATGCCGACGGCCTCGTTGGCGCGATCTCTGGTGTAGCCACCAATCAGTCTCGGGGGCAAACCTCCCAGCCATCCTCGGCTGCCACCGCCCCCCATCAAACGACTCCTCTCCCTTCCGCCGAGGTAAATTCGGTGCAAACCTCACAAAAACCCAATGGGAAAAATAGGAAGAATAAGAAGAAAACATCTTCTTCGGAAGAGCAGTCGAATAATCAGAATAACTCTAATCAGAAAAATGTTGCTAATGAAAAAGGAAAGGATAAACCCATGAGATTTCCTTGTAAAATATGTGCGGAGGACCACTTGACATACAAATGTCCTCGGTTGCAGGAATGCACTGATTTTATTGCTAACAAGGATTCTGGGAGAACACCTGCCGTTCTTCACAATCCTTTCCCCAATCAACAGCAGCAACATCAACATATGGTTGACAACCTGCCACAACCCCATCAACGGGGAAATGGTGGTTCGAATCCTTCCAGCAAAGGACCATCTGCCATTTATGACATCGAGAGTATTGACCTTCAAACTCGCGCCAAGCTTTATGGAACTCCTACCATAGATGCTCAGGAACCTGGAACTAGTTCCAATCCGCCGCCGCCCAACGATTTGCATATCGAAAGGCCTACTGTTGAACCTGTAATTCGTCCCCCTAAAGGGACACTTCGACACACGACTCATAATACCTCTGCACGTGCAGCCCAAAACTACAATATTGTAGAAGATTTGGCGCAGGCACCGTCAGCTATGTCTGCACTTGAAGTATTACAAACCTGTCCAGCACAAAGGAAAGCCTTGCTTTCGGCCATTGGTGGAATAGATCCTCAGGATTCCATGCTAGCAGTCTTTGATATGGAAAAGGCTAAACCTTGCCTCTCGCATCAACTCGCATTCCAGGTGCAGGTTGTGTCGAAAGGGAGACCCATCCATCGCACTGTCATAGACGAAGGTGCTTCAACCTGCGTTATGTCACAAGCTTGCTGGCTGAATTTAGGTTCTCCTACTCTAACCCCGCCATCGAATTCCCTTAAAGCTTTCGATGGCCACACGTTCCTACCCAAAGGATATCTTGCTAGCTTTCCCATCACTCTGAGTGGGAAAATGGTAAACGTGGACGTTGAAGTCATAGAGCGTCATCTCGACTATAATCTATTGCTCGGTCGCAGTTGGTCTTATGCTATGACCGCCATCGTGTCTTCGGTCTTCCGACTCATCCTATTTCCATTGGATGGGAAAATAGTCACGGTCGATCAGCTATCCTTCTGCACCCCTGATTATTCCACTTTACCAAGTAGCTCTGTACCCTTAATAGGAGGTGTCCCTGACTCTTACGTCAGTATCGGTACCGGTCTTCTGAAGGCATTTTACCTACTGGGTTGTTTTCCTCTACCGCCGCCACAGATCCCAAACACGGTTGCAATGATATCCACCTTTTCGGATGGCTCTATCGACCCATGGATCATTCCGGCACCTTCAGATATTGATTCCTATGGAGATCAGATGCCGCTTTCGCCGATTGAGTTGGATTACCAAGCCATCCAAATTGCATCTGAACCCCCCACTGATATGGTTTCGACCACAGGTACAACCCTCTCTCCCATCACGGTTTTCTCTAAGGATCTCCTCAATGAAGTTTGGCCTACAGACGAAGCTATTCGAGAGATCATTTCATTAGAAGAACGACCTTGGGGAGAGTTCCACCATCGCACTTCGACGATTGATTCGGAGGCGATAAAAACTGAAATCCCGTCTTTTGACCAACCTGAGATAGTTCCCTCCTCTTATACGACTGTCCACACTATCGATTCAGAAGGGAACATGGGTAATCTTTCCAAGACACTGCTCATTGATATCTCGGTCAAGACAGGTATCATGGAAAATATTCCGTATTTCTTTTCAAATATTACACCTTTCCAACTTGCTTTCGGCCTGGAGGCAGTACTTCCGATTGAGTGTGAAATCCCATCGCTTAAACTAGCGATTGAACTCCTGCCTGGCACCACCGCCACAGAAGAGCGCTTGCTCTCGCTCAATCATTTGGATGAAACTCGTCGAGATGCTACACTAGCACTCGAAGCTCACCAGCGCCGAGTTAAAGCTCAATACGACAAATCTTTCAAGCCTCATTCTTTCCAAGAGGGCGATCTTGTTCTACTTTATGATAAAAAACACGACCTCTTGGGGGCAGGAACACTCCAACCATTGTGGCTCGGTCCTTACATCGTTACTGAAGCCCTCTCAAAAGGAGCTTACGAACTACAGGACTGTAATGGAATTCCACTCAAGGAGCCCCGCAACGGGCTCTATCTGAAGAAGTATTTCGCCTAGTTTTGCACTAGGCATATGCTTTGTAATTTTATCTATATAAGTTTTGCCTATTTTTATTTTGATGCTTCTGGATTATTTGTTTGGTTTAAAGTGTTTTTCTCATGTAATATTTTTCTTTCGCAAAGATGTCATCACATTCGTTATCATACGTCGGGTATGCAGACGGTGCTAGTCGTCACACTAGACACATTGCTTCAGCTACTTGGGTTCTCTATACGCCTGAGTCGGACCTTCTTGGTTCCGGGGGGATCTTCCTGGGTAACGCCACCAACAATGTGGCCGAGTACATGTCAGTGATCCAACTCCTCACGGAAGCGGCATCTCGTGACATCTCCGATTTAGTGGTCAGGTTAGATTCCCAACTCATCATTATGCAGTTAAACAATCATTACCGTGTCCGCCACCCAGTGTTGCTACGTTATTTTTTACGAGTGCGACTTTTAGAACGTCAATTTCAAACAATCACATTTGAGCACGTTCCTAGGGAATTTAATGCATTAGCCGATTCTTTGGCAAATTATGTGTTAGATTGGCATTTGTCACATTTATTGTAAAAGATTTACTCATGAGTACATATATTTTTATCACATCAAAAAATGCATAAAAATTTAAAAACACAAAATCACCAAAAAAAAAATATATATATATATAGATATATGTCATGTCCAGTACACAGTAAACATAAAAAAAAAAGAAAATCTCCCAAAACTTGGGGTGTTTTACAAAATTTGGCTCACTAAGCCATGCTCTGACACTAATACATCTACTCCAACAGCTAAGCCTGATGCTCATAATAGCTTACAACTGCTCTAGCTATCCTCCTCAGAGGAACCAGGTATCTCTCCGGCACACCCACAGTATGCCGCTGCAGACGAACTGGAACCTCCCGCATAGGAAGCGGTGGTATACCCATACTCAGACCCTCCAGGTTCCTGGAGAGTTCATGTAAAATCTAGGTATCATCATCGTCGCCGGCTTCTGCCTCCTCTACAGGTGCGCCAGCCCCGGGTAGTTGCAGTCCTCGCCGGGCATGGCGAGGGGCCCCAGCTGGACAGACAAGTGCCACATCTGTGTCAAGAAAGCAAAAGTTTCATGTCAAAACTTAATTTTCACCCCTTTTCAACCAAAAAAAAAATTTACATAAACATTCAAAAGCTAAAAACAAAAAACTTCTTTGAAAAGCACTGATTTTTTACCATCGGGCCCCCACTGGGTGCCAGGGGGCAAGACTAGCTCGGGATCGCCTGTGAAGTTCATCCCTGCATAGGGATAATCCTCAATCATGATGATCTGAGAGTCCATCCAATCAAAAAATCCCTCATCAAAACAGTGACGGACGGGACCCTCTCCAGTCCGTGGAAGCAAAGTGGCCCACCGAGCCTGCCTCGGCTCGCGTGGACCCAATGGCGCTGTTGGGATCCTGGGCCTCATCAGTGGTATCCACTCCAGTATGAAAGAAACAATCAGTGTTCCGTACCCAAATTCTCTTTGAGTACGGGTCTTGCATGCAGTAAGCTCTGCTCGGACCCGACGGACTACACCGTCACACCAGTCGAAAACCTGAGGCTGCATACAATCCAAGGCTAGGAGCATCTGGACCTTGGTAGCCACATGCTGACTCTTGGCGCCTGCCAAGTGAACAATCATCCATAGAATAGACCGCAAGGGTCTCAAAGTCACCTGTGCAATAGGTATCCAGTTACTCACAGCCTGGGTGCCACGTATGCAGTGCGCATGGATCAAATCAGTAGTGGAACGAGGGTCAGCTCTGGACCCCGTCAAATTGGGCCTCACCCCACGACATGACAAGCCGGTCAAAAAGTAAACATCATCTTTTTCGATGGCGAGCTCGTTGCCACCAATTCGAAAGACATGATGCCGTTCGTCCCACTGCTGGATCAACCACCTCAGGAGGTCCTCTTGACCCCTCATCAGTTCTAAACAGGCATACTTAAGCAATCCGCACCTCCGGAGAGCCATTAAACTTGCCGTATCCGTCACCATCTCTCGTTCTTCCCACTCATGCTCTCTCTCTCGCCAGATACTCATGATTAACAGCTGAACACCTGCAAATGCAACATTTTCAACCGATTAAAATTTGCCTGGACCACTTCAAAAATGAAAAAATTGAATTGCTAGAAAGCATGTTGCGCCTAACGCGGTCACTAATACAAAACAGAGCGTTCTAACGCTTACATCCCTCACGGGTTGTGCGTTTAACGCGGATGTTTTACTCCTGACCCGCGTTAGGCGCAAATATTTTTCTAGGGCCTCAAAATTTCCTAATTTTGAACCAGCAAAAACTAAAAAATTGGCAATTAAATGATAACAGGAGGTTCTAGCTCTTACCTGGATCTCGCGGAATAGAAAACTGTTGCCTGGATCGACCGTAATCACCAGCTGAAGTTTTCACCCCTTTTCCACTCCAGAGCTTCTTCACAGCACTTGAAACAGTGAAAATGAATGTCTTCTGACCTTCTTATAGCTAATTCTGGGGCATGACTCTCTTAAGTCAGTCGGCAAAGTCGTGATTCCTCACTGTGCACATGTCGCAACTCTTGAGATTTGGTACCGATGATTCTAATAAGGGATCAAGATTTATGAGCAGACACACTCATGTTTTATCGAGCGTTCTTTTTATGGTATTTTTCTTGCTCGTTAATCCGAAAAACCTCGAGTTCTCTTCTTCGGACTCGTTAAACTTACACGAAGTTGGCATCGAGCGTTCTTTTTATAGTCTTTTCTTGCTCGTTAATCCGAAAACCTAGAGTTTTCTTCTTCAGACTCGTTAAAACCATGAAGAAGCTCTGAGCATTCTTTTTAGGAATCTTTTTCTCGCTCATAAAACCGAAAAAATCCCGAGTCATCTTTGTCAGCCTCGTTAAACTACTGAGACAAAGAACAAGGAGCCATTCTTTTCCTCTTTTTTCAAAGCTCTTTAAACAGAAAAAGTGTATCGAGTTTTCTCCGCGTGACTCGTTAAAATTTCACGGAGGTATCGAGTTTTCTCCGCGTGACTCGTTAAAATTTCACGGAGGTACCGAGTTTTATTTGTTGGACTCGTTAAAATTTCACAAAGAATATTGAGTTTACTTCGTCTCCTCGTACTCATAACAAAATGAGGTAGACGTCCATTGAACATAGATTTCTCACTTTTCCGGATTCGATGGACTAACTAACGGAAAATGAACTGTTTCGAGCTTACTATTACCCCTTTGCCGTGCCCGGTTATCAAGACATGACAAAGGTACCCCAATGGAGCCGTCTTTTACGACATTTTTCAGACTCCCTAAACATGAAAAATTCACCAAGTTTTCTCATCTGGACTCGTTAAACCTAATCAGACAGAACATGGAGTTGTCTTTTATGAGATTTTTCAGACTCTCTAAACATGAAAATTCACCGAGTTTGCTCATCTGGACTCGTTAAACCTAATCAGATGGGGCACAGAGTTGTCTTTCCTGACATTTTTCAGACTCTCTAAACATGAAAAGTTCACTGAGTTTACTCGTCTGGACTCGTTAAACTTAATCAGACGGGGAAAAATTTGGACAAAATGGATACTACCTCTATTACATTTTCAAAAAGGTCGATTTGGCAGCAAAATTCTTGAACATGGCACTTCCCAGAAAACTCTTTCGCAGTTAGCCGAACCCTACCATATATGAGTATTAGCTTTCATTTCCCAGTGTCCCTGCACCGGTAAAATCCTAACACACTCTTTGGTGTTCAACACGCTTCAGCTGCCTAGTACCCTGCTAGAGTGCCTTCTATTGTTCAAGCAGATCTCGCTATCTACTGCTCCTGTTATCAACCAAACTGCTCATTATGCCAGAAATTATTTGTCGTCCGACGTTCCCATTTACTCTTCATTATCTCAATCATAAACAAAATCAGTTGGTTTCCGTTTCGTGTTGACTGATGTAGGACGCCTCAGTGCCTACCTTTCAACAGATCACTTCCTATCGACTTCAACACCTTATCTAGGAAATTGATCCAGAAACCCATCAGTACCCAGATACTTGCAGACATCAGTGGCAGGTAGTCTTGTGTTTGATCAAGGGTCTTCATCATTGGCTCTTGGTCGAATGATTCTACGAGTGTTCGACTTCAACTCCTTTTATTCACACTCGCTAGATTGTACCGGGCATCTTAGGGACCATCATCATTATCGGTGGCCACCTTCGCGTCTGTTAACAGTTTTCATTATTGACTGGTAATCAGACGATTTCTCACATGTTCGATGACAACTCCCTCATTCACATGTTGAGAAATATGCAATTTAAGTGAATCGGCGGCCAAGACCTTGGGGCAAAAGGCTACACCATTAAAGTTGTGTTCCCTTCCCCAAGCTGCGATATTGTTTATGGAGACAAATTTTTCAACCTGATCCTGTTATGAAAGACACTTCCACATTGTGCCTATTGGTGGATAGATTCTTCATATCTCTATTCTAGAGAAATCATGTTGTTTAAAGCTACTGAGCATGGGACATGCCCGACTCTTGGCAAATACTATATTTTCTGACATATGTTGTTGTTTCAGGTTTTCCTCAGTCTTTCAATCTCTCTCTCTCTACAAATTATAAAGTATTTCGGCCATCGTCTTCGTCTCTGACCTCACACTTTAGGGGCATCTGTTACAGGTCAAAATACCTCCTCATCAGCTCAGAGGGGAAGACAAATATGGAAGAAGTACAAAGACCTAAATTAAACCTATTTCTGCCAGGATAACGCATATATAGAACAGAACAAGAGCGTTATAACGCAGTCAAGCAATACATTGGCCACGTTAGTGGCTAGGGCAACGCTCTGTTTACACTGGAGGGACGCGTTACCCGTGTTTTAAGTTTGAATTGGGAAAAGAGCGCGGAGAAAGATTTGAATCTCCGACTTTCCCTCACAAAGGAGTCAGTGCACAAAGGAAACTGCAGAAGCACCAGTTCATTATTGGTCATTGCCATAGAAGATTGAACTCCAAGAGAGGCAAAAGCATGGAGATCAAAGAAACATCTAAGCCTTTTCCATTCCAAACTAGTGGAAAGAGAAGGGCAACAATGGCCTTCTCCCTCTCCTATAAGAAGGAGCTGAAGGCTCTTAATTGAAGGTCGAAGGATTGCTCAAGGTTCTTGTATACTTGTGGAATAGAGAATAGTGTGACATTGTGAAGGCCAAGAGTCAAAGAGGCTCCTAGAGAGCTTTTTGGCTTGGACTTCTTCACTTGATAGAGAAGAGAGATTGGGAGACTGAGGAGGGCTTGGTACAACCGATGGTTGTAATCCTCCTTCTTTCAAAATCAATAGAACTATGTTCGTTTTGTCCATTCGATGCTTAATGTTATATTGTTATTTCAATATTTGTTTAGTATGATATGAATGGCTTAGATGTGTATAATCTAGATGTTTATTGTTGATTTAATTGATAGAATACTTGTTATATCAGAAGTTACGTGGGTGCTTTGACTGATTGCAAGATTCAGATTTGGAGCCGGTAAAGAAGGACTCTTGTTTTGCTGCGTAGCGCTCTCCAAAGGATTCTAAAGTTGTCAAAGAGGTAATTCTCTATTGTATTCCTTCAAGTTATTTCAAGCTAATATGAACATGCTCATACCATCTTTGTGAACAACATAGCTAATCTGACTGTCTGCCTCGGGCACCGGAAAGCCCTGAGAGGGATATACGAAAACCAACCACCCAAGCAGTTTACCCTATAGCAACGGATTGCGATTGGAGTATGCCCTTGAGAGCAGCTCAAATTATATTGCATGGAAGGACAGAATGGAGGCGGTGCTAGATGACAATGGGTTGAAGGAGTTCATAGATGCATAAGTCCCAAAGCCTACTTCTACTGATGCTGCCGTACTTGAGGCATGGCAAAAGAAGACAGCAAAGTGTCAAAGGATTCTGTTGGAGGGCGTGAAGGATCACATAGTGTCTAGCCTTCATGGTAAGGCTTCTCCATTCTTGATGTGGAAATCCTTGATAGATTTATTCCAAAGCAAGAGCAACCAGAGGAAGTTGGCGCTCAAGGATAAACTCAAAAACATAAAGATGGAGAAAGGCGACAGTATGCCAAAGTACCTCATGAAGTTCATCCAATGCAGGGATGAGCTGGGAAGTGTGGGGGTGACTGTTGATGATGAGGACTTGGTGAGCTTGGCTCTCCTTGGGCTTCCGAAGAGTTGGCATTCCTATCAGGACTCTGTCAATGGTCGGGAGAAATTTCCAGGATGGGAGCGACTTTGGTCAGATATTGTGCAAGAGGTGATAAGGCAGAGTACCAGGGACAGATCTTCATCAAAGAACTCTGATGAAGAGAATTGTGCTTTGGCTACCAAAGCAAAGAAGGGGAAGATCAAGAAAGCTTCTCATTCCAGTGCGAAAGGCAAGAAGCAGGACATGTCCAAGGTGAAGTTCTTTCACTATCACCAACACGGACATTATGCCACAAATTGTCTGCAAAAGAAGAAAAATAAGCAGGTTGCTGGATCTGCAGCTAGATAGGCCTTAGCCTCACAGTTTGAGCTGGATTTTTCACTGATCGCATGCTTGGTCTCAAGTGTGATGGGTTCAGTGTGGTTTCTGGATAGTCGTGCATCTTTTCACATGACAGGAGATCGAGATTTGTTTACTGATCTGGATGAGAAAGATCTTGGAGTGCACATCGAGATGGTGATGATGGTAGATACAGATCGGTATCAATACTCATTTCCGTTGAGAGGGTTTCTCCGGTAAACCCTTCGTATTGAAGGATGTGATGCATGTTCTAGGATTGAAGAAGAATATTATCTCTGTGGAAATGTTAGAAGACAAGGGATATGATGTTGTCTTCAGCGAGGGAAAGGATTTCCTGCTCAGTAAGACAACTGGTGAGACCCGGAGGATAGGGGTTCGAGTCAAGAACCTTTATCAATTGCAAGTAGATGGCTGCGCCACAATGGCAGGCAAGGCAGAAGGAGTGGTGAGCCGGGATGATGGCGAGTTGTGGCACTGGAGATTAAACACCTTTCACCATGGAGTTTTGAAGACACCGTAGCAAATTTATACCGGGTTTCCTAAGGGTACCGTACGGGCCCGTACTGCAAGGCAATTTCAGAAAATTTGTGAAAGCCACCTTTCACGAGAAGGATAGTCATGCCACGACGATCCTTGAGAGAATTCACACAGACATGTGTGGACCTTTCTCAGTAGCTTCGATAGCAAAGCATAGGTACTATGTGATATTTGTTGATGATTTTTCTCGAAAGTGTTGGATCTTCTTCATGCAGAAGAAGAGCGATACATACTCAAAGTTCTGTGAGTTCAAGGCACCGGTTGAGAAAGAATCAGGGAAGCAGGTGAAGGCTCTTAGGAGCGACAATGCTGGTGAATTCATTCCTGGTGCAACGAAGGACTTTTGCGGTCAAGGAATTCGAAGAGAGCCATAGCACCCTACAACCCACAGCAGTCCAGGTCATTGTTTAAGAATGTAATGATCATGGGTGATGCACGGCGATGTTGCATGATCAGGGCCTACCCATACACTTGTGGGCAGAGGCATGCAATACTGTAGTATATGTGCAGAACCGTTGTCCTCACAAGATACTTGGCATAAGTACACCCGAGGAGGCGTTTTCTGGTAAGAAGCTTGATATTTACCATTTGAAAATCAGCTTGCTGGAATTTTTTGAGTGAAAAATCAGCAGGCTGTATTTTTCTCCTTGCTGTCCCCCAGCGCTCTTCCCGGCACTCAAGCTACGATACCCAATGTTTCAAAAACGGAATCGGTCGGCTACCAATTCGAGTAATGACTCGGTAATGACTCGGTCGACTCAGTTTCAATGACTCGGTTTTGTAAAAAATACATTAAATATTAATTTTTTTGTACAAAAACATAAATTTAAAGATTTTTATTCATGTTTCCAAACACAAAGCATTACAATATAGACAAAAGACAACATATGATAAAAGTAGGCTCTCGGTCGACCAGGTTTCAACTTTCAATGACTCAGTCATGACTCGGTTTTTGTAAAAAATACATTAAATATTAATTTTTTTGTACAAAAACATAAATTTAAAGAGTCTATCTCGATTTTCTCATGGCTGAGGGACAAGTCATGATGACAGCGTGCTTAAGCACTGCCTACCAGTGTTGACTGTGTTCATAAGAAGGATCTGATTTGTTGTTGTAAATGTACACAAATGCTTAGGGGGTCAAGGTCCGAAAAGGACAGTGGCATTGTATCAATTCACGAACTATTCATCTAATGCATGTGTAACAGAGAAAGTATAACCCATACAGCAGACTTGAATCCATATGATATCTGATCATATATAGTGTTATGCACTGATGCTAAGAAATATTCAGAACGTAATCCAAGTTATTGGTAAAGTTGAGTTATTTCAAACCATTGCACTTAAGTTTGCAAAGGGTTGTTTTAACTTTTAAGCAGATGTGGAACTAAGTTGACAGGATGGGGGCAGAGCTTAGTTTTGTGTAAGGATTTGATAACATCTTGTTTTGGTTTAGCTATCCTTGAAGACTGATGCCTTCCATTTAAGGTAGTTTCATCAATGATCTTATGATACCTTAAGTGATTTGCGAAGGACAGTGTTATATGTTCTTGGAACATTGATGCTAGGCTGTGAGTAGTAAGACAGTGTTCAATATAGCTACAGATTATTGTTCTTTACACATTTACTAGCATAAATTAGTTGATGAAGTCTGAAGCAGAAAGCAGTGGACACAGTGATGTTGGCATCAGCATATCATATCCTTAGTGACCAAGACAGCAAGCATATTTGAGACATCACTAGAACAACATACCTAAGTAATGATAATATTTGTGGCAGTTGTGATAATATTTGTAGCAGCATGTGTTAGTTAGTGGGACAGTAGCCAGTAGCAGTAGTAGTACGAGCAGGCAGTAAGAGCAGTGAAGTGTAGCAGAGGCATTGGGAGTTGTAAAGCATTGGGAGGGCTTAGGGATGTAGAAAAAACCCTAACAGCAAATAAAAATCGCTTTTAAAGTCCGCAAATGAGCAAATTTTGGGCCCACCGGCCGTCGGCAATGACCAGGCCTGGTTGACTCGGGCTCGGCCTGGTCGGCCGGTTTATTACCGAGCCGGCCTGGTCATTACAAAAACCGGCCGGCTCGGTAATAAACCGACCAGCCTGGCTGGTCATGGACCTAGTCAGACCGGCCGCCCAACCGGCTCGGTCGACCAGGCCTGGTCGGTTTCGACCAGGCCGGTTTTTAAAACAGAGCTGATACCATGTAGAAATTTCTGTTTTCCCACCCCGGTTTTCAGTTTCACCTTATTACTCCAAAATAGTTAAATGCCCTTTCCCACATCCATACATTTAACAAGCTGGAAAATAAATTTTGCTGAAAACACAAATTCTAGAAAAATTACAAAATGCTGGAAAATGCAGAAATAAATATCAGCACACATAAAACAGTCATTCACACATTTTGACACATATTTTTGGTCAACATGACCCTGGAAAAACCCCCTACAACTCTTGGGGAAAACCAGTTCGAAAGCTCCTTCTTATTTCTGGAAAATGCTTTTTACAGTGAGAGAAATATTCAGCAAAAAATCAGCAAACAGACTTTACAACTTATCTCGTTTTCCGTGCTTAACCACTGCCTCGGAAAATGTGCAAACATAAAAAATAGAACAGCAATAAATGCTGTACGTCCTCGATTTTCGTGCCCAGAAATCTGCAATAAATGCAGCTGTACGGCCTCCTCAAAATCTGTGCAAACAACAGTAAATGTTGCTGTCCAAAATCTCGATTTTCGTGCCAAAAACACAACAGAACTTTGCTATACGGAACAACCCTCTGCTGCCTCGATTTCTGTGCCCAATCTTGCTGTACGGCCTGCTGAAATGCTGCCTTGGAAAGTGTGCCAAGCTGCTGCCTCCTTCTCCTCATTGCCCAGAAATCTCCCTTGCTTTCTTGCTCTCCTTCTCTCAATCTGCTCATGAAAGAATGAATGATCTTTTCCTCCTTTAACCTAACCCTAAGTGACTTTTGGGGAATCCCTAAATCCAATGGCTGAAATAGATTGAGATCTAGGGCTGAGATTAAATGCTCATTTAAATCTCAATTTCTATTTTTTAATTCACCCCACTTTAATAAAGACCCACTTAGTCATTTATTTTCAAAGTCACTTTTCCTTTCTAATTTTACATTGACTTTATTAAAGTCATTTTAAAATTAGACTTTAGTAACTTTATCACTTAAAGTCACTTTTAAATTAGATTTGACTTTATAACTTTATAAAGTCACTTTAGTAACTTTATCACTTAAAGTCATTTTAAAATTAGATTTGACTTTATAAAAATTATAAAGTCACTTTAGGAGAAAAATTAAATTCTTTTGGACACTTTTCCCTAGGCCAAAGATCAAAGCCTTAGGAAACCACCTGTCCTCCGGTACCAAATTTCAAC